>JALDNG010000002.1:18247500-18430000 GCA_024349245.1 Neodontobutis hainanensis | reverse complement strand
CCAGATCAGTTCCTTCAGACACCTGGAACACCTGAACCGAAGTGACCGCCAGCTTCTCCACCGCGTCCAGGAAGGGGTCCAGCTCCTTCAGACCGCTCAGGGTCAGCTCCAGTGAAGCAGCCAGTTCCGTCTGCAGCTCCTGCTTTTTCTCTTCTTTATTTATTTATTTTGGTCAAAAAAATAAAAATAAAAAAAAGAATAGATTTTTACATTTTCAAACAAACAAAACCCACATTGACCGAAAGAGCGTAGGTGGAAGTCAAAAACGTATTTCCTTATTTACTTTTATATGAAACAATTTCTTCTTTGAAACTGAACTAACCTTTTTTGACTTCTCTTGCACTTTCTCCAATGTCTTTCATTGTGTCGCGTTCTGCGGCCCTCATTTGTATCCACTCACTGCTCTTGTCCACGAAGGTCTTCACTGAGGTTATTAACGTAAAGGTGTCAGTGAGGTACTGGTACAATGCCTCCTCGAGTGTATCCCTGTAAAAAAACACATCAATATCAATGCAAGGTAATCCGAGCTGTGCTTATGTGACGTGTGTGTGAACAGTTTTGTTCTTTTATTCAAATGTTTCACAGACAAATAGATGTTGGTGGGACACGTTACACAAATGTACTGTAACCTGCCCTGGAAATGTGCTCAATGCTTTTCTGCAGTGCACTTTTTCTACTGTTGCTGTCTGTTTCCTGGTTTGTGCTCAACAGTTGCAGGCTGTGTCAGCGTCTCAAAACCTGCTCAAACCAGATGGAAAATTCTAGTGGCCAATCAAATTAGTGTTTTTTTCCTCTTCCCTCTTTCTAATTCTTACTATTCTTATAATTCTTACAGAATATTTCTACACAACCTTAAGAAAATAAAAACCTTCTTGATGTTTCTCTTGTCTCTTTTCTCGTACTGGCCTCAGACCACATTTATGGCTCTAAATAAACACACCCTGTGAACGAGGGTTATCCTTTAGTTCATTTAAGCAAATTAATGTTTATAATAATCATCACTATTTTCAAAACGTGTACAGGACTCCTATGGCCTGCTCCTCGACAGAACAGCAAGGCACATGTTTGACTTAAGCAAAAGTCTGAACACTGTTCAAGAGCAGAATAACTCTGTTCTGTCTCTGTCCTGTCTCCTCCTCTCTGTCCTGTCTCCTCCTCTCTGTCCTGTCTCCTCCTCTCTGTCCTGTCTCTGTCCTGTCTCCTCCTCTCTGTCCTGTCTCCTCCTCTCTGTCCTGTCTCCTCCTCTCTGTCCTGTCTCTGTCCTGTCTCCTCCTCTCTGTCCTGTCTCCTCCTCTCTGTCCTGTCTCTGTCCTGTCTCCTCCTCTCTGTCCTGTCTCCTCCTATCTGTCCTGTCTCCTCCTCTCTGTTCTGTCTCCTCCTCTCTGTCCTGTCTCTGTCCTGTCTCCTCCTCTCTGTCCTGTCTCCTCCTCTCTGTTCTGTCTCCTCCTCTCTGTTCTGTCTCTGTCCTGTCTCCTCCTCTCTGTTCTGTCTCCTCCTCTCTGTTCTGTCTCTGTCCTGTCTCCTCCTCTCTGGTCTGTCTCTGTCCTGTCTCCTCCTCTCTGTCCTGTCTCCTCCTCTCTGTCCTGTCTCCTCCTCTCTGTCCTGTCTCTGTTCTGTCTCCTCCTCTCTGTCCTGTCTCTGTCCTGTCTCCTCCTCTCTGTCCTGTCTCCTCCTCTCTGTCCTGTCTCTGTTCTGTCTCCTCCTCTCTGTCCTGTCTCTGTCCTGTCTCCTCCTCTCTGTCCTGTCTCCTCCTCTCTGTCCTGTCTCTGTCCTGTCTCCTCCTCTCTGTCCTGTCTCCTCCTCTCTGTTCTGTCTCCTCCTCTCTGTTCTGTCTCTGTCCTGTCTCCTCCTCTCTGGTCTGTCTCTGTCCTGTCTCCTCCTCTCTGTCCTGTCTCCTCCTCTCTGTCCTGTCTCCTCCTCTCTGTTCTGTCTCCTCCTCTCTGTTCTGTCTCTGTTCTGTCTCCTCCTCTCTGGTCTGTCTCCTCCTCTCTGTCCTGTCTCCTCCTCTCTGTCCTAAACTGTTAAACATTATCAGTCCACATAGGTCTGGTCAAGATATAGAGATTTAATATCAATATTTTTTGCAACATATGGGATGAGCCTATATTGTAATATTGATATTAAAGTTCATCCTCTGTAAACTACTCAAGCATCTGAGGCAGTTATTGTGTTGACTGATTGATGTGGCGGAGGCTGATCTAGCGCTGAGAAAAGTTGTCTATTGTCTTCTGACGGTTGAGTGGTAACTCCTGTCTGCCCAGAGACGTGTCGGGACTGAGACCAAGCTCATGTTTGGTGATTTTTAGAGAAAGGCGTTACATTTGTGGACAGGAGAGGCTCAGTAAAAGCTAAAGCAGGTGCTGTCGACTCTGAGCAGTGTCTGAGAGACGCACTGACATTTAGAGCCATTCTGTTATTAACCTTGTGTCTGATTCTAAAACCTCATTTTCACAAAAGAAAATGACCCACGGGAAAACACTGGTGCTTTGAGGTGTTAGTTTTTGACAATATTTCTATTTTATATGCCTAATTAAAAATGAATAAAAAATGACCAAAGATTAAGTTTGACAGTAATCTGAGTTTTACCTTAAAATACACCAATAAAAGTGTTAAAGATATTTATAATCTACATTTTAAGATATTTTTTATTAGTATTAGGTCTGTTAAACAATTATATATATTTTTTATTTAAATCTAAAGGAAAAGCCTTGAAAATAAGTATTTGCTGTTTGAGAAAAATATATTGAGATATAATTTTTAGTCCACATCGCATTAAACAAGACCTGATTAAAATAATGTAAGCCTGTCTTTAAACAGATTAAAGATAAAAACGTCCTGAAGACACGGTGCATGTTACCTTTCTGCAGACATTTCCTCCGGTTGTAGTTGTAGTTTTTGCAGGTCGCTGTGAAGTCAGCCTTAGACGAGAGTTTTCTGGTAGATAAAGGAAGTGTTGACTATAAGGGCACTGACAGAAACATCTGAGACTTCCTGTTCATCAGAGATTTGTTTAACCGACTTTAGAGAGACTGATGAGACTGGAGTTTAGAACGTTTCTGAACACTTTTGTGTTTGTCCATTTCACCTGCTGGAGAAGTTTCTGTGGTTTAAACACGAGGCGGTTTTGATCACAATTAATGATCTCAATAAACACACAATGAGAAACCTGAGGAGTGTTTACCTGCTTTAGTCTTTTAACTCCTTTGCTCCTCTCACCCTGTCCCAACAGTGTCCCGTCTGCAGAAAAAGACCAGACCAGACTAAACCTGTTCCATAAAGACCAGACCAGACTAAACCTGTTCCATAAAGACCAGACCAAACTAAACCTGTTCCATAAAGACCAGTGTGGACCAGACTAAACCTGTTCCATAAAGACCAGTGTGGACCAGACTAAACCTGTTCCATAAAGACCAGTGAGGACCAGACCAGACTAAACCTGTTCCATAAAGACCAGTGAGGACCAGACCAGACTAAACCTGTTCCATAAAGACCAAACTAAACCTGTTCCATAAAGACCAGTGAGGACCAGACTAAACCTGTTCCATTAAGACCAGTGAGGACCAGACTAAACCTGTTCCATAAAGACCAGTGAGGACCAGACCAGACTAAACCTGTTCAATAAAGACCAGTGTAGACCAGACTAAACCTGTTCCATAAAGACCAGACCAGACTAAACCTGTTCAATAAAGACCAGTGTAGACCAGACTAAACCTGTTCCATAAAGACCAGTGAGGACCAGACCAGACTAAACCTGTTCCATAAAGACCAGACCAGACTAAACCTGTTCCATAAAGACCAGTGTGGACCAGACCAGACAAAACCTGTTCAATAAAGACCAGTGTGGCCCAGACCAGACTAAACCTGTTCCATAAAGACCAGTGTAGACCAGACCAGACTAAACCTGTTCCATAAAGACCGGTGTAGACCAGACCAGACTAAACATGTTCCATAAAGACCAGACCAAACTAAACCTGTTCAATAAAGACCAGTGTGGACCAGACCAGACTAAACCTGTTCAATAAAGACCAGACCAAACTAAACCTGTTCAATAAAGACCAGACCAAACTAAACCTGTTCAATAAAGACCAGACCAGACTAAACCTGTTCCATAAAGACCAGTGTGGACCAGACCAGACAAAACCTGTTCAATAAAGACCAGTGTGGCCCAGACCAGACTAAACCTGTTCCATAAAGACCAGTGTAGACCAGACCAGACTAAACCTGTTCCATAAAGACCGGTGTAGACCAGACCAGACTAAACATGTTCCATAAAGACCAGCGAGGACCAGACCAGACTAAACCTGTTCCACAAAGACCAGACCCAGACTAAACCGGTTCCATAAAGACCAGTGTGGACCAGACTAAACCTGTTCCATTAAGACCAGTGTAGACCAGACCAGACTAAACCTGTTCCATAAAGACCAGACCAGACTAAACCTGTTCCATAAAGACCAGACCAGACTAAACCTGTTCCATTAAGACCAGTGAGGACCAGACCAGACTAAACCTGTTCCATAAAGACCAGTGTGGACCAGACTAAACCTGTTCCATTAAGACCAGTGTAGACCAGACCAGACTAAACCTGTTCCATAAAGACCAGACCAGACTAAACCTGTTCCATAAAGACCAGTGTAGACCAGACTAAACCTGTTCCATTAAGACCAGTGAGGACCAGACCAGACTAAACCTGTTCCATAAAGACCAATGTGGACCAGACTAAACCTGTTCCATTAAGACCAGACCAGACTAAACCTGTTCCATAAAGACCAGTGTGGACCAGACTAAACCTGTTCCATAAAGACCAGACCAGACTAAACCTGTTCCATAAAGACCAGTGTAGACCAGACTAAACCTGTTCCATAAAGACCAGTGTGGACCAGACCAGACTAAACCTGTTATATAAAGACCAGTGTGGACCAGACCAGACTAAACCTGTTTCATAAAGACCAGTGTGGACCAGACCAGACTAAACCTGTTCCATAAAGACGAGTGAGGACCAGATCAGACTAAACCTGTTCCATAAAGGCCAGTGTGGACCAGACTAAACCTGTTCCATAAAGACCAGTGTGGACCAGACCAGATTAAACCTGTTCCATAAAGAGCAGTGTGGACCAGACCAAACTAAACCTGTTCCATAAAGAGCAGTGAGGACCAGACCAGACTAAACCTGTTCCATAAAGACCAGTATGGACCAGACCAGACTAAACCTGTTCAATAAAGACCAGTGTGGACCAGACCAGACTAAACCTGTTCCATAAAGACCAGTGTGGACCAGACTAAACCTGTTCCATAAAGACCAGACCAGACTAAACCTGTTCCATAAAGACCAGTGAGGACCAGACCAGACTAAACCTGTTCCATAAAGACCAGTGTGGACCAGACCAGACTAAACCTGTTCCATAAAGACCAGTGTGGACCAGACCAGACTTAACCTGTTCCATAAAGACCAGTGTGGACCAGACCAGACTAAACCTGTTTCATAAAGACCAGTGTAGACCAGACCAGACTAAACCTGTTCCATAAAGACCAGTGTGGACCAGACCAGACTAAACCTGTTCCATAAAGACCAGACCAGACTAAACCTGTTCCATAAAGACCAGTGTAGACCAGACTAAACCTGTTCCATAAAGACCAGTGTGGACCAGACCAGACTAAACCTGTTCCATAAAGACCAGTGTGGACCAGACTAGACTAAACCTGTTCCATAAAGACCAGTGTGGACCAGACTAGACTAAACCTGTTCCATAAAGACCAGTGTGGACCAGACTAGACTAAACCTGTTCCATAAAGACCAGTATGGACCAGACTAGACAAAACCTGTTCCATAAAGACCAGTGTGGACCAGACCAGACTAAACCTGTTTTAATAAAGACCAGTGTAGACCAGACTAAACCTGTTCCATAAAGACCAGTGTGGACCAGACTAAACCTGTTCCATAAAGACCAGTGTGGACCAGACCAGACTAAACCTGTTCCATAAAGACCAATGTGGACCAGACTAAACCTGTTCCATTAAGACCAGACCAGACTAAACCTGTTCCATAAAGACCAGTGTGGACCAGACTAAACCTGTTCCATAAAGACCAGTGTAGACCAGACTAAACCTGTTCCATAAAGACCAGTGTGGACCAGACCAGACTAAACCTGTTATATAAAGACCAGTGTGGACCAGACCAGACTAAACCTGTTTCATAAAGACCAGTGTGGACCAGACCAGACTAAACCTGTTCCATAAAGACGAGTGAGGACCAGATCAGACTAAACCTGTTCCATAAAGGCCAGTGTGGACCAGACTAAACCTGTTCCATAAAGACCAGTGTGGACCAGACCAGATTAAACCTGTTCCATAAAGAGCAGTGTGGACCAGACCAAACTAAACCTGTTCCATAAAGAGCAGTGAGGACCAGACCAGACTAAACCTGTTCCATAAAGACCAGTGTGGACCAGACCAGACTAAACCTGTTCAATAAAGACCAGTGTGGACCAGACCAGACTAAACCTGTTCCATAAAGACCAGTGTGGACCAGACCAGACTAAACCTGTTCCATAAAGACCAGTGTGGACCAGACTAAACCTGTTCCATAAAGACCAGACCAGACTAAACCTGTTCCATAAAGACCAGTGAGGACCAGACCAGCCTAAACCTGTTCCATAAAGACCAGTGTGGACCAGACCAGACTAAACCTGTTCCATAAAGACCAGTGTGGACCAGACCAGACTTAACCTGTTCCATAAAGACCAGTGTGGACCAGACCAGACTAAACCTGTTTCATAAAGACCAGTGTAGACCAGACCAGACTAAACCTGTTCCATAAAGACCAGTGTGGACCAGACCAGACTAAACCTGTTCCATAAAGACCAGACCAGACTAAACCTGTTCCATAAAGACCAGTGTAGACCAGACTAAACCTGTTCCATAAAGACCAGTGTGGACCAGACCAGACTAAACCTGTTCCATAAAGACCAGTGTGGACCAGACTAGACTAAACCTGTTCCATAAAGACCAGTGTGGACCAGACTAGACTAAACCTGTTCCATAAAGACCAGTGTGGACCAGACTAGACTAAACCTGTTCCATAAAGACCAGTATGGACCAGACTAGACAAAACCTGTTCCATAAAGACCAGTGTGGACCAGACCAGACTAAACCTGTTTTAATAAAGACCAGTGTAGACCAGACTAAACCTGTTCCATAAAGACCAGTGTGGACCAGACTAAACCTGTTCCATAAAGACCAGTGTGGACCAGACCAGACTAAACCTGTTCCATAAAGACCAGTGTGGACCAGACCAGACTAAACCTGTTCCATAAAGACCAGTGTGGACCAGACCAGACTAAACCTGTTCCATAAAGACCAGTGTGGACCAGAACAGACTAAAAGAGATTTCTGTCAAGAGAGTTTTTTTGTGTCGTTTCTCACAAAGTTTCTTCTTCTGGTCAGAAACTTGAGCTCAATGATCCTTCTCTGGTCACTAAAGACGTGTGTGGGCAGGACGTCTGGAGGAGCTGATGATATTCTTGGCCCTCATGTTCAGATTGGTTAAAAAGAAAATGAAAGTCACCTGTTAGGTTTAAACAATAAAACTCTGATTAAAATGTCTGTAACTGTTCTCAATCATCCAGGTCATCCTGAAGAAAAGGTTGAAGTAAAAGCATCTGGACTCAGTTGAAGGTGAAGACGTTTCGTTTCTAAATCCAAGAGACTTTATAAATTCTAAGATCCACTGTAAGAGAGCTGAGTTGCTAAGGCTCAGGTGAGTCGTAAGTGACACTGCTCCATTCAGGTGTTGTTGTTCTAGAGTGAAACTGTTCTGGTTTAGGTTTCAGAACACTGTTGTAAATACGAGGCAACATGAGACAATAGGCCAAAGGAGACGATAGTCTCACCTTCGTCTAGTTGTAGATGTTTGATTTTATTGTAAAGTCCTGTGAGCTGATGATATGGTGTTGTGAGTGGCCGACCAATGGAGCCTAAATGTAGGCCACGTGAATCTGTGCTGCTTACTTTAGGTCATAGTGGAATTTCTTCTTTGTGTGTTTTGCTTAAGCCGTAGGAGACAAAGGAAGAAGCACTGTGATCCTGAACCCAGATGATTATGAGTTCAGTATCAACAGCGTACTCAGTGACGCCACCACCAATGAGACGCTGAGGAGAAATCCAACAAGTGGGTACAAGAAGAAGGTCATAGACTGTCTGCCGAGGCCTCTGTACCACAGGCTGTATCCTGGGAGCACCACTCTGTTTATCTACAGCTACTTGTTGAAGACTTCCTGATCTGCTCTATTTGTTTGGAGACGTGTCTCTGGGCTGTCACCACAGCTTGTGCTGCAGCTGCCTCCAGAAATACTGGGACCAGAGCAGAACCAGGAACTGCCCTGTTTGTAGAAGAAGCTGGTCAAACGATATAGGATTAAACTTTATTCAAAAACTGTGTATTTGATTCAGTGAAATGGAAAGCCAAAGCAGAAACAGAAGAGAAGGTCTGCAGCAAACACCATGAGGTTCCTCCTCTGTTCTGTAAAGACAAGGCCCGAGTACTGTGTCCCGTCTGTGAGTCCTCTCTGCACCAACAGCATACGGTGGTTCCTGTGGAGACAGCAGTGAGAGAGCTGAAGGAGCAGCTCCGATCAGACCTCCAGTGTCTCACAGAAAAGAGAGAGAGCTACGAAAAACTGGAGAAAAGCTACGAGGAAATGCTCCGACACTCAAAGAAACAGGGCGTGTACTGCGAGAGACAGATCCGAGCCCTGTTCAAGCGGCTGCACCAGTTCCTCAGGGAGGAGCAGGAGTCTCGTTTGGCAGAGCTGAGAGAGGAGCAGCGTCAGGCCCACAGCCTGAGCCCAGAGCTGAAGAGCATCCGGGAGCAGCTGTCCTCTCTGTCCCAGAGCATCCAGGCTGTGGAGCAGCAGCTGCAGAGAGACAGCAGGGCTTTTCTCACTCACTACAGCCTCACTCAGAGCCAGGCCCTGGCCTCACAGCCCCTCCCACAGCCGGGCTCAGGACTCCTGATAAACCAGGCCCGAGTCCTGGGAAACCTGGGCTTTAAAGTCTGGAAGAAGATGAGGAGCCTGGTCCAGTACAGCCCTGTCCTTCTCGATCCAAACACTGCTCATCCATGTCTCTCTCTGTCTGAGGATCTGAGCAGCGTGAGACAAGGAGACACTTATCAGCAGCTCCCTGACAATCCAGAGAGATTCACTAAATACACCACTGTCCTGGGCTCTGAGGGCTTCAGCTCTGGGACACACCGCTGGGACGTGGAGGTGGGGGATCATCCTGACTGGAACATCGGTGTGGCCAAAAAGTCAGTCGACAGGAAGGGAAAGAGACCTGCTTCACCCAAATATGGTCTCTGGTGTTTGTTGCAGCGCAGTGGAAAATACACTAACGGTTATGGTGGGACAGTCTCAGTGAAGAGACGTCCTGAGAAGATCCAGGTCGAACTGGACTACGACATGGGACAGGTGTCCTTCTACGACGCTGACGACATGACTCACCTGTTCACTCACGAAGATACTTTCACTGAGAAACTCTTCCCTTATTTCAATGTTGGACCTAAGGCCAAAACCAAAGACATTAAGATCTGTCCCAGAGTCTCCTCAGTGAGTCTCCTCAGTGAGTCTCCTCAGTGAGTCTCCTTCAGTGAGTCTCCTCGGTGAGTCTCCTCAGTGAGTCTCCTCAGTGAGTCTCCTCAGTGAGTCTCCTCAGTGAGTCTCCTCAGTGTGTCTTTTCAGTGAGTCTTTTCAGTGAGTCTCTTCGGTGAGTCTCTTCAGTGAGTCTTCTCAGTGAGTCTTCTTAGTGAGTCTCCTCAGTGAGTCTCCTTCAGTGAGTCTTCTCAGTGAGTCTCTTCAGTGAGTCTCTTCGGTGAGTCTCTTCAGTGAGTCTTCTCAGTGAGTCTTCTCAGTGAGTCTCTTCAGTGAGTCTCTTCAGTGAGTCTCCTTCAGTGAGTCTCCTCAGTGAGTCTCCTTCAGTGAGTCTCCTTCAGTGAGTCTCCTCAGTGAGTCTTCTCAGTGAGTCTCTTCAGTGAGTCTTCTCAGTGAGTCTCTTCAGTGAGTCTTCTTAGTGAGTCTTCTTAGTGAGTCTCTTCAGTGAGTCTCCTTCAGTGAGTCTCTTCAGTGAGTCTTCTTAGTGAGTCTCTTCAGTGAGTCTCCTTCAGTGAGTCTCTTCAGTGAGTCTCCTTCAGTGAGTCTCTTCAGTGAGTCTCCTTCAGTGAGTCTCTTCAGTGAGTCTCTTCAGTGAGTCTCTTCAGTGAGTCTCCTTCAGTGAGTCTCCTCGGTGAGTCTCCTCAGTGAGTCTCTTCAGTGAGTCTCCTTCAGTGAGTCTCTTCAGTGAGTCTTCTTAGTGAGTCTCTTTAGTGAGTCTCCTTCAGTGAGTCTCTTCAGTGAGTCTCCTTCAGTGAGTCTCCTCGGTGAGTCTCCTTCAGTGAGTCTCCTCGGTGAGTCTCCTCAGTGAGTCTCCTCGGTGAGTCTCCTCAGTGAGTCTCCTTCAGTGAGTCTCCTTAGTGAGTCTCTTCAGTGAGTCTCCTTCAGTGAGTCTCCTTCAGTGAGTCTCCTTCAGTGAGTCTCCTCAGTGAGTCTCTTCAGTGAGTCTTCTCAGTGAGTCTTCTCAGTGAGTCTCCTCAGTAAGTCTTCTCAGTGAGTCTCTTCAGTGAGTCTTCTCAGTGAGTCTCTTCAGTGAGTCTTCTCAGTGAGTCTCCTCAGTGAGTCTTCTCAGTGAGTCTCCTCAGTGAGTCTCTTCAGTGAGTCTCTTCAGTGAGTCTTCTCAGTGAGTCTCCTCAGTGAGTCTTCTCAGTGAGTCTCCTCAGTGAGTCTCTTCAGTAAGTCTCTTCAGTGAGTCTTCTCAGTGAGTCTCCTCAGTAAGTCTTCTCAGTGAGTCTCTTCAGTGAGTCTCTTCAGTGAGTCTCCTTAGTGAGTCTCTTCAGTGAGTCTCCTTCAGTGAGTCTCCTTCAGTGAGTCTCCTTCAGTGAGTCTCCTCAGTGAGTCTCTTCAGTGAGTCTTCTCAGTGAGTCTTCTCAGTGAGTCTCCTCAGTAAGTCTTCTCAGTGAGTCTCTTCAGTGAGTCTTCTCAGTGAGTCTCTTCAGTGAGTCTTCTCAGTGAGTCTCCTCAGTGAGTCTTCTCAGTGAGTCTCCTCAGTGAGTCTCCTCAGTGAGTCTCTTCAGTAAGTCTCTTCAGTGAGTCTTCTCAGTGAGTCTCCTCAGTGAGTCTTCTCAGTGAGTCTTCTCAGTGAGTCTCTTCAGTGAGTCTTCTCAGTGAGTCTTCTCAGTGAGTCTCCTCAGTGAGTCTCTTCAGTGAGTCTCCTCGGTGAGTCTTCTCGGAGAATCTCGTCAATGTGTCTTATTTTGAAATCAGTTTTTCCTGACTGGATTATTTTGGAGTAAACAGGTGTATTCTCAGATGTTTCTGCTGTATTCTAGTGTTGGAGCAGATTCAGTTTTAATTCTTTGATTGTGATGAGTGGAAGATAAAGATTAGATCATTTCATAAAGGCTTATGTTGAAGATATTCCAGGTGAAGCTCTAAAGTGCTGTGGGAAACACTGAAGACTCATATTTAGCACATGCTACAAATGAACATGTTTATGGGCCGCTCTTTAGTAGAAATGTAAAAAAAGCAGTAGATTTCTCACAGCAGTGTCAAACGCTGATGGACACATTTATAAACCTGCTGATAGTGTCACATTTAGACCAGAAAGTCTCATTTTTACAGAAGTGCTTGATGTTGCTGATGTTCTGAGATGTTCTGTCTCTTGAGTTTATTTTTCTGGAGTTTGTGGAAAGATGGATCCAAGTTTCAGAAAACGTGCTTTTAATGTAAATCCTTTCAGTTCTTCTCACTGTGGCTTTGCTTTGGCGCCATCTGCTGTTTGTCTTTTTCAAACCCAACACGCTCTGATCTGTTCTATTCAATAAAACAAGACTTTTTCTCACTTCAGAGACAGTTTGGAAGTTTGGGAGAATGTTGGCTCAAAGATGAATTAAAGTAATGTCTGGTTTCTCTGGAGCTGTAAATGTCTCTTTTTATCACAAATGTCAAAGAACTAAGACTTCTGTTTTAATAACAACTTGTGCTTATTGTGTAAAAAATGACTTTAGGACAAAGACAGACAGTTTTAAAGTGTGCTGCTTTTAATAAATAAAAGGGACGGGTTTTATTTCCTGAAAATAAAAGCTGTGTGACATTCATTTGGCTTTTTACAAACGTAAAGGTTTGAGCTCAGCATTAAACCTAACGACCAAAAAGAAAGACCTCATTATATTTATCCTTCCTTCTTTTATTGATGTGACGCTTGGCCTTTAATGAGTGTTGATCTAACACTGATATAAACTCCTGGCACTAAGACCTTTGATAGAATTCCACTGATTTCTGTTTCGATAAAAGGCAGAAAAGGCCTAAAACAAATAAAGTTTGGACCAAAAACATTCACATTCTTCAAATAAAAAGTCAAAGCAGTGTAAAAACTGAAGGTTCTAGAGTCAAGTGTGTTCAAGAGTGACGTGTTCAGCAGGTTTCAACAGACTTTCACAATAAAAGAGTGTTTAAGACGCTGCAGAGCTCTTCCAGAGCAGTGTGTGTGAGAGAATACTGGCTGCTGTTTGCTTTAATGACACTAATATGTGTTGGATTATAAAGAGGTCTGAGGTAAAGCACATGCAGAAGTCCCTTTGGCTCACGTTCTTCAAGTGTTCTTTGAATAAATACAGACTAATGCAGAGGAAATACAAGAGGAACAGGGTTATAGTCCTTTAGAGACAGGTTCAGGAGCTTTAGCACTAATTTAGGTCATTTATTAATAAAAAACAGCTTGTCTTGTTTTAAAGCCTACGTTTATGAAAAGCTCACGTCTGTCTTTAATATTCCTCGTCCTCAGAGTCTGTAGAGCTGCAGACAGAAGATCTAGTTTGGCTCCAGAGTCTTCTTCACGGCAGCAGATGTTCTAACTCGTCGTCGTCCAGTTGGTTCACGGCTACGATGTGGTCCAGGTGAGACAGGTACCGCTCCGAGTCCCGCATAAAGTGAGGGATCCTGGTCCGGGACAGAACCGCCAGAGACCGCAGCCGCTCCACGTCCTCGAAGGACACCTGGACACCACAAACATTCAGCCAACACATCACTTTACTGTCCACAAATATAACAGTTCTCTAAAGCACCATTAGGAGGCACACTCTGACGTGTCCTTTACAGTTAGCTTGTGTTTTCTAACACAGTCTTTGAATAAAACCACTCTTTACCCTTTACTTTGACTTATGTGTTTTATATTTGATGTTTCATCTGAAATAAATCCAAGTAAAGCCTGATTAAACCCTGACCTTTCCCAGAGCAGTGAGCAGCTGGAAGTCGATGGAGCGTCGGTGTCGGAGAATCCTCAGGATCCCGTCCAAATAAACCTGGTCTTTACTGAAGCAGCCTGTAACAGACACAGGACGTGACCTCAGAGCAGAACCTCAAAAACATTAGAATAAATCATTTCAAACATTTCTATAATATTATGAAATGATTTACAAGATAAACGCCTGCTCAACCATAAAAGGCCGGTCGAAGCTCACATTAATATTAATAATAATAATAATAATAATAATAATCAGATAAAGCTGGCACCAGAGACACAATAATACAGCTCGGGTTAATGCTCACGGTTCTGGTTCGGTTCAGCTGAACTTATGGAAACATTATTACAGTATTTCATTTGATATTAATAAAAGCAGGTGAAGTCATTGTGGGAGGAGTTTAAAGAAACTAAACGGTCTTTATTTTACTGATTAAGACAAAAAGTGCTTTTAGAGAAACCTTTGAGAAATGTGTTTAACATTTGAAGTGAAGCCTGTGAACATGAGTCGAATGCCGTGAGCAGAAGAACTTTATTCTTAAAAAGGTTAATTTATACTTGGATAGAAATAGTGTTGCTACTGTTTTTATAAATTTTAAACATTTAACACAAAGAACCACCGCAAACTTCTGACCAGACTCTCTGCCTTTAATTTTACAGATCCCACATTTAAATGGATGGTCTTATTTAACAAAGCAGTGCAGGTCTGTGACAGAGTGTCATTAGACTTGGATTATCCAGTAGGTGTCCCTCAGGGGCCAATCTTGGGCCCAATACTGGTCTCGCTTTATGTTAATGAATTGCCTAATATGTGTAAAAATGTAGACACTATTAAGTACGCTGACGATGCAGTCATTTTCACCTTTGCAAAAAATCCACATGAAGCAATCCAAAGACTCTCAAAAGCTCAAGATCATCGACAGAAATGGTTTATTGATTCTATTTTGAACGTTAAAAAGACTGTATCCATGTTCTTCTCCAAAACCAAGAACACCTTTAGCTCCAGTAAGGGTCTATTATGGACAAGAACTACAAAATGTTGAAGTATTTAAATACCTTGGGATCTACTTAGATTCAAAACTATCCTTTCAAAAACATGTTCAAAACACTGTAAAAACTACTCATTTTAATGTAAGGAGTTTTAAACATATTAGATTAGCTGACAGAGCAGCAGTCACATTCCTACACTCAGTGATACTGTGAGTATTGAGTATTGCATTAGCAGCTGGTCAGTCGCTGGCTCTTCTGTTAGACCTGTTGAATCATGCACAAAAGAGCTTTAAACCTTTTTCTTACCACCACTGCCACATTCTTGATACATATAGTTAACACCAACAAGACAGAGCCACAACAGTGTTTTAACCAAATGCATTGTGGGAAACTGAGTGCATAAACCCTGCCGTACCAGGTCTGGACGTGTCGGTCTGCCCCCTCTTGGCCCGGAGGCAGTACTCCCAGCGGACGTCGGGGCTGTGTACGAAGCGTCCGATGTGGCTGAAGAGCTGGCTGAAGCTCATGCTCGCTGCGTGGAACACGGTGTAGTAGAGCAGCGCCGCCCTCCAGAGGAACGGCTGTTTCCGGAGCAGGACGCTGTGGAGGCTCGCCAGGCCCTCCTCCGTGGGGTTCGCCGGCTTCAGACCCAGATGCTTCCTGTTTTCAGACGAGGCCCACGGCTGCAGACTGTTGTTGACCCCACGCAGGTAATGGGTCCCTGAACGCAACACGGGGAGTTAATAGTGTTTAATGTGTAGGATTCAACCTGTTCCAACTAAAACCTGTTCAAATCCATCTAAAACCTGTTCAAATCCATCTAAAACCTTTTCAAATCCATCTAAAACCTGTTCAAATACATCTAAAACTTGTTCAGATCCTTCTAAAACCTGTTCAAATCCATCTAAAACCTGTTCAAACCCATCTAAAACCTGTTCAAATCCAATTAAAACCTGTTCAAATCTATCTAAAACCTGTTCAATTCAAGCATAAACCTGTTCAAATCCAACAAAAACCTCTTAAAATCCATCTAAAACCTGTTCAGATCCATCTAAAACCTTTTCAAATCCATCTAAAACCTGTTCAAATCCATCTAAAACCTTTTCAAATACATCTAAAACCTGTTCAAATACATCTAAAACCTGTTCAAATCCATCTAAAACCTGTTCAAATCCATCTAAAACCTTTTCAAATCCATCTAAAACCTGTTCAAATCCATCTAAAACCTTTTCAAATACATCTAAAACCTGTTCAAATACATCTAAAACCTGTTCAGATCCATCTAAACCTGATTAAATCCCTCTAAACACAGTTAGCACCGATCTCGTGGCGCAGCATGCCCTCGATCCAGTGCTGTCTTGCTCCTGAGAGGTTGATGGTGAGCGTCGGGCGACAGTTTTCCACCACCATCACGGCCTGAGACAGCAGCTCCTCCGACAGACGCACCACCACCTGAAACACACACAGGTGTCCATCACTGAGGCTCCTGATGTGTTTGAGATGAAACGAGAGTGTCCGCTCTCACCTCTCCCACACAGCCCTCCTTCTGCAGGTATTTACGAACCGCGGCCCAAACCTGGCTTTTGGGTAAAACGTTGCCTCCGGTCGCCTCCTCGAAGTTTTCATATGAGCCGAACTTCTTCAGAACACACTCCATGATCCCCACAGCCTGAGGACACAAGCTTCAGATTAGAGCAGACTTTAATGAACCAGACTTTATTGAACCAGACGTAATAACAAACCCTAACCCTAACCCTAACGCACTTTATTAAAGCAGTTTAAATAAATACATTTTAGTCAGACTTAATAAACCTGAATTCAACAAAGACTTTAATAAACCCAACATAAATAATGATCCAGACTAAAATAAACCAGACTCAAGTAAACCAGGATTCAGAGGAGGTTTATGGTTCAGACATATCTGGGGAGGATTTTTCAGGACCATGACTTCATTGACTTAGACTCAACCTTTTATAAAGTCCAGATAACAAACATTGTGACACTATTTTTGGTCCTATATAAAAATGAATATTAAACACTACAAATAATTTTATAATAATAATAATTTGGCAGCTTAATATTAAAAAGAATTGCTCTTAAAAGGAATCTAAGTCAGTTTAATGTGTCTGGGTTAAGACATTACTTTAATTCCAGGTTAGATAAAAGAACCTGTTGCAGGAAGAGTCCGGACCCCTCTCGGTACTTGTCCAGGACGGCTCTGGGCTCCGGTTCTTCGTACTGGAACTGCGGCTCGTACTGGAACTGTGCCTGGAAGAAGGCGTCCCTCTGCTGCTGGAGGTTGGTGGGTCGGAGGGCCACCAGGAGACAGGGCCGTCCCGACGGGGCTTTGGGGATGTGGGGCAGGGACGTGGCCGCTCTCATCAGCCCCGGTTTACGCCTCAGCCCCGCGTTCACCGACACCGAGCTCTCACTGCGCCGGATAAAGCCGGACTGGCCCAGACTGGGACTGGTCAGGCTCCGAGACGGTGGCCAAGGGGAGCAACTGCCACCGCGCCACGGGGGCCTCAAAGATGGGCGCCTCTCTGATGTCAACGTCGGGACAGGAGCAGCGTCGGAAAGAGCTGCCTTCTCTTTTTTAGATGCATCTTTGGTCTTTTTTAATGAAAGTTTGTCCATTTTGTCGACAGAATATGTTCTAATGCTTTTGGGCTTTGCGGCAGATTCAATGATTGTTTTGGGCTTTAAAGAAGCAGCCGCCATCTTGTTTTGGGGCATTGATGGCATCTCACTGGTGTGTTTTTTAGTTTTTTTTTCCATTCTGTCCATTGAAGGAGATTTTGTAAGGTTCTGGGGCTTTGTTGAATGTTCCTTAGTGGTTTCGGGCACTGAAGCAGTAGCCTCCATCTTTTTTTGGGGCAATGAAGACATCTCATTTGAGTTTCTGGACATCATTTTGTCGACTGAAGGAGATTCTGCAATGGTCCTGGACTTTGATAGTGGTTCAACCGTGGCTCCGGACATTGAAACAGTCGGCTGTATATTGTTTTGGAGAACGGAATACAACTCTAACTCCCAATGTTGAGGTGTTAAAGTGGATTTTACACCATATGCACTCAAGAAATTAGATTCCATTGGAGATTTGACATTTGAAATTGAAACATATTTCTCGGTTTGTTGGGGCACTAAAGCAGCCTCCTCCATGTTGCTTTGGGGAACTGAAACTACAGTGGGTGCCATATTGTTTATAAGAGCAGTGCTATTTGTTGATCCAATGAGAGTTTGATCCTTGGCTGGATATTTGTCTAAAGTAGATTTTGTAAAAGTATTAGGCTCAGGGAAAGTTTCTGAAGTGTTTTTTGGAATTGAATCATAAGCTGTGATTGTATTTTTGTTTAATGAAGTCAATTCTACTGCAATTACATCCATATTATTTTGAGGCATTGACTTTTTAATGGTCCTGTCCATTAATCTGTTTTGAGGCAATGAAGCAGAAGCCTCCATGTTGCTTTGGGGCGTTGATATTATGGATTCTGTGTCGTTGAACATTGACTGATTGATATTATTGTCCATAGACTTATATTCAATAGTGTTTTTGGGCGACAGCAGAGCCTCCAGTCTTTCATGTGACATTAAAACCAGTCCCGTTGTACTTTTGGCAGAACTTATGTCGTAGTGAGGAATAAAAACGGTAGATTCAGATGCATTTTTGGGCCCTGGACTAGATTGAACAGAATTTTTGTACATTGAAGTGTCTATAACTGTTTTATTTTCTGATTTGTAACTGTTGGAGGTGATATGCAGCTCTGAAGCAGTAGTTTCTGTGTTGTTTTGGGATATCAAAGGCAAATCTAAGGCTTTTCCATCCACTAAAGCAGATTCTGTAAGGTCAGAGTCCTCGGTGAAGTGAGGCATTGAAGGCAACTGCATGGCTTTTTTGTTTATTAAAGTAGATCCCAACGTGTCTCTGGGCATTGAAACTGTAGTTTTTACATTCCTATCTGGCACAGCAGCAGCTTCAGAGTCACAGTCGAACCGTGTTGAATCAGCTTTAATGGCTTTTGGGGAAGTCGTATCAGTGTCTGTCACTGAAGCTGACTCTACACTTGCTTCAGGCGTTGACTGAACAGAGGTCAGGTCTGTGGATGTACACTGTAGAGGACTTCTCGAGGCTGAAGCTGAAGACTCCATGTCCTTTCTCATCACATCTGGACCCTTCACTTTGAACTGATCGACACAGACGAGTCCAGAACCATCAGCACCACACCTGTACCTGGCTCCGCCCCCACCCCTGAGAACAGGAACCCCCCCCCCCCCATAGAGAACAAAGAAAAATGAAAAAATAAAGAAACACAGACAAATGCACAGATACAAAGACATTTACCTCAACATTATTCTTACCGGACATAATTATTTATTAAAAAGTATTTTCATTACAAGAAAAAATAAACATGAAATTATTGCATATTTAACCTTTAAAGAAGCCTATTAAACTTACAGTGCACATTATTTATAACACAACTCAAAGCCAGAGCCTATCTGTATATTTATTACATTTAAGAACATAAGAACATGAAAAAAAAACAGAACTGTACCTAATTAAAAGATATTTAATACTAATGAACAGATGTTGAGGTAAGTCTTCAAGTCTTTTTACTTTCTATTTTATTGAGTCAAAGGTCCATGTAATAAAAGCACATACACAATGTTTTTTCTATCTATGAATAGAATATGGATATGAATATGAATTCTAAAGGTTATAACCACAAAATAAAGCCGTTCTTTGCCAGTTTGACGGTGGTAAATGTGACTTTTACCTCTGCGGAGCGGCTGTAGACCGTGTTCCCGGGGGTTACTCCGTCATAGCGGCGCTCTGGAGCCTGTTAACCCCGCGGACACTCCACCAACAGCGGGTAACGGTCCACAGAGAGCGGCGGGGCCGGTCCAGGAAGCGGCGGCGGTGTTGGAAGAAATGACGTAGCACGTAACGGCAGAACGCAGCATGATGTCATCACGTACAGAGGAGCCACGCGCCAGGTTCTTAAAGAGACAGGAACAATAATAAAAAAAGAGTAACAGAACTGTTTTATGGAGTTTATTACTACAAAAAAAGTTAGTTTAGTACTGGTTTAGTCCTGATTTAATGCTGGTTTAGACCTGGTTTAGTCCTGGTTTAGTACTGGTTGTGCCCATCTACACTTACAATAAATAAATATATATGTGAAGGTTCTCACTCATCCAGGTCATCTTAAAGAAAAGGTTAAAGCAAAAGCATCTGGAAAGAGCGCTGAGCTTTATCTCTTACCAGTTGAACTCAGAATTGATAAAGTCTCTTGGAATTAGAAACGAAACGTCTTCACCTAGGACTGAGTCCAGATGCTTTTGCTTTAACCTTTTCTTCCATAAATAGATTAATTAATTCCTCTCATATTGTATAACCTCGTTGTAAATGATGAGCCTCCCCTTTATAAATGTCTACATGTTTTTGTTAATAACCAAAAATATTTCTTATGAATAAAAAACAACATTCACATCTTGACTTGAATAAAAAATATCATCAGGTAATTGGTTACAAACACATCAAACTCCTTAAGTATTTACAGGTAAATAATATATGTTAATAAAAATCTAGTAAAGGCTTATAGATATGTTACCTCCGGGCTATGCAGTCAGTAAAAATATTCCTAAATGTATTTAAGCAGACTCTCTGAAGGTAACAGCGCTGAGAGCCTCTAGAGGGACCTACTGCTCCAGGGTCCTGCAGTCCTGGTCTTGACTCAGTTTGGGCCTGCTTATGTCATGGTTTAGACATAGTTTTGGTCCTGGATTAGATCTGGTCTAGTCCTGCTGTATTTATATTTTGGAGTTAGTTTTGTCTCTGCGTGTGGGAGAAGGCCGGAGTTTCTCTTCAGTTTCTGCTGAAGCCCAGTGTTTTTGATGCTTATCAAGTCTGACGTTATTATGGTGCTGTCTTGGTTTGGATCTAGTTTAGTTATTGTTTTCTTCTAAATTCAATCCTGTTTGTTCTGTTTTAGTTTAGACCTGCTGTGGCCAGGTCCAGACTTAAGTAATGGATAGAGTCTGAAGGAGGTCACTTTGACTCCCAGATCCGGTGGACCACATCTGCCTAAACATCAGTCAGCGCTTACATTTTTTAGAAGGTTAGAAGAAAAAAAGGAATGCAATATTTTAATTTTTCAGGTCTAAACCGGGACTAAACCAGAATTAAACCAGGGCTAAACCAGGTCTAAACCAGTTCTAAACCAGGTCTAGACCAGGTCTAAACCAGGTCTAAACCAGTTCTAAACCAGGTCTAGACCAGGTCTAAACCAGGTCTAAACCAGGTCTAAACCAGATCTAAACCAGGTCTAAACAGATCTAAACCAGGTCTAAACCAGGTCTAAACCAGGTCTAAACCAGGTCTAAACCAGGATTAAACCAGGTCTAAACCAGGTCTAAACCAGATCTAAACCAGGTCTAAACCAGGTCTAAACCAGGACTAGACCAGGTCTAAACCAGGACTAAACCAGGTCTAAACCAGGTCTAGACCAGGTCTAAACCAGGTCTAAACCAGGTCTAAACCAGGATTAAACCAGGTCTAAACCAGGTCTAAACCAGGACTAAACCAGGTCTAAACCAGGTCTAAACCAGTTCTAAACCAGGACTAAACCAGGTCTAAACCAGGTCTAAACCAGTTCTAAACCAGGACTAAACCAGGTCTAAACCAGGTCTAAACCAGTTCTAAACCAGGACTAAACCAGGTCTAACCAGGTCTAAACCAGGACTAAACCAGGACATGGGCGGGTCATTAAATAAAACACAAAAACAAACATGTATGTTGAATGCATTTCCTTACAGCCTTTATAAACATTTGTGAATTTTGATTTTCATACTTAAGTAGGTTTTTTGAAGGTTACATTCGGAGGCCTACATGGCGTAACTTGAGTGATGTTCAATGACCTTTCACCTCACGTCAGGAAAGCACCGGGCAGCTCCCACTGCAGCCACAACAACAGAAGGACATCATTAAAGGATAAAAGGGCTAAATCGAATGTTTGGGACGGTTTTCAGAAATGGTTGATGGTTATCTTCTTCTTATTAATATGACTGGTTTCTATGGTTCAGAAGCGTCATATGGTACAGAGCAATGTAATCTAATGAAGCACTTTTAGGCTGAAATAAAGCCCGTTTCATTTTCAATGCGTCGGGTTTAATCGAACCCGCGGGCCCCGGGCATCACCACAGGACATGTACAGATCCCGTTACACAAGAGCCCAGCTGCTCCAGAAGAAGGCTTTGGTATTTTAGCATAGCCATGCTTCTTAACTACATTTGTTTTACACAGAAGCTGAATTAAACTCAAAGATGTGTTTTATTGGCAAGTTTGCAAGAGCAAAAAGATCATCTCAGAATCATCTATGTAAAGGTCCAGAGAAATTCTATCATCTTCTGCAGAAAATGAATTGCCCTAATGTTTGCCCTCTCTGTAAGTTCTGAGAACATTGAAGTCTCAACCAGGCCCAGCTCCTCATTAAGAACTTCTCTCTTATTCAGCAATTTCTGCAGGGTTTAAAAAATCAGGACATACACATAATATTGATCATCTCCATCAACTCGACTGGTTGTGGAAAGAGGTTGTGTCCTTCTTTAGGACAAACCAACAGCACAAATCAATGACTGCCCTAACACGCTCCTTACCAACTGTGCTTCTTGTCTCACCATAGTGTTTTCCAATAGCCTCCTGAAGTGCTATTCAATAGTAACTCAGACAGCCAAGCAACTCATGGCCTAACCATCTGGCCTCTCAAAACTGGGACACTGCTGTCCTCAAAGGAATGTCCTTTGTCTTTGAGGTGGAGGTGGACTCAGACTCAGGTCCAGGATTGTCTCTTCTGTGCTGATACATCCTCTTGTGAAGCTTTAGTGTCTCCAACATATCTGTCACTGCACTCTTCACTGAACTGTATAAACTACATTCCTCTGTTTGTGGGGGTCTTGTCTTTAGGATGGACCAGATTTTGACGCAGAGTGTTCCTGGTTTAAAGTGGACTGGAATGTTGTGTTTGTAGAAAATCCTTTTAAGTTTTTCAGATAAACCAGACACATCAGGGATAACTACACCTTCCCTTTTGTCCCTGGTTCCTGTCTGTTTGGAGTCTGTGTCCTCTTGGTTTTGTTTGGGGTATCCACAGTCTCTCAGGGCTTTAAGGATGTGTTGTTCTTTCCGTTGACCTTCTGAGGTTGTGGGCACCTCTTGTGCTCTGTTTTGAAGAGTCCTGATGACTCCAGCTTGTGCTGCAGAGGCTGGAATCAAACACAAGTATTGATCCGTGTGTGTAGGCTTCCTGTAAACTTCTACTTGGAGAGTCCTGTCCTCAAAGATAACCACTGCAGTCTAAGAAAGCCAGGCGGTTGTTTATGGCGTCTTCACGGGTGAACTTGATGTTCTTGTCCACTGCGTTGTTGTGTTCTGTGAAGGCTTCTACTTCCTGTTTTCATTAACATATCTGAACCAGTGACTGGGCCCTGCACCTGGGAAAGAGACCAGAGTTCTGTTTAACACTGGTTACACCGTTTATGTTGTAAGTGTTTGTGATTCTATGGAGACACACACCAGATGCTCCTCTCGTTATCTCTGTGAGCCTGATTTATACCGAGTACAGTTACACTCACTTCTGCGCTAACACTTGGACTGTACCTAACATTAACTTCAGTTTGGCTTTAGGCGTGTCTCTGGGGCGTGGACGACAGGCTGTTCACTTTGTTTGGACTGTTTAAGTTACACTGCATGCTCCTTTGTTCTCGTGGCTGAACCACACAGTCCGGTTCAGGGACCTGTCTTCCCTGTGATTTATCAGCTGTGTCCTCCTGCTCAGCTGCTCACATCCACTCTCCGTTCCTTCCACATCTCCCAGGTGTGACCATGGACGCACCTGTTGGAGCTGTATATGAATAAGCTGCTGCTCAGATCTATTCTGTTCAGTTCTTCAGGGATAATGAAGGTCATTAAACCCCCCACATTCAGTTTGAGTGTGGTTGTCTCTTTACAGCTCCAGTCATCTCAGCTGTTGAGATGTGCATCAACAACAGACTTTTCCACAGACAGAGCAGGAGCCTGTGGGATTGTGGAAAACCACAGTATTTGCATGCAGTGTCATTGGCCACTTGTCAAGGGGCTTATCTGAGAGAGGTGCAGTTTTAACCTCATATCAGTCATTTCAGCGGCCCTGCACACTTCAGTCGCACATGTCAGAGCTTTTTCTCTAAGAAGACGCCATCAGACGTAGAAGTCACTATTTCTGTAGAAAATGCACCCTCAAAGTGTCAGTATGCTGTCAGTTTTACCTTTGTGCCAAAAAAACTAAACAAATCAGATTAATTATCAACAGCAAACTTTTGCAAAAAGTTTCCCTTCATACATCCACCGAGGTAACATCCTGCAGGTGTTTCAAACACACACCTTTCCTCAGTTCACCTGAAGAACCTGCACAAACATATAAAGAAGGCAGTTAACAAATGTCCAAAGGCCTGTTTGCTGTGGTGGGATCATTTCTAAATTCAACATAGTCTCTTTAGCCTTGTCTCTGTTAATGTCACCGACTCTAATGTGACTGAACACAAAGCTGATTTAGCTCACATTTGTTTTGTTGATCTTCAGGGAAATTCACAGATTTACACAAATAAGAGTGCTTTACTGTCACATGACCTTAACCCCGCGTTTATTCTAAACATTCGATGGAACAGTTTTTATGAGGCACAGTTTAAGACTTAATAGTGTTTAAATGTGCTTTGTTTGACAGCAGCTCAAAGGAGATCAGTGTTAAATATTATGTGGATTTGACACTTATTTATTGTACATCAGCGCAGAAATCACAGAAATAAACTCGTCAGAATTATGACTGGATGCTAATGAACATGTACACCTTTGACTGACAGAGATAAAAGGCTGTCAGGTTGGCCTTGGTGAAAGTATAGCACTGTAATATCTGTAATAGAGAGTGGGCCCATGTGAAGGTAGTTCATCTGGAGAGGTTCAGTTAGTGTTTTCTTTATTTACTGACGATATCATGCAGCAGGTAATACTTTCACAAACAGGTCCCAGGAGCTCTCTAATCTTGGACATGATTTATAATGAGATGCTAAAAACATTATTTTTGTGTTAAGGCTACAGGACTAAATAGTTGTTGCGGTAAAAGTTTAAACTGAAAAAATAAAATAAAAGACTTGTTGTTGTACATTCTAGTTTTTTCTTTCCTCACACAGTCTAGTCTACAGGACTCTCACAGAAAAGCACATTTTTAATGGCCATTATTACTTACGTTACACCACCTGCAACCGTCAACACAGTCTTTTCAGTGAAACGTCACAGTTGCAAAGTCAAGTCAAAAGCAGCTGTCGATGCTTCATAAGTTCACCTGAGAGTTCACCTGAGAGTTCACCTGAGAGTTCACCTGAGAGTTCACCTGAGAGTTCACCTGACGCTGTCCCAGACGCTGTCCCAGACGACTCTGTCTAATGCACTAGAGGCCTGTCTATAACATGTGTTCACAGGATTCATTTTCTGATCAAATCAGGACGTGCCAACCAGGTAAAGGAGCACAGGTAACAAGTTTTGATCTCGAAAACCTTCTCATCTGATTGACTGTAAAGACTTACAGAGGCATTTGTGGAGGCTCATCCTGGACATCAGGCTGTTGCTGAGTCGTGTATGGGTTACCGTTAGAATGTACCTGTAAATATGCATCTCGTTTACGCAAAACTACAGACTACACATTCTTCTGTAACGATATGAAGGTACTGTTTACGGCAAATCTACATTTCTGTGATCCTGTCAAAATAGAGCTGCAGATGATTATCTGAGATCATCGAAGACCCTGCTTCAACAGCAGCTGATACACAGCAGGTTAAACAGTAAAGGCTCAGATTAATAAAACCTGACGGTTCAGGTGTAATTTTTTATAAATCAGGAATAATTTTAGTATGAAATATATTCTGTAGTGTTGCAGCAAAACAGATTTTTTTATTCAGTTTTTAATGTATAATATAATTTGACATTGTATTGTATTTTAAAATAATTAGATTTATTTATGAACAGAAATGAAGAATAACAACCAGACGGTTTGTTCTTAATCGTATGAAACACATTTTAACACTTTGTGCTTCAGATGTAGTTGGAGAAGAACTGGAGTTTTGGTTTGGTTCCATAATCTTTGATAAAATAAATCTTAGGTTCGGATCACAAACGAGATGACGGAGACCGTACTTGGAGAATTTAGAAATGGAAGACCGGGTTAGTTCTTCCAAGAATGAAACCGATCAGTTCAACATGTAACAGTGGTACATGATGTGTTTAACATGTTTACACAGGTTTTTAGAAGTGTACATCATGCCTCTCGTCGTGGGTGGACGGGTAATGAGTCACGACTCATAGATGAGATTAAATGTCCCTGACACTGACTCGATGCAGTGCAAGGTCTTTGTCTTGAGTGGATAAGCATGGCACCAACAGGATTTACAGCTGAAGATATAAGTCATAAATGTATGACTCACTCTGGAGCCGCTGAAAATCCAACCTCCAGCAGAACATGTGTGTGTATATGTTTCTGCTGAAGCTGAAGCTGATGCTGTGTATTAGCTCTCTGTGCTGTAGCAGGAGCTGACCATCACAAAAACATATTTATTAGTTATGATAATAGTTATGAGTTGTATTAAGTGTTTCAGTGTTGGCTATATGTATTTATCTACAGTCCTTCTAACAGCTTCCTCAAAGGCCTGCATTATAGTAGTTAATAAATGATTTTTATGACTTACTGTATATAAAAATCATTTATTAACTATAACGTGGCCAGCCTCCTGCCACAGAATATATTTATGGTTAATGCCGTCTTGTCAATGACTTTAAACTTAGAGAAAGAAGCGTGTGTGGAAGTGAGGGCAGGATAAAGCTGGACCTGGATCTGAGGAGGACTCAAAGGAAAGAGGACGGTCTCAGGTGTGAAGCCCAGGCTCAGGTGAGACTCACCTGTTTCAGACCCAGAGCTGAACAAGTCTTCCCCCATGAGCCCGAAACAAGAGGTTCTCCTGAAGAGGTGCATTATGTTCACGTGCACGCAAGAAAGAGCTGCGCGGACTGTATAAGATGGATTTTTGAATGATTTCTGAGTGGAATTATTTTTTTTCAGATGAACTTTAGCCTGACTTTAGTCCAGGTTCTAGTCCAGGTTCTAGTCCAGGTTCTAGTCCAGGTTTTAATCCAGGTTCTAGTCCAGGTTCTAGTCCGGGTTTTAGTCCAGGTTTTAGTCCAGGTTCTAGTCAAGGTTCTAGTCCGGGTTTTAGTCCGGGTTCTAGTCCAGGTTCTAGTCCAGGTTCTAGTCAAGGTTCTAGTCCGGGTTTTAGTCCGGGTTCTAGTCCAGGTTCTAGTCCAGGTTCTAGTCTAGGTTCTAGTCCGGGTTTTAGTCCAGGTTCTAGTCCAGGTTCTAGTCAAGGTTCTAGTCCGGGTTTTAGTCCGGGTTCTAGTCCAGGTTCTAGTCCTGGTTTCAGTCCAGGTTCTAGTCCGGGTTTTAGTCTGGATTCTAGTCCGGGTTCTAGTCCCGGTTTTAGACCAGGTTTTTGTCCAGGTTCTAGTCCCGGTTTTAGTCCAGGTTCTAGTCCTGGTTTTAGTTGGAGGTTCAGTACAAATTTACTCTAAAAAAGTCTAAACTCTCTTTTTTTTCAGGTTTTGGTCTAGTTTTAGTTGGATTGGCAGTTGTTCTTTTTCGAGATAAAATTAAATTCTTAGTTGTTTTTGTGTTAATTCCCGGAGAGTTCGTGAGTCTGGTCAGACTTGTTCTGTGTTCGGTCTTGTGGCAGTAATTAAACACACCTCTTAATACTTTCCCTGAGCTCAGGTACACTTTGATCAGACTCTATTAGGGTTCTGGGGTTTGGTTTTATGACGTTATCAGGATTTATTCTGCTTCAGAAACAAACCGAAACTGCACCAATCAGCTTTGAGCAAGGAATATTTACGTACAACCAGCCTTTCTCTTTCTATTGTTTTGTGGCTTGAGGTTTTTGCAGAAATAGCAATAGAAAAATGCTTTTATTAAGCAGACTGTTGTCGAGTTTAGATCCTTACATCTTATTAGGGTTTATCCTGACTGTAGACCAGCTTTAGCTCAGTTTTAGCCTGCTGTGAGTCAGGACTTGTTTGCCTTTAGTCTAAGTTTAAGTCTGGTTTTTGTCCAGGTTTAGGTATGGTTTTAGTGTGATTTTAGGCTTGTTTGAGTCCAGTTTTTTTAGATGGGCTTTAATCTGGATTTAGCTAAAAGTGAAGAATTAATTTAATGTAAACATTGAGAGCAGTATTTCTCCTCCATGAAGGAAGAGACATATAAAAACCACAGCCTGCCTCTGAGCTTCAAACAGAGACCATTCCTGTCCCTCCCCGAAGAGAGCTGTGAACACAAAGAATCACAAAGAATCTGGAGCCTGGCTCATCGTGTTTCCATCTAAGCCTCAGCAGCTGACTCTCTGAGAGCAGTGGAAAAGACCGAAGTTTTGAATAAAATCTAAAGCAGCTGGGCGTTTTCATTTGTGTCGTGAGCCAGGGGCAGTTCTATTAAGTAAACTCTAGTCAAATGCTGCTGTGACAACATGAAGCTGACTCAAGGCAAAGTCTTCATCTGACAGGATCTGTAGTGTGTGCTTTTAAAAACACCCGTCACATGAAGGAAAAAAAAATAAAAGCTGAATGCAACAACAGTTATTGAGTTCCATATCGAAAAAAGAAAAAGAAAATTAAGCATTTTTATTCAGGCTGCACACATCCTGCACCTCTCACTTACAGCACACATGTACCTCTCACATGTACCTCTCACACATGTACCTCTCACTTACAGCACACATGTACCTCTCACATGTACCTCTCACATGTACCTCTCACACATGTACCTCTCACTTACAGCACACATGTACCTCTCACATGTACCTCTCACATGTACCTCTCACACATGTACCTCTCACACATGTACCTCTCACTTACAGCACACATGTACCTCTCACTAACAGCACACATGTACCTCTCACATGTACCTCTCACACATGTACCTCTCACACATGTACCTCTCACTAACAGCACACATGTACCTCTCACTAACAGCACACATGTACCTCTCACACATGTACCTCTCACATGTACCTCTCACATGTACCTCTCACATGTACCTCTCACACATGTACCTCTCACTAACAGCACACATGTACCTCTCACACATGTACCTCTCACATGTACCTCTCACACATGTACCTCTCACACATGTACCTCTCACATGTACCTCTCACACATGTACCTCTTACATGTACCTCTCACACATGTACCTCTCACATACAGCACACATGTACCTCTCACGTGTACCTCTCACACATGTACCTGTCACACATGTACCTCTCACTAACAGCACACATGTACCTCTCACATGTACCTCTCACACATGTACCTCTCACTTACAGCACACATGTACCTCTCACACATGTACCTCTCACACATGTACTTCTCTCACATGTACCTCTCACTAACAGCACACATGTACCTCTCACATGTACCTCTCACACATGTACCTCTCACTTACAGCACACATGTACCTCTCACACATGTACCTCTCACACATGTACTTCTCTCACATGTACCTCTCACACCTGTACCTCTCACACATGTACCTCTCACTAACAGCACACATGTACCTCTCTCACATGTACCTCTCACACCTGTACCTCTCACACATGTACCTCTCTCACATGTACCTCTCACACCTGTACCTCTCACACATGTACCTCTCACTTACAGCACACATGTACCTCTCTCACATGCACCTCTCACATGTACCTCTCACTTACAGCACACATGTACCTCTCTCACATGTACCTCTCACACATGTACCTCTCACATGTACCTCTCACACATGTACCTCTCACTTACAGCTTACATGCACCTCTCACATGTACCTCTCACACATGTACCTCTCACATGTACCTCTCACATGTACCTCTCACATGTACCTCTCACATGTACCTCTCACATGTACCTCTCACACATGTACCTCTCACACATGTACCTCTCACACATGTACCTCTCACATGTACCACTCACACATGTACCTCTCACACATGTACCTCTCACACATGTACCTCTCACATGTACCTCTCACACATGTACCTCTCACACATGTACCTCTCACATGTACCTCTCACATGTACCTCTCACACATGTACCTCTCACATGTACCTCTCACACATGTACCTCTCACACATGTACCTCTCACACATGTACCTCTCATTTACAGCTTACATGTACCTCTCACATGTACCTCTCGCTAACAGCACACATACCTCTGACAGTAAACTCTGAGCTCTGAACAACAGTTATCTCGTCCTCGATGAATGTCTCTGATTATGTTTTTCTGTAAAAAAGATGAATTGTCGCTGAATAGACACTTTTTCGGTTTGTTGTGATGAGGCTCCGGCCTGCAGCTGAGAAAAAGAAAGGAACACAAGATTGAATTACAAATTCTCCAAAAATCTCAGACAGTGTCACCATCTTTACCTTTTAATTCATTTATTTGACTGGGACGGTGCACGTCTAAGAACATGAAAGGCCTCAGGCTTCCATTCTCATGCTTTCATAAACCAGAGCTGTGTCTTGCCCAAGGACACAATTAGAATCAAACCGGCAGCCTTCTGGTTAATGGACGATGGCTGTACCACCTGGGCCCCTGCTGTGGTCCAGTCTGTCTCTGTCGTGTCCAAAAGTTAGAAGACCCTGAGCAGGGCCAGCGTGGCTGACCGGAGATGTGGGGGATTCCCAGGTGGGCCGGTCAGGAGGAGGGCAGCTCTTTGTTGAGTGAGTTTGTTTGTTTTCAGTCTGTTTAGTGATAACAGAGAGTGCCGTCAGGGAATTAAACAAATGCTAGTTCTGTGGAGCCTCATGGCCTTATTTATTTATTTACTACACTTAAGCTCGTTCAGTTTGAGTTCTTTCCCGTGTCCCCTGCGCCCTGTCCCGCGCTCTGCAGCTCGTGTGGAACCACTTTGTGCAGGTGCCACTCGTGTGTTGCACACCTGAGCTGAGGTCACCTGCAGCAGCACGAGACCGGTTTAACCTGAAGCCCACATTTAAAGGTCTGTGCTACATGAAAGATCAGGTCAAAGGTCAAAGGTCTACTGCAGTTTTAGGTCTGTGTGTATCTGAGCTTCGGTCTCTTTCTTGTGGAAGATAGAAAAGTATCTTCTGTCAGAAATAGAGCTCATAAACACAGAGCAGATTCATAGAAAAAAGCAGGTTTCGAACGAAGGTCTCCAGATTAAAGCGTGTACAGGAGTTTTTCTTCCTTTTGCTCCTTTATTGTTCTAGAGATGAGTAAACCTGCTTCAGACAGACACACAGCTGCACTTCTCACAGATCCTTTTCACATGCTCACACCCAAAACTGTTCACATGCTTCTGTCGGTGACTTTAGCGCTTGGCTAATGAGCTGCTACATCTCTGACCTAAATATTGTAGTGAGCTATTGTTTTTTTTTTTTTATTGTATTTGTAAGAATCGTTCACTTTATTACGTTATACATAGTGCATTATTACAGTCTATGAACTTTCTGCACTTGCTGCTTATAACAGGTGCACCTTTCATTCTCCTGATGCACTCGTCTTTTGGAAAAGGCCTAAAAGAAGTAGCTAAACCCTCCGTGCACCTGCGTACCTGTATCTGTGCACCTGTGTGAGTCTACTCTTAGCTTTAACAGAAGCCTGTGGATGAGTGCTTGAGCTCTGACATCACTGCATTCTTCTGCTCATGTCTTTTTCATATTTAAACTTTGTAAATACTTCATGTCTACGCTGTAGTACTGTAAGTATCGCTCCAACACTGATCATTAGAAATGGTAGAAAAGTTAAAAGTTACAAACCAAAATGCACACATAATAAATGAATGAATATGTAGATTGTTAAAGGAATCATTTAGTTTGGAAAAGAGAGTAAAGATTAAAAGAATGGTCCAGTTTAATTCTTCAAAAATGAAAGAATCAGAGAACATATTACAAATGGTTCCTGAGCTTACAACACTTTTAAACCTTGTTTGTACTTTGTGGAGGCACACCCAGGTTTCAGGAGCAGACTGTAGACAGTGGTTAGTTATGTCTAGTTTGATGATGTGTGTGTTTGAATAACCGCTGAAGCACAGACCTGAGCAGGAGCCGTCAGTGACAAACGGACATAAACATTCTCTTAACATCAGAGTCAAAAAACATCCTAACCAGCTCGGGTAAATGGAAGAGCAAAAACAAACATGCTACTCAAGCGGATCAGTGAGCCCCCACCACCTGCAGGGCTAAGGTGGGGGCACAGAAATGTGTTTCTTCTAAAAGTACCCTTTTCCAGGAAGAGAGAGACAGAACTTAGACTGAAATCAGAAAAGGCACAGGTCTCAGGGACCTTTGCTGTGACAGGAATAAAAAGGGAGAGTTTTCTGGCCTCTTTCACAAGCTCTGGAACAGGATAAAGCCTATAGGTCTTGTTTAAACAGTGTGTGGCCTCACATAAATACCTGTGAGTACATTCCTGTTTAGGCCTGTGATCTTTGCCTCGCTGCGTTTCTTCTGAACACAGTCCTGGTTCCTCTGCTTTGCTCCGAGTGCTTTCTGCTGTTTTGGGAACAGTGTGACTCTGATAAGGCTCTTCATTTGCTGCTCACTTTTTATCTTCAATAATCTCCAGGCTCTTGATGCACAACCTTTGAGATATGAGAAAAAGTCCACAGCTTTGACACAAAAAACACCAACAAAAGATCCATTACCCACTATCTATCATTCTGTATTGTACTAAGAACTTTTATTTAAAGAACTGATTTAATTTAAGTTAGTTCCAGAACAGTTATTCAGGTGAAGGAGGGGTACAAGAATCTGCACTACACCACCAGTCAAGAGTGTTCCACCAATCAGAGTTCTTCAGCACACAGCCCCGCCCCCATCTGAGAAGTCCGACTGTGAACGTTCTTCAGAGAAGGGCAGGGGTTGAGGGTAATTTAGGTGGAAATGGTTTAAAGAGTTTCAGTGTGGGTGATTTTATGTAAATCATTTTGAGTTGCATCGACTTGAAAAGTTCTTTATAAATAAAGTTTGATTGAAAAAACGTAATGGTCAGGTTTGGACTAACCTGTGTCTGGTTCTGCTCGAGAAGCCCTCAGCTGCTCTGATTGGATAAAACTGAGGTCCCTCACAGAACAGTCCCGCCTCCTCCCGAGGGCTGTGGCTGGAGCCGGTTCAACAAACTCAGAGTTAATGAGAGTTAAAGTCAGAGTAAGTTCTGATAAAACCAAACAAATCCAAACTTTGAGTTCATCTGTTGAACGACGCTGGTTCATAAACCAATGACCAGTGGGCGTGTCTGTGCAGTGCTCAGCCAATAGTAATCAACCTGGAGGGGAAAGGGGGCGGGGCTATTTCTGTTAGTCAGAGCCAAACACAGGAGAAGAAGTTTTATTTGTCTCACTCTGATGATGGACCAGCGTAAAAACTCATATTTCATAATGTTATTTCATAATCGTTTAATAAAGTCTATATTCTTTGAACCAAAAGAACTATCCACGTGACTGGCTCACATCTGAAACCTCTGAAGACTCTAGCCACAGGCCTCGGGTCATTTACAGAAGCTGGCCTTGTGCTCTGGTCCCACTCGGCTGAAGGGCGGGGCTAAACGCTGCAGTCTGTTGATTGGACGACACTGGAGTCTCATCACCGGAGACAAAACAGAAACAAATGTTTTTTTTTGTCCTTTAAAGTTTGTTGTCTTGAAGAAGAGGGACAGGTGTTGTTCTGGTGTTTGTGTTGTGAGGGCACAGGGCTCTTCAGGAGAAGAAGAAGAAGAGGGACAGGTGTTGTTCTGGTGTTTGTGTTGTGAGGGCAGCACAGGGCTCTTCAGGAGAAGAAGAGGGACAGGTGTTGTTCTGGTGTTTGTGTTGTGAGGGCAGCACAGGGCTCTTCAGGAGAAGAAGAGGGACAGGTGTTGTTCTGGTGTTTGTGTTGTGAGGGCACAGGGCTCTTCAGGAGAAGAAGAAGAAGAGGGACAGGTGTTGTTCTGGTGTTTGTGTTGTGAGGACAGCACAGGGCTCTTCAGGAGAAGAAGAGGGACAGGTGTTGTTCTGGTGTTTGTGTTGTGAGGACAGCACAGGGCTCTTCAGGAGAAGAAGAAGAAGAGGGACAGGTGTTGTTCTGGTGTTTGTGTTGTGAGGACAGCACAGGGCTCTTCAGGAGAAGAAGAAGAAGAGGGACAGGTGTTGTTCTGGTGTTTGTGTTGTGAGGACAGCACAGGGCTCTTCAGGAGAAGAAGAAGAAGAGGGACAGGTGTTGTTCTGGTGTTTGTGTTGTGAGGGCAGCACAGGGCTCTTCAGGAGAAGCCTTTGACGTGTCCTAAAACAACAGCTGACACTCTCTGTGCGTTTGGGGATCACAGGACTAACCCGTTTCTCTGTCAGATCAACAAACAACAGAAACAGCCCGGGATGGGTGGGGGGAGGGACAGGAGGAGGAGGAGGGGCGGGGCTTAGCGCAGGTGTGTCGTTCCCAGGTGAAAAGAAAAAGACAGCAGCAGGAGAACTCGGTGTGTCAGTGTCAGAAGGAAAGGAGCGGTTGATGGTGACGAAGAGGAGTCGGCCTGAGGAAGAGGTAAGGAAACAAGTCCTGTCTTGGACCTACATTAGTCCTGGGTTAGTCTTGATATAAAAGTTGCAATGATCCTTGTTTATCCAGAACCTTTTGTGCTGAAGATAAGATGAAGACAAAGACAGTTAGAAAGTAGAAATGGTTTAGTCCTGGTTTTTATTTTTGATTAAAAAATGATTTTGAAATTTGAACTGGAGAAATATGGATTTGAAGAGTCTAAGTTTTAGTCCTGGCAAGTCCTGACTTAGACACCAGGCCTACTTTAGCCCTGCTTTAGTCTGGTTTTAGTTTTAGTCCTGCTGTTTTTTTGTTTGGTTCAGTTTAAAGCATCATTGTCTCACAAAGAGTTAAAACTATTACGTCCTAATGACCTACATTAGTCCTGCTTTAGTCTGGTTTCAAGCCTGTTTTTTTCTCTTTAGTCCTCATTCTGATTTCTTTGCTTTGGTCCTGGTAAGTCCTAACGTAGACCTGCTTTAGTCCTGGTTCAGTCTTGATAAAATAACCATAATCTTTATGTAGCATTTCAGTTCAAAGTCTATCTAAATCTAAAGACAGGAGATAAAACAAAGATAAAAAGGTTCTTGATAAAAATAACATAAATACACGACATCATTTTGGTTTTAATTTATCATAAAGTGAGCAGCGTCTGACCCTGAGGCGAGGAGGAAGTGGAGCTCCGTGGAACAAGTACAGCCGAGTATTGTTGGAGCTCATTAATCAAATGTGGTGCACAGGTACTTTTAACTAACTTAGATTTAATATTCAACTGTTCCTGTGGAAACAAACACACTTGTTCTAAGGATTCTTCATAATCTTCAAACGTCTCATGAACGGTCTGGGGTCTGTCCTGGGGAGGGGGGGTCTGTCCTGAGGAGGAGGGGTCTGTCCTCAGGAGGAAGGGTCTGTCCTCAGGAGGAGGGGGTCTGTCCTGGGGAGGAGGGGGTCTGTCCTCAGGAGGAGGGGTCTGTCCTGAGGAGGAGGGGTCTGTCCTGAGGAGTAGGGGTCTGTCCTGAGGAGGAGGGGTCTGTCCTCAGGAGGAAGGGTCTGTCCTCAGGAGGAGGGGGGGTCTGTCCTGGGGAGGAGGGGGGGTCTGTCCTCAGGAGGAGGGGTCTGTCCTGAGGAGGGGGGGTCTGTCCTGAGGAGGAGGGGACTGTTTTAGTCTGTGTTCTGCAGCAAAAGGAGGAGCATCTGGTTTAGACCTGGTTCAGACCTGGTTCAGACCTGGTTCAGACCCTGCTCAGACCTGGTTAAGTCCTGGTTAAGACCTGGTTCAGACCTGGATCAGACCTGGTTTAGACCTGGTTTAGTCCTGGTTTAGACCTGGTTCAGACCTGGTTCAGCCCTGGTTCAGACCTGGTTTAGTCCTGGTTTAGACCTGGTTCAGACCTGGTTCAGCCCTGGTTCAGACCTGGTTTAGTCCTGGTTTAGTCCTGGTTTAGACCTGGTTCAGACCTGGTTCAGACCTGGTTCAGACCCTGTTCAGACCTGGTTTAGTCCTGGTTTAGTCCTGGTTTAGACCTGGTTCAGACCTGGTTCAGCCCTGGTTCAGACCTGGTTTAGTCCTGGTTTAGACCTGGTTCAGACCTGGTTCAGCCCTGGTTCAGACCTGGTTTAGTCCTGGTTTAGACCTGGTTCAGACCTGGTTCAGCCCTGGTTCAGACCTGGTTCAGACCTGGTTCAGACCCTGTTCAGACCTGGTTTAGTCCTGGTTTAGTCCTGGTTTAGACCTGGTTCAGACCTGGTTCAGCCCTGGTTCAGACCTGGTTTAGTCCTGGTTTAGACCTGGTTCAGACCTGGTTCAGCCCTGGTTCAGACCTGGTTCAGACCTGGTTCAGACCCTGTTCAGACCTGGTTTAGTCCTGGTTTAGTCCTGGTTTAGACCTGGTTCAGACCTGGTTCAGCCCTGGTTCAGACCTGGTTTAGTCCTGGTTTAGACCTGGTTCAGACCTGGTTCAGACCCTGTTCAGTCCTGGTTCAGACCTGGTTCAGACCCTGTTCAGACCTGGTTTAGTCCTGGTTTAGTCCTGGTTTAGACCTGGTTCAGACCTGGTTCAGCCCTGGTTCAGACCTGGTTTAGTCCTGGTTTAGACCTGGTTCAGACCTGGTTCAGACCCTGTTCAGACCTGGTTTAGTCCTGGTTTAGACCTGGTTTAGCCCTGTCCTGTGTGGACTGTAGTGCTTGTAGAGAAGTCGGCTGCAGGTGGATGGATGCACTTGTTGAAGAATGTGACGGAGCAGAAACCTGCAGCAGCTCAAAAGGATGTGATGTTTGTTTTGAGCTGAAACTGGTTTAATGAGGATTTAACCTGGAGCAGAACAAATGTCAGGTGTTTGTTGAACAGGAACACACTACGATCCTGTCTTTGTTTTTCTTGAATGTTGCATTGTCTAGAGATCAACGGTCATTTTAGGATCTATTACAGAATATTAGCACAGGCGGGACATCCCATTACTAATATTGAACTAATGTTCTCTTAAATACACATCCAGAGAATGGTTGCCGGCTCCACTGGGCTGTCGTTCTGCTGCTCTTTGGTCTGGGCTTAACAATATTTGTTGTCATGTCCCAAAAAAATAACCCTTTTTCTTCACATCTTGAGAGTTACACAAAGAACAAACAAACACCTCCGATCTGAGCTCCACTTTGATCAGTGGATCATAAATTTAATCAGAGCCTTATCGATGACTTTGAACGTCTCTGGTTTTTACAGTGAACGTGCGACGGAAGGTTTTTACAGTGAACGTGCGACGGAAGGATTTTACAGTGAACGTGCGATGGAAGGATTTTACAGTGAACGTGCGACGGAAGGTTTTTACAGTGAACGTGCAACGGAAGGTTTTTACAGTGAACGTGCGACGGAAGGTTTTTACAGTGAACGTGCGACAGAAGGATTTTACAGTGAACGTGCGACAGAAGGTTTTTACAGTGAACGTGCGACAGAAGGTTTTTACAGTGAACGTGCGACAGAAGGTTTTTACAGTGAACGTGCGACAGAAGGATTTTACAGTGAACGTGCGACAGAAAGATTTTACAGTGAACGTGCGACAGAAGGATTTTACAGTGAACGTGCGACAGAAGGTTTTTACAGTGAACGTGCGACAGAAGGATTTTACAGTGTATGTGCGACAGAAGGATTTTACAGTGAACGTGCGACAGAAGGATTTTACAGTGAACGTGCGACAGAAGGATTTTACAGTGAACGTGCGACGGAAGGTTTTTACAGTGAACGTGCGACAGAAGGTTTTTACAATGAACGTGCGACAGAAGGTTTTTGAAATAATGTTTTTTACTCTAGCTAGTCGATAGATGTTTTTTCCGGATTTATTCGGCCGAAGTCAGCTTCCCGCTTGACCAGTACAGATTAATTTACCGCGCTTTAGCTGGGCCCGATAGCCTGCTCCCGCTTATTTTTTACCCAGTATTGCTTGGCCAGATGTCAGCATCCCGCCAACTAATGATATCACGTTCAGATTATTGTCCGTAACTCACTCCGCTACGTCAGTTTCTAGAATCCCAACAGTTACGTACAATACACAGGTGTCTGAGCACTGATCAGTGGGAGAAAGAGACAAAAGGCAACACACTGGTTTCGTGGTTCTGTTCTCTCCTTCTCAAAGCTTTATTGTAAACGCACAGTTTATATACAATGGCAGTGTGACTTTACCAATCCCAGAATACATTCAGAGTAAAAACAGATGTTTCCTGGGCAGCAAAGAATACATTCAGAGTAAAAACAGATGTTTCCTGGGCAGCAAAGAATACATTCAGAGTAAAAACAGATGTTTCCTGGGCAGCAAAGAATACATTCAGAGTAAAAACAGATGTTTCCTCGGCAGCAAAGCAGTGTGTCCATATATGGAAGTCTATATGGCCAAAGCATCCTGTCCACACATGGAGGCACAAAGCCATGTACAGAGTCCTAAAATGGGTAGTCTAACTAAAGCCCTTAATAACTACAATGAAGTCATAAGCACTCCAAAACTCATCTACTTCAGATTTAACCGTTACAAACTATATTAAAAAGGATACAAACTATATTAAAAAGGATATCATTCCAATATATGATTAAAATAACATTTTACTTATAGCAGTTTTTACAGTGAACGTGCGACAGAAGGATTTTACAGTGAACGTGCGACAGAAGGATTTTACAGTGAACGTGCGACAGAAGGATTTTACAGTGAACGTGCGACAGAAGGATTTTACAGTGTACGTGCGACAGAAGGAATTTACAGTGAACGTGCGACAGAAGGATTTTACAGTGAACGTGCGACAGAAGGATTTTACAGTGAACGTGCGACAGAAGGATTTTACAGTGAACGTGCGACAGAAGGATTTTACAGTGAACGTGCGACAGAAGGAATTTACAGTGAACGTGCGACAGAAGGATTTTACAGTGAACGTGCGACAGAAGGATTTTACAGTGAACGTGCGACAGAAGGATTTTACAGTGAACGTGCGACAGAAGGATTTTACAGTGAACGTGCGACAGAAGGATTTTACAGTGAACGTGCGACAGAAGGAATTTACAGTGAACGTGCGACAGAAGGATTTTACAGTGAACGTGCGACAGAAGGATTTTACAGTGTACGTGCGACAGAAGGATTTTACAGTGTACGTGCGACAGAAGAACTGTCAGTTTTCATTTATTTCTTTTACAGCTGCTCAACAGGAACTACTCTAGTCGTGACTGACAGGTGTGAAGCCCCGCCCCTAAAATCACAGCACATTGAGACAACATTCCTTCAGCCCAAAGACTTTAATGACTAATACCTTATAATTAACTTTACATTAGAGTGTTATTTAGTGTTCGAAGTGTCCCAGACCTGAACCTGTCCCAGACCTGAACCTGTCCCAAACCCTTCTGAACCTGTCCCAGACCTGAGCCTGTCTCAGACCTGAGCCTGTCTCAGACCTGAGCCTGTCTCAGACCTGAACCTGTCCCAAACCCTTCTGAACCTGTCCCAGACCTGAGCCTGTCTCAGACCTGAGCCTGTCTCAGACCTGAGCCTGTCCCAGACCTGAGCCTGTCCCAAACCCTTCTGAACCTGTCCCAGACCTGAGCCTGTCCCAGACCTGAGCCTGTCCCAGACCTGAGCCTGTCTCAGACCTGAGCCTGTCTCAGACCTGAGCCTGTCCCAGACCTGACCCTGTCCCAAACCCTTCTGAACCTGTCCCAGACCTGAGCCTGTCCCAGACCTGAGCCTGTCTCAGACCTGAACCTGTCCCAGACCGGTTTTTGCCGTGCGGTTGAAGAGTTGATTATTTCTGTTGACAGCTCTGAGCTGTAGAACATATACCTTTTATTATCTGTAAACATTAAAGCCGCGTTTCCTCAAACTCCTTTTGTGACAGAACTGGACCAGCTCGTCAACATTACATCAAACCTGTCTTTTGGTTTTCAGTGTCATACCAAAGTAATCTTATAATTATCTCCGCTTCGTTAACAGTGACAACGTCTTGTTAATATTTATCTATATTTCAATTGGATTCCATTTTCTCTGTTTCTATTTAATTTGTTTTTTTCAACATTCTTTTTTTTTTAACATTTTCAATATTATTTTAGCCCAGTGCCATAAAAAGGCAAAAAATCTGATAATACAGATCCAGTTGAATGTACAGCATTAGTCATGTCTATGAGTCTCAGGTCACACTGGAAACCCAGACCCAGTTCCTTTGTCAAACTTTGATTTAAAAGGTGGTACTGAGCATTAAGATGAAACCTCAGTCTTTCCCTACTGACCGTTTCTGATTCTAAAGATTTCCATTTTTGAATCAAAGGTAGTTTCACGTGAGGCAAAAATGACCTTATGTACCTTTAAAGGAGCAGGTATCGGGGCATCGAGGTGTCTCTGTTATTCCCAAAGAGAAATTGGATTTAGCAGGAGCAGTGATCAAACAACATTCATAAAAACGAGAGTGAAGACAAGAAATTGTAAACAGAATTTGTAATGAGGGACTTTTTAGAACTGTCGGTCCTGCTGTAACGCCGCACACATGGAGGCAATAAAAACTACTTCCATTGGTGGAAGGGGTCAGCCATAATGGATTTAGCCTTTCAAGTACGTGTAACAATGTCCACTGCATTAAGGTCATTTAAGGCAGATTTCACTGCACACTTTTACAGTGTCATTAAGATGATTCCTGTTTTCAATTAAAAGTGACCCATACCAGCGTACAAAAGAAAAAGTAAGAACAGATTCAATAAAACAAGAACAAGAAGAAATCTGTGTTATTAAGCACTCACATGCACAGGTTCTAATCACATTTACAATTAAGAAACTGTCCTTAGACCCCAGGTGTGTAACTCCTCCAGGGGCCCAGCCCAAGGCGCTTACACAATCAGGGCCACTTTTCAGATTTAGTCAAATGGACCTTGTTTCCAGAGACTCTTTAACACCATCAGAGCAGGTACAGATGGTCCTGTTCGAGTCGGGAGGATCATCCGCAGATTCTTTTGTTGTGTTGTCACAGTTGCACCTGGAATGTGATGTAAGTTGAGACGGTGAATCATTTGAATTAAGTGTCTAGTGTTTTTGAAGAAGTGTTTAATAAACCTTGTCTGAATGAACAATACCAGTCACTACCTGCTCCGGCTGATTGACCACAATTTTAGAAAGTCCTTTTGTTTCCTCTCCAAGCCAGCTTTTCAACCTCATAATGTTATTATCATTGTTATTATTGTTATTATTAGTTTTATTAGACTGGGACAGTGCATGTTGATGAACACACATGAGACACAGACACAAGTGAACATGCGTCACAAAGGACTTTAAACATGCATTTTCTTCAGTTTAGTAATAATAATAATAATAATGATAATAATAATAATGATAATGATAATGATAATAATAATAATGATAATGATAATAATAATAATGATAATGATAATGATGATAATAATAATAATAATAATAATAACAATAATAATAATAATAAAAATAATAATAATAACATTATTATTATTATTATTAATAATAATAATAATAATAATAACAATAATAATAATAAAAATAATAATCATCTTTAAATCAAACTCAAAGCGCTTTACACACATTAGACTATTACCAGTGTTACAGAACTTAACTGGAGGCAATGTAGGTTAAGTGTCTTGCCCAAGGACACAACGTCAGTATGTGGAGGAGAGTGGGATGTTATGATGTTTTGGGATGTTTCGAGCGGGGATCGATCCGCCCACCTGCCAGTCGAAGGACGGCCGCTCTACCCACTGAGCTATACTGCCGCCCTAATAACCCAAAACCACTCAAAACCACCTAAAACCCCTTTAACCCAAAACCACTCAAAACCACCTAAAACCCCTTTAACCCAAAACCACTCAAAACCACCCAAAACCACTAAAAACCACCCAAAACCTCTTTAACCCAAAACCACCCAAAACCTCTTTAACCCAAAACCACTCAAAACCACCCAAAACCACTAAAAACCACCCAAAACCTCTTTAACCCAAAACCACCCAAAACCTCTTTAACCCAAAACCACTCAAAACCACCCAAAACCCCTTTAACAACACTCAGGGTTTGTTCACAATAACCACAGCTAAAGCTTTGGGAACATGGACATGCTGCTTTTGGAAAGCTTTGAGTCTCCACAGTGCCGCTCCCAAAGATCCACCTGAGCCGTTTGCCAGGTTTAATTGTAAATGTAAAAACATGTCTGCTGCATCACCGACACGAAAACACTGATCCTAACGTCTTTCTTCAGTAACTTCATCCCAAAGTTAAGTTCTTACTTTGTTGTGTTGTTGTCTCACGTCTGATATTTAAGTAAAATAGTAAATTATATTGATTTGTACAGTTACCTTTGTACAGTACCCCATTTAAAATAAATAATAAAATACAATATAAAATACATTCAGTCATAACGGCCTTGGGGCTGTTTGGCATAAAAGGCTTTTTTTTTAAAAGAATGCCTTGAGTTATTTTTTTAAAGCTTCTATTGAGTCCAACGAGTGTAAGACAAGTTCTGAAACTTGATGATTACAGAACAAATACACCAGGTATCAGCATTTCATTTAACCCCTCGAATTACAGATACTTGCCTACTGAGTACTGAGTACTGAGTACTGAGTACTGAGTACTGAGTACTGATACTGATACTGAGAGAATTGATGTAATGAAATCTAGTTACCATCAGCATTATTTCACATTTGCAGTTGAACTGGAGAAATACAAAAATCAGTCTGGAGTAGGTTATTCATTTAAATATTTACAGAAATACTCTGGACCACAGCAGAGTTTTATTTGTACTGAATGCACTAAAATGACCCTACGTTTCAGAAGACATGTTTTTTTCTTTCAAACTCGCCGGTTTTCTCTTAAACACAGTCAGTCTGTGAAGAATCTGCGCCCCCTAGTGGCTAAAACTTACACAGTGTTGCTTTAATCAAAGAATCCAGCCACATTTTTTATCTCATTTGTCTCATTCTCGACAAGGACACTAAGAGGAAAGAGAAGACGTGCTGTGACACTGCAGTACTTCTGGGAGTGGATGGTAAGTACATTTCTTTTTGAATTACTTTCTGTGAGTGTGAATAGGACGATCAAAAACTGGTAAAAAACAATTGTAATGTAACGAGACAATAAAGTCATCATTCCTCAACAAATCCCCCCCCCCCCCATACTACTGTTGTTGTGTCCTTGAGCAAGACACTTACCCCACCTTGCCTCCAGTGGTGCTGTGGGTGGGTGGGTGGGGGTGCTGTGGGGGGAGTTCGCTCTTCCTCATCAGCACTTCCTCAGGTTCTACATCAAATGTGATTGGTTGCTGCTCCAACGGGAAAAGTAAGGCACATAAAGCGCTCCTCTTCCCTAAACGGAGTCAGCAGACACACCTGCCCCGCTTGTCCCACACGGCCCACAGCTGCTGGATGTGGACTACACCCTGTTTCTTCCGTGGGACGGGGTAGAACATGTGGAGTCTAGTACCTGTGGCAATAAACATGTAGACTTTACTAATGCATTTTATTTTTTTCAAGACAAAATGAAAATGACTGAGAGATGATTATGTGAAGAGCAGAAAAAAGGCAGAGCCAAGTGGGTCTGTGGGTGGACTCAAAGAAGAGTGAAAAAAGAGAAAATAATGGCTTTTTTTTTTTTACTTTTTTATTATTCTTAAAATGTATAACTGTACAAAAATGTTTTTATTCTAAAAACTTAATTTCACGTTTTGTAAACTGTGCTTGTATTGACATCATTCCTTTTTTTTAGTTCTAATAGTTCCAAGAGCGACTTGTTGGCGGTTCCTGACTGAGGTGGAAGACGAAAGAGCAGTGCATCAACAAGCACCGCCAGAGAAAGGCCCCGGGGTCACGCAGACCAAGGGAGCGCACTACAGGCAGAAGTCCACCCGAAGAGCCGGTTCCAAAACCCTACATGCCAGAGAAAGAACCGGATGAGTCTGATGCTTATTCGACTGGACAAAACTAAAAGACAACAGGCCAAAACGGACATTTTAAACACGCTGTCCAGTCTCAAAAAAGACTAGAAACAAAGTGGAGACTGCACCCACTTTATCCCCAACTACCTCCACCTCGTCAGACCCCGGGACGCAGAGGGCTCTGAGGGGCATCACACACTGCTCCGTGAAAAGAAGTCTGGTCATTTAAAATAAATATATCCTTTATTTTTCTGTTTTACAATTTTGTTTTTATATTATACATTTTCTTTTACTTCCATTTTTTATTTATTTTTTAGTTTAATTTGTTTAAATAAAAAAAAATCATTTTGTGGCTCTCCTCAGTCCAACAGACAGTCTAACGTCCTGCTTGTGTTTGGTTCAGAGGAAGGTGGAGCTTGTTTCTGTTTCTAAATAAAGCTTTCCACTGAACAAGACGAGGCCTGTTTGTCAAAATTCATTCTTCTGTCTTTAAATAAGAAACACAGTGTGAACGTTAATTATAGAAATAAAATAAGGAAATATAAAACATCAAACAGAAATATATTTAGGTCTGGTCCAACCGTGACTGGACAGACCCTAAACCAGGTCTAAACCAGGTCTAAACCAGGACTAAACCAGGTGTAAACCAGGACTAAACCAGGACTAAGATGGACTAAGATGGACTTGCCTGTGCCTGTCTCTGTTGAGAGTAAAGTGAAACTGTTGTTTTCGTGTGGTTCCAGTCTGGGCTTGTAGACCGGGTCTGGTACAATGCTGCAGGGAGACGTCTGAACATGTCCCGGGACTCGCTCACAAACAGGTACGAGACACCTTCGAGACAGACAGCAGTACGAACAGAGAAGGCATCACAGCCGAAACTCAGCTGACCTCACTGACAGAGCTCACACATGACCCACTGGTGAGAACTCTAAAGGACTGGCTCCAGGAGAACATCGTTCACACAGAAGAGAACCTGCTAAAGTGTGGATCACTCATAGTCAGCCATTTATTGTCAAACAACTGTGTTTACTCTTTTCAAATCATAATGAAACAGAAACTACCCAAATGTTCCTGATCCGAAGTTTACATAGCTCAGTTCTTAAAACTGTATCTATGCACCTTTAACATCAATCAAGGCTCTTTATTTTCTCAGATGTAAAGGTTTGAGATCTCAGAGTGGTTCAAAGATACTGAGGCCAGTCCAGAACCTTCTCTCTCTGCTGCTGAAGCCAACGACAGGTCGACTTGTGCTTTGGATCGTTGTCCTGTTGGAACGTCCAAGTACGTCTCATGTGCAGCTTCAGGGCTGATGAGTACAAACATTCCTCCAGTATTTTCTGAAAACATGCTGCATTTCGCTGAAGAGTTCCTGCCTCAGGTGGAGGAGTTCAAGTATCTCGGGGTCTTGTTCACGAGTGAGGGAAGGAGGGAGCGTGTGATTGACAGATCGGTGCAGCTTCTGCAGTAATGCGGTCGATGTACCGGTCTGTCGTGGTGAAGAAGGAGCTGAGCTGTAAGGCAAAGCTCTCGATTTACCAGTCGATCTACGTTCCTACTCTCACCTATGGTCATGAGCTTTGGGTCATGACCGAAAGAACAAGATCCCGGATACAAGTGGCCGAAATGAGCCCTTAGAGATAAGGTGAGGAGCTCGTCACTCGGGAGGAGCTCAAAGTAGAGCCGCTGCTCCTCCACACCAAAACAGAATCTGTTTCGGATGCCTCCTGGAGGCCTCCCTAGGGAGGTGTTTCGGGCATGTCCCACTGGGAGGAGACCCGGGGGAAGACCTAGGACACGCTGGAGGGACTATGTCTCTGGGCTGGCCTGGGAACGCCTCAGTATTGCCCCGGAAGAGCTGGAGGAAGTGTCTGTGGTATTGGTGTAGTAGCGACTCGAGCATGCACACACTGATCACAAACAGGTCCCAGGTGAGAAGGGTTACCTTTAGGAGCCATTCAAACCTGTTTGTGCCACTTGTGCATGTTCTCAGACTAAAATCCCTGGGGTATATACACTTTTGATCAGGGTCATTTGGGTCGTTTCTGTTCTCATTATGATTTAAAAGTAAACACAAATTGTTGACAATAAATGGCTTCACCCAATGAGTGAGAGATTTTCTGTTATCATTTATATTCTTTAGAAAATTTCCCAAAAATCTAAAATTTGTCTATGGTAATTTATGAGCACAACTGTAAATAGCACCAATTACGACATTTAATGGGACAACCTCTGCAGACCCCGTCCCACGGAGCATGGCCGTGTGTCAGGGCGACGGGGCGCGTGAACAGAGCAGCAAATATTAGATATGAAAAAAAAAACTAGCATTACCGACATACAATGGAGAGTGGCACTGTCCAGTTCCGTTGAATGTGCCCAAACTTGAAAGGACACTGGGACAAAGCAGTTTCTTCAGTTTCTTGTTGTACGTTTGAGTTCAGATGAATTTCACTTTCGTAGAAACAGAAGGATTAGAGGCACGCATGAACAGCCCCATCAGTAGCAGGACATTAAAATCATTTTCAATTTCAATTTCATTTCTTTTTAACTTTTTATCATTTAGCAAGTTATTTAAATAATAATGAATGTATCTTTTTTACTCAGGTTATACAATGAATGTTTGAATCAATGTTTTTACCTTACATTTTACACTTAAACTATTTAATGACCATTAAACCTTAAAGTACTTAAACACTTTAAAGTGTTACTTTCAACACAGACAACAAATCATTTTTAACGTTAAGTTTAACTTGTCCTAATGATATGTTGAAACAGAATTAACAGGTTTGCCGTGAGGTTAAAGACTCAGGTGAGGAGCGCTTGTTTTGAGTCTGGGCACATCCCAGCACGTGTTTGGGCATTTGTATTTGATAAGTGTGTTTGTTAAGCTCAACAGACACAGATCACAGCATAATTATTTAGAGGCCTTTAGTGTTGCAAATAACATCAGCTGCAAACGCATTCAGCCGGCGTCAGGTGAGTCGACTGCATTTTCATTGGACAAATTAGCAAAAACTGGCTCCAAATGTAGCTTTATTTAAAAAGGCTCAAGGCTAAACGCAGGTACAACTATCCTTTCAGAAGCAGATTTTCATCTTCTTCTGGAATAAATATCAGACAGTACACCGTCTGTATTGGGTTTGAGCTAGAGTTTACTTATTGAAGTAGGATTCCTTTTTATTTGTTGAATAAACACTGACAAACTGTGGCGTTGGTGCATGTTTCTGTTGATCCAGTGTAATATACACGGCTCAGCCCAAAACAAAGTCAACTGGATTCATCTGGATAAATACTTAGGATCAGCTGTCTGTCTGTGTGGAGTGTTTGTGTAGGTCGTGTTTGTGTAGGTCTTTGTACATAGTAGGACTACAGATGACTATGAGCTGTAATAGTCCCATACAAGCAGCTCAGTTTAATAGAAACCATAAAGACTCTGGAGCAATGGGAGAAGATCATGTGGTCTAAAGAGTCCAGACCTGCTCCAGAGCGATGGAGGGGTTAGAAGAGAGGTGGATGAGCTCATGCGCCCATCATTGTTTTAAGAAAAATAAACTAAGCATGATCATTTAAAACTTTTTTTTACTGTTGTTTACTTCTTAATATGAGTGAATACATCTCTTAAGATATACTTAACAAGAAGAAATGGACTGTTGTCCTCAGCACTTTAGTCTTAAAATGAGTTCAACAAATGGTGAAAGCGTTTTGAGACAGAGGGAGGGGTTTGACCTGAAACTGACTCTGATTGGACCAAACTGTTCTGGTCTCATAGTGGTTCCATTCAGGTCCTTCTAGATTGAAACTGTTTAAATTTCTTGGAGGAAACAAAGGCATCATATTTATCTGGATTTTTATTGTCCTGCAAGAGGAATTAAATGTTGCAGCCAGCTCCACATGAAACATACATAAAACAGAGACAACACCAACTTCAAACATCCAACCAAGTGAATGTCACAAAGACAAGGACCTTATCAAGCTAACTGTGGAAACTATTTTAAAAGTGAACAAAAATGGCTTCCTTCAAGCCTCTTTCAAACCATCTGGCCTCTTTGGACAAAATTGGGACATTGCTGTCCTCAAAGGAATGCCCTCAGACTGTTCCTGGTTTAAAGTGGACTGGAGTGTTGTGTTTGTAGAAAATCCTTTTAAGTTCTTCAGATAAACCAGACACATAAAGGATAACTACACCTTTCCCTTTTGTCCCTGGTTCCTGTCTGTTTGGTGTCTGTGTCCTCTTGGTTTTGTTGAAAGTCCATCTGGGGTATCCACAGTCTCTCAGGTCTTTACTGATGTGTTGTTCTTATTTCCGTTGACCTTCTGAGGTTGTGGGCACCTCTTGTGCTCTGTGCTGAAGAGTCCTGATGACTCCAGAGTCCTGATGACTCCAGAGTCCTGATGGCTCCAGAGTCCTGATGACTCCAGAGTCCTGATGACTCCAGAGTCCTGATGGCTCCAGAGTCCTGATGACTCCAGAGTCCTGATGAATCCAGAGTCCTGATGACTCCAGAGTCCTGATGGCTCCAGAGTCCTGATGACTCCAGAGTCCTGATGACTCCAGAGTCCTGATGACTCCAGAGTCCTGATGAATCCAGAGTCCTGATGACTCCAGAGTCCTGATGGCTCCAGAGTCCTGATGACTCCAGAGTCCTGATGAATCCAGAGTCCTGATGACTCCAGGGTCCTGATGACTCCAGAGTCCTGATGGCTTCAGAGTCCTGATGAATCCAGAGTCCTGATGACTCCAGAGTCCTGATGGCTCCAGAGTCCTGATGACTCCAGAGTCCTGATGAATCCAGAGTCCTGATGACTCCAGGGTCCTGATGACTCCAGAGTCCCCTGATGACTCCAGAGTCCTGATGACTCCAGAGTCCTGATGGCTCCAGAGTCCTGATGACTCCAGAGTCCTGATGACTCCAGAGTCCTGATGACTCCAGAGTCCTGATGGCTCCAGAGTCCTGATGACTCCAGAGTCCTGATGACTCCAGAGTCCCCTGATGAATCCAGAGTCCTGATGACTCCAGAGTCCTGATGACTCCAGAGTCCTGATGAATCCAGAGTCCTGATGACTCCAGAGTCCTGATGGCTCCAGAGTCCTGATGACTCCAGAGTCCTGATGACTCCAGAGTCCTGATGAATCCAGAGTCCTGATGACTCCAGAGTCCTGATGGCTCTAGAGTCCTGATGACTCCAGAGTCCTGATGAATCCAGAGTCCTGATGACTCCAGGGTCCTGATGACTCCAGAGTCCTGATGGCTTCAGAGTCCTGATGAATCCAGAGTCCTGATGACTCCAGAGTCCTGATGGCTCCAGAGTCCTGATGACTCCAGAGTCCTGATGAATCCAGAGTCCTGATGACTCCAGAGTCCTGATGGCTCCAGAGTCCTGCTGACTCCAGAGTCCTGATGGCTCCAGAGTCCTGATAGCTCCAGAGTCCTGATGACTCCAGAGTCCTGATGAATCCAGAGTCCTGATGGCTCCAGAGTCCTGATGGCTCCAGAGTCCTGATGGCTCCAGAGTCCTGCTGACTCCAGAGTCCTGATGGCTCCAGAGTCCTGATGACTCCAGAGTCCTGATGACTCCAGAGTCCTGATGGCTCCAGAGTCCTGATGGCTCCAGAGTCCTGATGACTCCAGAGTCCTGATGACTCCAGAGTCCTGCTGACTCCAGAGTCCTGATGACTCCAGAGTCCTGATGACTCCAGAGTCCTGATGACTCCAGCTTGTGCTGCAGAGGCTGGTGGGAATCAAACACAAATATTGATCTGTGTAGGCTTCCTGTAAACTTCTACTTGGAGAGTCCTGTCCTCACTATGAGACCAGTCTGGTCCAATCAGAGTTAGTTTAAGGTCAAACTCCTCCCTTTAGAGAAAAAGCTTAGCTCTCGAATCAGTCAAACTCAGACTTGAGTCTCTTGGAATAAGAGACAAAACGTCTTCACCTTGAAAACTCAGTCCAGATGCTTTTGCTTTGACCGTTACTTCTGGATGACCTGGATGACCTGGATGACCGAGAACCTTCACAGACATGCAGATCTGTGGCCACAGTCTGCAAATCTAACACAAATACTTTACATTAACTCAGCTCAAGTAGATGAAGGTGTGCCTAACTCTCAGGGTGCACCACTAGGACAGAGTTTTTCTAACTCAGCTTAATGTTGAGCCCACCATGATATCAATATTTCTACAGTTATATTTTCTGTTGGTACGTCTACAACTACTCTTCACATTGCTTTAGTGCTCACACATGAACATCCAATACGTGCTAAAATATCAGACACATGTCAAAGCACAGAAAAGAACTCTTAACAGTGATAATAGAAGGTCCAGGGTGTGCCCCGCCCAACCTTTGAGTAAGGAGTGTTGAATCTTTTTAAAATATATATAAAATAATTCATGTCGCTGATATTTGTCAGGAACATTAGCTGTAAACTGTTAACACTGAGCTGCAGTGAGTGAACTAAAGGTTGGTCTGGTGTCAGCTGAGTCCTGACAAACAGTTCGGATTTTTATCTCATCCTGCACAAAACCTTTAACCTTTTCACGATTTAGACTGGCCTCGTCTGGAGAGACACGTCTATCTGACAGCTGCTTAGGTTAACGGCCGTGTTTACTTAGTTTTTCATTCTCTCATTCATTTGTTGCTGAAAGACAAATCAAACTGAGAAACCATTGGAGCGTAACTTTTCCTCTGAAGCAGCTAAAAAACCCTGTTGCACTGAGATCAGTAAAAATAAAATAAAGTGAAAGTTTGTGCATGTTACAGTTTCAGAATAAATCAAGATGAAAAACAGCAACTACAACACTGTGATTAGTGTTAAATATGATAATATGTAGCGTAGTGCAATACCAGCCTTAAAAAAAAGAACTATCATCAGATGCAAAGATCAATAATAGCTCCATCCCATTCTACCTTTTCAATAGTCTGTGTTGGAAATAAGATTATATTTAAACAAGAACAATGCTGTACTCAGATGACACCGCTGTTGTGTTCTTTCACTGAGTTACAATAGACTCTACTATAATATAATATAATAGTACTCCAACTCAATCAAATCTTAAACAAGATTATTCCTTTCTTTTTCTTTTCTTGAAGTAACTGTGTCTTAAACCTCGCACTAACACAAACTGACTTTATAAATAAGACACACATGGATTTGGGATTGGGATTTGTGTGACTCTTGTCTCTGTCTTTAACAGGAAGTGATGGAGGACGGAGAGAAGGTGGCCAAGAGAAAGCCCTGTTGCTGTTCTCAACGCCGGTTGATCTTTTTCCTTCTCTTCTTGTGCTCTTTCGTCTTGTGTTTCTGCATCAGTTTCATCGAGAACTCTTCAGACTGGACGTCCCAATGGTGGTCCAACTACTTCAACAGCAGGGCCAACATTCACAACTGGAACATAACCTTACACCTCAAAGAAAACTTGAAGGAAAATGCATCTGGACAATTCAATCTCACAGTGGCTGCAGCAACTGAGTACAATTCCCCCGGTCCGTATGTAGTGGAATATCCGTACAAATACCAGTTTATCATCAACGAACCTAAGAAATGCACACAGCTGAAGCCTTTTATAGTTTTGGTTGTTCCGCTCACGTCACAAAATACAAAGGACCGTCATATTATCCGCAACACCTGGGGAACAGAGAAGGTCGTATCGGGGAAAAACGTAGCTCTGTTTTTCCTTTTGGGGCTCGGGAAACAAAATGAAAAGGATTTGTTGGAGGAAAGCAAACAACATGGTGATTTGATTCAAAGCAATTTTGTGGATACTTATAAGAACTTGACGATTAAAACGATGGTGATGCTGGAGTGGTTGGATACGTACTGCTCTGAGGCAACATACGCCATGAAAATTGACTCCGACGTGTTTCTGAATGTGCCGAAACTGATAGACATGCTCAAAAACACACCAAAAACTAACTTCCTGACGGGACTGGTGGAAAGAGAAGCCATCGTTCACAGACATTCCAATTCTAAGTGGTTCGTCCCGTACGAGATCTTCAGTGAATACAAGTATCCGCCGTACGTGCTGGGGCTGGGCTACGTCCTGTCACTGGATTTGGCCAAAAAGCTGTGTGAAGCGTCGCACTCGGTGAAGGCCCTGTACATTGAGGATGTGTATTTAGGTATGTGTCTGCAGCGTCTGAGCCTCAGTCCCACCAATCCGCCCTTCAACAATGCCTTCCACGTCTTTCCGGTGGATTACAACCGCTGCACTTTCTCCAGAATCATCGCCACCACGCTCCACGATTACGTCGACAGACTGCAGCTGTGGAACGACTTCAAGAGACCGGGGCCGTACTGCTCGAGCTTCTAATGGGTGCTCGTAAACAACCTTAAACAACATTACATCAAACTAGCATTAGCAAAAAATTAAATGAAGCTAATTGTAAATAATAAAGATGGTGGCTCATTAATTACCAGTTTTTTCTTTTAAACTGAAGCCGTTAGTGCTACACGAGCTAAAGGCTACCTCTTTCAAAAGTCCACTCAAAGCTCACCTGTTCTCACCTGTTTATTACAACTGTAATAGACCTGTTCATGGTTTACATTTGTTCATTAATAATGTATCTTCTTCCAAGTTTGTTCTTTGCTACAACTTTTGTGTCATTTCTGTAAAACACACACAGTTACTTCAATGTGATCTGTACGTTTCTTCTTCCTCTTCATAAGCTAAAGGCTACAGGCTAAAAGTCACAGAAACTATATTCTACCCTGGACAGGTTCAGAAACATGGAGGAGCACAAAAGTCTGGGACAATAAAGGGATAATAAAACCTGTATAAATAATAAATAAGGTCCTGTCAGGGTCTTGAACAGGTGAGGGTCAAACACTAGAATACAAGAATACACAAGGCTGGAACAGAAGAGATAGCACAGAACATTTCTGGAACACAGGTTTGAAGTAGACAATCACAGCGGCTCTAAAGTCGTTGTGTTGACTCCATAAGGTCATGAACGTTGGAACAAAGGGACGTGCACACTCTGAGGACACTTCTGTATGTGTCTGTTCTTGTGTCTGTCCAGACTCACTTTTTACCACAGTAGAAGCTGATGCATGATTTAAATAATGGTGGATCTGGATGGATGACAAAAAAAAAAAAGGAATTCTGTGCCTCACTCTAAAATGTTGGCAGAACTGTCAGAAGACCAGGGAGCAAAGAATAAAGTGTACACCAACCAAGTAAAAATGAGGTGAGCAAGTCTGTTCCAGAACTTACAGATAAATGACAAATGGAAAAGAAATCTGGGCAAAAAAATCTTTAATTGAACGATGGAAACAAATTCTCAAAGCTTCTCAAAGCATTGTTACAAACACCGGACACTACACCTCCATCAGCTCCATCAGCTCCATCAAACATCGTCCTGCTGCCCTCGTGTATGTTCAGGAAGTGTAGTCCGCTAAAAAACTACTGCACCCAAATATTCACAGCCATTCAAAACCTCATTTATATGACCCGGGTTTTGCTTTGTCAAACTCAGACACACGTTTTTTTTGCCTTCCTCACACTGGCAGCAGTAAAGACATGTATTTTAACGTTCTGTAAAAATGTAGGGCCACACCAAGAGGGTTGTTTGCTTCATGATAAAATGAAGGATCATTATTATTTATTTATGTGTGGTATATGTGTAAATATTCACACATATAACATGCCTTATGGTTTGTCTTTTTGTAAATTTAAATATAAACCCACTTCAGTCAAAGGTGTTACACTGACTGGAAGTGCGTGTTTTCACTTTTATTACTAAAAATACATAATTATATTATTTTTCATAATGTTCTTTGTGATTTTATTACATAACCACTATGAACTATTTTTGGATGGGGTTTGAAAAAAGCAGGAAATAATAAAAGATAAATATGAAAAAAGAGAAAATAGAAGGATTAAAGATGAAAGGAAAATAAATCTGTCATTCTTTTGTTAAAAGCAGAATTTGTGGAATATTTGACCAGTTATTCTCACGAATAAAAAAATCGGTAGAATCAGGGCTGGACATTAACATTAAAAAAAAATTCCAAAAACAGAGATATACAGGACGTGCCACTGGAGAAAGTGTTTCTTATTCTCAGACACAGTTATTCTGAGAATAATAAATGTCCCAGAGCAGTCTCCTGTCACACGTGTCCAGAGGCCTTCTTTTAAACTCTCCTGGTCTTTACTCTGTGTTTGGTCGAGAAAGGTGTGTTTTCCATGACCTTAAAGACTGACATGGAGTTTTTTCATTCTCTTTAGGTTCACGCTGTCGTTGTAAAATATAAACGGACCAACCATAAAATGAACTGCACTTTCAACGACTAATGAAGACAGATAACGGTCATATTTAAGTTATACATTAGACATATTGACAGTTTATTTTTACAAAAGCAACAGGTTCAAGGTTCAGAGTCTCTATTGTCCTCAACAGCAGCAGAAAACACACTCACACCAACATGTTCAATAAAATACAGGATGAGAGATACGCAGTTTGAAACACCAGTGGCAACAGGAATAAGTGAGTCTTTATCGGTTTGTTTCGGCTCAGTGTGACTCACAGGGCGTGGCTCAGAGCAGGTGTGTGCCGGTCACTGAAACTCATGAAGTTTTTGTTTTTCATTTTCATTAAAGAGCTGACTACATTAAAATGGCTGAGTTTCAGGTAAAAGTGCACGCACTGGTGAGCTTTCGTGAGTTTGTCATCAGTGATAGTGAAGATACTGGGGAGCTCCACAGAGACAGACCTAAACGTCTCACACAAACCTACAGCTCAAACATTAACTCTTTACCTGCAGCTGCTTCTGTCCAGAGTCTCTGAAGCAGCCAAAATAAAGAGGAGTAGTGTTTTAAAACGAGTCTGAAGAGGTCCCAGCGGAGTTACACTAGGATCAACACCAAGTACTGAGACGAGCTGTTCTACTGCAGCATATTTGTTCCTGTGGAAACATGATAAACTCCCACAAACTCATAAAAAATGCACCAAAGAAATCAACGAGTTGCAAAAAAGACGACCCCGGATCAGGAGTAACAGGTCCTCTCAGCGGCCAACATTTAGACATGTTCTGTCTTTTAAAATGTAATGTAATTTAAAAAAGGACTTATAGTGTCATGAGAATGATCTGAACCAGGACCTGCCCCCCCCCCCCTCATTAAGACTTAGGCCCAGTTCTTTTTCTCTGAAGAAACAAGGACCCTTCTCAAAATACTGACCCTTTCATTAAACTGAGTCATATCAAATATTAGAATAGATCTTTGTATACAGCTCATTTCTGACGGGATTATGGCCCCCCTTCCTTCAGGCCCAAGGGTTGGGGGACCAGGAGCAGCCGGGGGCTTTCTTCAGATCTGAGCCTTGGTCCTCGCACGTTTCTTTTTAATCTCAGTCTCAGGCTCAACCCCTCAGCTCAGCTGCACAGTAACCTTTCCTACTTTTCTTTTTTTTTAAAAAAAGGGAAAACTAATAATAAATTCCCCAAAACCAAAGTCTTTGATTAAGGTCTTTGATTTCAGCGTTGGACTGTGGTCTTACTGAAAGAATCTCGTTAAACATTGCGTCAATTCATTGTTAATATTTGTCGGCATATTTTTTTGCGTATCTTTTCTCTAATGTTTTGCGCTGATGGCTCTGAAAATAAGTATTTAGCAACAAAATTTTTCAGTTTTCAGATCAACATATTCAACACCTGCCCAAGACGTTTGGCCATGACCTCGACCTCGCCATAGAGCGGCTGTCCCTCAACTGGAAGGTTGGTGGTTCGATTCCCACTCTCCCCACAGTTAATACTGCCGTTGTGTCCTTGGGCAAGACACTTAACCCTCCAGTGGCTGTAACACTGGTGATTACTGTAGAAGAACGTAAGTCGTCAGCTAAAGTTGATTCATCTCAAGGAATTTATCCTCATGAACAAATGTGAATACATAAATAAATAAAGGAATAAATAAACTATTTCTGGTAAACCCAACAGAGAAAACCGCACTCATTATCTGGATATCCAACTAACTTTCCCACAATGGAACTTCCTTAGCTTTAGACCAGTCAGAGCCCTCAGCTTTACTCGAATAGAGCCGTCAAACTGGTCTCCTCTCATTCACTTCCTACAGAGGCTTTGTCACTTTATTATTATTAATATTATGTTACTAATATCATTATTTTATATATCTTATATCTTTTACACAACCCCTCTCGCTCTCTAAATAACAGTAAAAAATGGCACCAAAGAAATGAACGAGCTGCAAAAAGACGAACTGAGGAAGAACAGGAGTAATGTCCTCTCAGCTCCGGTAAGCTACTATTTAGGCTCTGTTCTGTCATTTATTATAAGAATTGTTCTAAAATGGATGAATATCTGTCCCGGTATTTAAAAAATGTCATGAGTGTGTTTTCTGAGGCTGTTAGTCTAGGTTTGTGTCTGAGTCTGAGGCCGGACGAGGGTCTAACATGTTCACTGTAAATGAGCTCCGTGCTCCAGAAACAACATGAACTAAATGTTTTCAGGGACAAATGCAGCTTTACATCAGAAAAAGTGAGTAAAGTTTCACATGAGAATGATCTAAACCTGGACCTAGCACCCCCCCTAGTGCACACTGTGTAAACTGCAGCTCATTAAGACTTAAACCCAATAAAGTCACCAAAACCGAAGTCTTGTAACTGCGTTGGACTGTGGTCTTCCTGAAAGGATCTCGTTAAAAGTTGCGTTGATTCAATATTTGTCAGCGAACCGATTTTCAGATGCACAATGAGACATGGCTCCTTTCAACATCTGCCCCAGACGTTTGTCCATGACCTCGACTTCCGACACATAACTGAGGTCAAACACCCGCAGCCACATCCCACTGCCCCCCCCCTCACTCGACAGGCCCCCGGGACTTAACGATAAACCCTCCAGACAGTGAACTATTTCTGCTAATCCCAACAAAGGAAATCTGAATGGAGCACTGATGAAGCAGCGTGAGCAGAGCCCATCCCAGCGGGTCTCTGGGAAACATCTCTGCCAGCCCCCCCCCAAAACACACACAAACAGTTTACATCAAATAAATATTCAAGGTTTTATCTTTGCAATGCACTTTAAACTCATCTCAGAAATCCATAACTTATAAACTCAGCTCTGAAACTAAATTTAAAATATATTTTTAAAAGATTGCCTTCTTGTAGTAAATCTATTATTAATCTGTGTTATTGTTGTTTTATTCTGCTTATTTGAATGTATTTATTTATTTAACAAATAAAAATATTATTATTATTATAAAAGAGGAGAGAGTCAAGATAAGAGTAAAGCAAAAATAATAAAATAAATAAACAAACAAACGAATTCATAAATAAATACATAAATAAATAAATAATAATAAATAAATAAATAAATAAATACATAAATAAATAATTATGAATGATAATGAAATACAGATTGCAATACATTTGTAAAATTCTCTCCTCTTATGATTAGAATATTTATAATTATTAGTAGAAATATTATAAAATTATTGTTGTTGCTTTTTTGTTGTTTCTGACATGAACTTTATGAACTAACTACTATTACAGTATTTTACAATTGCTAAAAGACTAAAGCCCATTCTCTGAAGCCAGTGCTCAGTGGCCCTAAACATCCTTAAACAGGTTCAGGAAGTTAAGTTAAGGTTTGCAAACCTCTTCCACTATTTTTGCTCTAAACACATTCTTACTCACTACAATGTTCCAAAATGGAACAAACATGAGGCAAAAGTTAAAGACAGCTACGACACAACGGAATATGAGTCCAGGTACGATGAGTTCATACCACAGTGGATTAAACAATGTGAGAGGCAGAGGAGGAGGAGGAGGAAGAGTTTGAGTAAGAGGTGATGACGAGGAGGAAGAGTAGAAGGACAACAAAGAGCAAGACCAAGAATAGTCATTTCAGATCAAATTCGGGCAACTGTGAAAGACCGTGTTGTTGTTCATGGAAGGACAGAAGCAGGACAAAGAGAAGAACCCTGTTAGTCCAGGTCCTCTTCAGGACATTCAGAGAAGAACCCTGTTAGTCCAGGTCCTCTTCAGGACATTCAGAGAAGAACCCTGTCCAGGTTCTCTTCAGGACATTCAGAGAAGAACCCTGTCCAGGTCCTCTTCAGGACATTCAGAGAAGAACCCTGTCCAGGTTCTCTTCAGGATAAAGAGAAGAACCCTGTCCAGGTTCTCTTCAGGACATTCAGAGAAGAACCCTGTTAGTCCAGGTTCTCTTCAGGACATTCAGAGAAGAACCCTGTCCAGGTTCTCTTCAGGACATTCAGAGAAGAACCCTGTCCAGGTTCTCTTCAGGACAAAGAGAAGAACCCTGTCCAGGTTCTCTTCAGGACATTCAGAGAAGAACCCTGTCCAGGTTCTCTTCAGGACATTCAGAGAAGAACCCTGTCCAGGTTCTCTTCAGGACATTCAGAGAAGAACCCTGTCCAGGTTCTCTTCAGGACATTCAGAGAAGAACCCTGTCCAGGTTCTCTTCAGGATAAAGAGAAGAACCCTGTTAGTCCAGTTTCTCTTCAGGACATTCAGAGCAGAGACCAGGTTAATGTATTGTTTTTCTCATTTGTGCGACTGAACGTTTACTGTATACATTTGAACAACAGCACCAGGCTCTCACTGTCGATATGGTCCGTCAAAACAATGCCAAGACTGAAATTCAGCAAAGACTTGTAGAAGACAATGTAAACTTTGAAGGTATCAACAGTGTCAGCCTTTCGACCCTTTCCTGTGTCCTCCATCGCAGCAGGGTTAGCATGAAGAGGCGTACAGAGAACTCTTTGAGAACAGGTCAGAAAGGGTCAGAGATCTACGATATCAGCACGAGTAAGTGTACACTCTCAGCACTGATGCTCACAGAAGTGTGTAGCCTCCAGTTATTGTCCTGTACTGTTACTGTAACTGCACTTTAGTGTAGTTTAATCAGGAGTCTTGCCATTGTAGGAGTCCCAGGTCAGCGTGGTGACAATGTCCCCTGTGAGCAGCCATATGGGGGGGTTCTCCTCCGTCATGCAACCCTGGGGCCATATAACACTGAGCATCTTCTTCTGTCTGTGTGGTGAGCAGCAGGCTCATCAGCAGGCCCGGACCTCTATGCTGTGGTTTGGGACATTGTCGGCGTTCCCCGTGGTGTCCGAATACAGGAGTGCTATTTCTGTACTGAGATGTAAATGATTTACTTTTTTTTATAGAAAAATGACTTTCTTTATGCAATAAACATTTTTTCTCTGTAACTACATGGCCTGGACGCAGTGTTCTCAGTTTTTTAGTGTCTAATGATGCTGATGTTATATATGGACTGGCTGTGTTTGTGATTGGAAAGCATTGTTTGATTTTGATTTTGATTTTGAGCACAGACCAAATGGTTTTGAGGCAAGTGTTATTAGCTATTAACTATTAGCCCCCAGTAACTATAGACAATATAAACAATAGGAAATTTTAAATTGTTATAATACTTGTTTAGTTGTTTCTCTGTACAGCACAAAACAAAGTGAGCATTCTATTCTCATCTATTAAAGTTCTTGATAATAAAGTCTATTAAAGTCTGTTTCTTTCACAGATGAGTCCTGTCACAAACCTAAAACTGTTAGATCCGGGTCACGACAAGGCCAACTAACACCGGACAAACTCCCACTTGTTGTACTGAGATCACTCTATTTCAGTGTTGGCCAAAAAACTCTTCTTCCTTCAACAGGAAAGAAGTGATCCTTTATTACTTTATAAAATGAATGACCAAAAACCACAAACAATGAATGAGACTCGTCGGACGGAAACACAGAGTGACTCAGCTACCGTACTCGTATTTATACTCGTGTGAATATCTCCGATAGCTCCGTCTGTCTACTCTCAGTCCTGGAGCCACTTCCATCAAATTAATTATACAAATATATAAGACACTATTTATGGCCCATTCAAATACGCAGCGTTTCGCCTTTGTGGTGTAAAGTATGTTTAACAGAAAGGTTTGGTGACAGTCTGAGAGGCCTTTAACTCAGGTTCATTACAGCAGTTATAATATTAACACAATCTAATAAACGCTAACGTCTACTTATTAACAGTTTGTGTTGTACCTCGACATGTTTCAAAGCTGACTTCCTGTCTTCCTCAAAGTCTTGTGATGTTGCTGTGATGTTTGACGGTTTGGTTGAGTTTCTCTGCCGAGTCCAGAGAGAGACGTCTTCAAAGACACACAAAAGTCCTGTCTCTGTTTGAGAAATAAAAGGGATTTGAAGTGGGCTTTTGTAAACTTGGCTGATTGTTAATATTAAATCTAAATCAGAGTAAATCCTGTTGGAGCAGCGAGAGGCTGAAAGAACAGCTGCTGCAGGTTTAACTAGGCTTCTCACAAAACGGACCACAAAGCTAAGATCACTAACCGAGACATCCCTAAAGTGTCCTTCTGGTGGAAACACATCAGGACCGACCAGCACCGGCCCAGGGAAGAGGCTCGGGTTTATTCAAGCGTCGAGCCAAAAGAGAGGCTGTTTGGTCTGAACCAAGTTCTGGAGCTTTTATCTGAAGATCTAGTTTGGACCAAACGAGACCAAAGAGTTCCATAAGAGTCACAACTGAGCAGTCACAGTCTTTCTGAGGGACAAGTACATGAGCATGAGTTATCTGGCCTTGTGTCCAAAATGACCCGAGTCTCTAGAAAAAGCTTTTCTAATGAACTTGTTTAAATGAACTCTTAGGGGTCCCTTCATGTTGTCCACCTGAGTCACTTGGACAAAATGCAAAAAGGACATTTCTAAGATTTAAAGGAAAAGAAGATCATGAAAATGTTTTATCCACTCCAAAATACACAACCTGGACTATTGTTTTCCAGTTCCATACAAAAAAAAAAATAAAAGAAACACAAGGTCAGGATGGTTAAAGTTAATGGGATCAACAGAGATCTGTCATGCTTTCATTTTCTCCTCAAATGTTTGTTGACTTAAAGATATCAATCAAAAGAGGAAAACCATTGTTTTTATGAAGACTATACGTCTTTCGCTAAAGCCAAACAATAGCGGCTCCTGCCTCTGCCAAAACCGGCATCAGGCTGTTTCCTGTGAACGGAGGGAGCCCGGAATCAGGAGGAGTCTGGTTGGGAATGAGACACATAAGAAGAGTGTGGAGGACGGAGGACGTGCGTCAACTACTTAAAATACAGACTTTGCTCCTTCACTGCATCTGAGCAGCACAAGATCATCTTTTTGTACCGCAGTAACACAAGTGGGACAAAAGGTGACACCAGGCCAAAATAAAATACAATATAATTAAAACGGTTTGTTTACAGTGTTCTGTTAACTCACCCGTTTTCATAAACTGTATTTGCAGCTGCAAAATGAGTGAAAATGAGTTATAATTGACCTACATTTCCCAGTGTAGGGCAACAAAGTGAAGCCCATCAAAGTCAATTCAAACAGTTTGTATTTCATTTCATTATATTTTTACAGATTTTGGTCAAAAGATGGCAGTAATGGACCTTTAAAGCCAGTTCTAAAGACTGACTGTATTCAACACCACAATGAAAAGAAATGTTTGGTGCTGCTCTAGACCAGACGCTGCCACCTACAGTGAGGGAGTCTGACTCGGGATGAGCCTGTTTTATGGAACATTAATGACAACAAAGAAGCCGATCTTTTTGGTTTAGCTCATTTTATGGAGCAGCCCATAAGTTCCAGGTAGAGAATGGAAACACAGCCCCTGACTAATCAGGGACCAAAAACAAGAGGCAGGCGTCGAGGAGGCGTCTGCACAAGGATCTGGAGCAGGAAGTGTTGGAGTCATCAACAATGTTTTTCCCAAACAATATTTAATCCCATTTACAAACCCGACTCCAGAAAAGTTGGGGCACTGTAGAAATTGTGAATAAAAAGAGAATGCAATGATGTAGACGTTTCAAATTTCAATATTTTATTCGGAATACATATCAAATATTTAAACTGAGAAAATGTATCATTTTAACGGAAAAATAATATGGATTGGATTTATAGAGCTCTTTACAGAACCCATAATTCATTCACTCCACAGTCACACACTGGAGGTGGAAACATGGCAAAGATTTTGAACCTACAGTCTCTTCAACCTCCAAACATTCACACACCAGAGCTGTGGCACTACAGGCAAGCTGGGTTAAGAGTCTTCCCCAAGCATTGATGGTGTGTTTCCAGATGTGTTCTGCCCCTGACACACACACTCATGCCCCCGTCCCATCAGAGATGCTTCTGAACTGAGCTCAGGACAACTTGGGTTGTCCTTGTCCTCTTTAGTCCGGATGACATGGCGTCCCAGTTTTTCAAAAAGAACTTCAAATTTTGATTTGTCTGACACAGAACAGTTTCACTTTGTCACTGTCCATTTTAAACGAGCCTTGGCTCCAGAGAAAACACCTCCTTCTGGATCAGGTTTAGGTAAGGCTTACCTTTAGAGTTTTATTAACGGAGAATGTCCGGGTGGATTGTGTTCACAACAATGTTTTCTGGAAGTATTCCTGATCCATGTTGTGATTTCCATTACAGTACATTCCTGTTTGTGACGCAGTGTCGTCTCAGATCATCCAGTCTCGTTTTCATTGACCCTCACGCACAGAGATTGTTCCAGATTCTCTGAATCTTTGGATGATATTATGAACTGTTGATGACGAGAACTTCAAACTCTTTCTGAGACAGAACTCAGACAGAGACAGGTGAAGAGACAGAACTCAGACAGAGACAGGTGAAGAGACAGAACTCAGACAGAGACAGGTGAAGAGACAGAACTCAGACAGAGACAGGTGAAGAGACAGAACTCAGACAGAGACAGGTGAAGAGACAGAACTCAGACAGAGACAGGTGAAGAGACAGAACTCAGACAGAGACAGGTGAAGAGACAGAACTCAGACAGAGACAGGTGAAGAGACAGAACTCAGACAGAGACAGGTGGAGAGACATAACTCAGACAGAGACAGGTGAAGAGACAGAACTCAGACAGAGACAGGTGAAGAGACAGAACTCAGACAGAGACAGGTGAAGAGACAGAACTCAGACAGAGACAGGTGAAGAGACAGAACTCAGACAGAGACAGGTGAAGAGACAGAACTCAGACAGAGACAGGTGAAGAGACAGAACTCAGACAGAGACAGGTGAAGAGACAGAACTCAGACAGAGACAGGTGAAGAGACAGAACTCAGACAGAGACAGGTGAAGAGACAGAACTCAGACAGAGACAGGTGAAGAGACAGAACTCAGACAGAGACAGGTGAAGAGACAGAACTCAGACAGAGACAGGTGGAGAGACATAACTCAGACAGAGACAGGTGAAGAGACAGAACTCAGACAGAGACAGGTGAAGAGACAGAACTCAGACAGAGACAGGTGAAGAGACAGAACTCAGACAGAGACAGGTGAAGAGACAGAACTCAGACAGAGACAGGTGAAGAGACAGAACTCAGACAGAGACAGGTGAAGAGACAGAACTCAGACAGAGACAGGTGAAGAGACAGAAAGTAAATACAGAGAATACACGTGACGCCAGAGAAGTGTCACTGGTGGAAAGGAGGGTTAAATGTCTTGCCCAAGGACACAACAACAGTATGAACTGTGAGGTTATAGGACGACAGCTCTTTTACTGAGCCACTGCGCCCCACAGTTCAGTTTATTTAATGTAAAGGGTAATGTAAAGATTGCTTTTCTAGAAAGAGAAAAGAGAAAAGGGTCGGAGATATAAACCTCTGATATCTTGTGTTATTGTGGGAACACTGGCGTTTAACACCAACACTGGTTGTGTTCACTGTCTACAGGGTTTTTCATCACAAAGTGGTTATTTTTATTCTATCCACAATAACTACGTCCCAGTTATTCTTAGTGCTTTCATACTGATAATGAGGGCCTCTAAAAGGTCTCGTCCTAATAGATGCATAAAATAGTTTTGCGAAATAAAGCAAACAGGTGTTTTATTTTGGATCCAGTTTATGGTTCTTTAACTTCTTTAAATCTTACATCATCTCGCTCCTGTGTCAAAGAAACATGTATTAGAATACCTCCTCTGTGGTCTGTCTCTTCACTTTATTTTTCCTTTTATTCTTCACCTGTCTGACTCTTCACCCGTCTGACTCTTCGCCTGTCTGACTCTTCACCTGTCTGACTCTTCACCCATCTGTCTCTTCACCTGTCTGACTCTTCACCTGTCTGACTCTTTATCTGTCTGACTCTTCACCCGTCTGACTCTTCGCCTGTCTGACTCTTCACCTGTCTGACTCTTCACCCATCTGTCTCTTCACCTGTCTGACTCTTCACCTGTCTGACTCTTCACCTGTCTGTCTCTTCACCTGTCTGAATCTTCACCCGTCTCTCTCTTCACCCATGTGACTCTTCACCTGTCTGACTCTTCGCCCGTCTGACTCTTCACCTGTCTGACTCTTCACCTGTCTGACTCTTCACCTGTCTGACTCTTCACCTGTCTGACTCTTCACCTGTCTGACTCTTCACCTGTCTGACTCTTCACCCGTCTGACTCTTCGCCTGTCTGACTCTTCACCTGTCTGACTCTTCACCCATCTGTCTCTTCACCTGTCTGACTCTTCACCTGTCTGACTCTTCACCCGTCTGACTCTTCGCCTGTCTGACTCTTCACCTGTCTGACTCTTCACCCATCTGTCTCTTCACCTGTCTGACTCTTCACCTGTCTGACTCTTCACCTGTCTGACTCTTCACCTGTCTGACTCTTCACCTGTCTGACTCTTCACCTGTCTGTCTCTTCACCTGTCTGAATCTTCGCCCGTCTCTCTCTTCACCCATGTGACTCTTCACCTGTCTGACTCTTCACCTGTCTGACTCTTCGCCTGTCTGACTCTTCACCTGTCTGACTCTTCACCCATCTGTCTCTTCACCTGTCTGACTCTTCACCTGTCTGTCTCTTCACCTGTCTGACTCTTCACCTGTCTGACTCTTCACCTGTCTGACTCTTCACCTGTCTGACTCTTCACCTGTCCGACTCTTCACCTGTCCGACTCTTTACCTGTCTGACTCTTCACCTGTCTGACTCTTCACCTGTCTGACTCTTCACCTGTCTGACTCTTCACCTGTCTGACTCTTCACCTTATATATTATATTATATTATATTATATTATATTATATTCTGTGTTCTGTTTGTGTGTGTCTTAAGTGACACTAAGTGTGTGTCCTGTGGTGTGTGTCCATGACTTAACTCCTGAACTCCAGTCAGTGTTGCTCCTGCTGTGGTCGTCTTTGCCACATCCACGTCCACCCCCCATGGCCTCGCCTGCTCCAGTGACCATGGCAGTTGTGCATTTTCCTCGGAGAAATACAAAATAATCCGTATTAATTTCAGGATTCACGTCATTGACAAATGCTTTTTTTGTACACATTACATTGCATTTTGAGAATTTGTAGGTTTGATGTGTCTTACTGCTTCTGAGTCTGATCCGCTGGGCAACGGCAGCTGCTTGTGGGTCCTGGTGGAGCGGGCGTAGGGCGTAGGGTGGTGTGGAGAAGCGGGGCAGGGGGGGTAGACACATGTGGGAGGGCACTGGGGCCGTCTTTGAGAAACAACAGGCTGCTGTTGAGGTAGGCTTTTCTCGTTTTAGGTACATTTATATTCTCTTCTTCTTCTGCATCTCATGCAGATTTTCCTTTTTTTTAACTCTGGCACAGACTTTAACAGTATTAAGAAGTTTTTTTACGGAGTTTGAATGCTGCTCATCCCAGAATCCTAATTGTGTGATATATTGAGCTGTAAATAGAGCACGGAGTCATACGAGATATATCTACAGATGATTTAGCTTAGGATTAATTTACAATAGTCACAAGACTTGGTCAGTCTGGTTCTAGTATAAGGCAACAATCTTTTTAATCAAACTCAAACTAAATGACTCTCCGCCTCAGCCCCATGACTCATGTCTGAACCTGTTAAAAGACAGATTTATTATGCACAATTCAGGTCCTTTTAGTGAAAAAAATAGAAACACAGAAGAAGAATATTGGGGTCTCACGTTGGTGCGCCAAAATCTTTTAAATAATCGTAAATTTAAAAACAAATCAGTTCAACATGTAACAACGGTACGTGTGATGTGTTGAACATGTTTACATGTGTACATTAGGTCCCTCAGCTCCAGGCTCGTGGATGTGAATAAGTTTACGTCTATATGTCACTAAGGGTCTCTGACAGTGATGAGATGTAGTGCCAAGTCATGTCTTTGTCTTGTTTGGATCAGCCTGGAGCCAATAGTAGATACAGCTAAAGGCATTAAGTAATAAGTGTTTGTGGATAAGCATTTGAACTGGAGCAGGAGTGAGATATAAAATATACAAATGACACTTTGTGTTAACTCTCTCAGAACTCTCTGATTAGTTGTTTAGACTCGGCCAGTTTCACAAGAAGCCCTGCGTTAACTGACACTGAGATATTCTCACGAGGAAGTAACGTAATAACTCAACCCTGACAAAGAGCTGCTGAAGACAAGGTTCAAAGTCCTGCTTTAATTCTTGTCTCAGTCTTTTTCCAGACTCATCTCTTCCGTCTCATGTCCTCAGCTCAAAGACATGAGTCGCTCTAAACGATGATGCAAACCTTCAGGTATTTAAATGACACAACCTCAGCACTATTTATAGAACAGCTAAAAATAACCTCAGCGCTACTCCTGCCATTAAAGCAATGATAAAATCAGACCTCAGCAAATATGCCAGTGGATAACAAAGACAGTCATTATGCTAAAAGAGAGCATCCTGTGGTGCATCATGGGAATTGTAGTTCAAACGACCCTACATTCCTTTGGACTGATGTGATTTGGATGAGCTCACTTTGAGGAAAGCCCAAAGAAACAGCAGACGTTTGAGTTTCGTTTACCTCATTCTCAAGTACAGCTCGTGTTTAATGCTCTGGTCTTTTCTTTTCTGTCTGTCAGCACCAAGTCCGTCAAAGACAGACCCCAATAGGATCTTTGGATCATCTGTGTTGTTATCGTCTAAAAACCATAGCCTACTGGGCCACCGTAGCAGCCTGCTTTTTACCCACAAAGCCCCATCATCGTTCCAACCACACTGCACACTCTGGTACCTGCCTTTATCTCAACTGTTTAGGGTTAGGGCTAAATAAAAGAAACTCTCACATCTCAAGTAAAATGTCCTAATCCTAATTTGTAGAGTGGGATCAGGAGCCTAATGCAGCCCAGTCACCGGTAAGTCATCTCCAGGACAGAGGCTGATGAAACACATGAGCAACACTTTAGGACGAGCCTCCTGAGGTCCGTGATCCTCGTCAGATTCATGAGTCAGAAAATCTACTAAAATAGAAAAGAAACGTAACCAAGACACATCCATGTCTTTGAGAAAGTATGTTGTGGTTCTTTTTCTCGTGTGAAGACACATCACAGCATCACATGACTCTGGGAAAGAAGCAGGAAGTTAGCATGTCAAGGTACGAGTCTCAAACAAACTTTAGAAAAAAGTAGCATGTGCTTTTGACACTGGACCCTGGACTGTACAGCTCCAGTGGAAATGTGGCTTAGATGAACATTCTATAAGATGTTTATTCTGCCTTCTTGGCTTTTCGTTAAGACTGAAAAGCGAAGGCTCCATCACTGTTGGGGTTTGAATATTAAAATATAACCTTTATTTATCCTTTATTTAGTTTAGAGCTATGGGTCCAAATTAAAACCAACAACTTTCCTGAGAGAGTCAAAGTTAATGAAAGTTCTAAAAAGTGAGAGGGGAAAGTGAAAGGCCTTAGAGTCTCTTCCCTGGGATTGTGTCACTGCTCTCCTCTAAATTCAGGTTGTCTTCTTTTATAGTAGTTGCACCAGGGGGCGGGGCTTCAGCTCTGACATCACACAACGGTCAGGCCATCACACAGCCTCCTCTAGTGGACAGTGAAGGTAGTACACCACCACAGCAGCGTTCAGAAGAGTTCATTCATTCAAAATGTGATTTTAAAGAACATCAGCTGCTCACACTTTCACAGACAACACAAACAGTCTGTACTATTCTGGATAAAAAGACTATTTAAACTCACCACAGGTTCTGCAGAAGCTGAATATCGTTAGTTTTGTATTTAATGTACAAAGGTTTACTGAAGCAGGCCCTGTATTGTTTCTGACGGTTGTGTGTGTTTGTGTGAAAGAGAAGAACATGAACGCTGCAGCGGTTGTATAACGTGGACAACGACAGATTCACCTTATTTCTCAGTCAGTCCCAAAACTCTTTACACCTGACACTCTTCTAAAACCCTTCTGGAACAGATTCTCACTGAAAACCGTCCTGAAACGGGAATTCTCTTTGACTTCAAATACTAGAGTTTTCATTGATCTTATTTAATGGTATATTTAAGACTTTATCCTATTAATATAATTATTCTACTGATCATTGTTTCTGCACTAAAATACTGTCTACTTCTTTGCTTTGTCTGATTGTGGTTTGTGGATTAATAAAACTGAACCTGAGCTCCAGGTGTTTGATAAAGGACAGGTGCAAATGCATGTAATCTAACTCTAACATATTTAAAAAGGTGTGTTTATACCTGGATTACATTTTAATAGAAAAACTGCTTCCAGCTGCTTCAGAGTCAGACATTATTATGATTTATTAGATTATTGGATATAAAGTTAGTTAAAGTCGATGCTCTTCCTGATGCTACCCTCTCCATTTATCCGGGCTTGGGACTGGCACATACACTGGCTTGTATTAATTGTTGTGTAAGTTATGATTAACCCTGCTGAAATATGACGTACTATAACGTGATCAGAGACAGCCGCTGAACCTGGGGAGGGCCGCCTCAAACACAGGACATTATTAATATTCATCAGAATTATGTCTGTTATGTTTCTTAGTCAGCCGTGTGTTTTCACAGAACAATCGGACTCTGACTCATATCATTGCTGACTTTGTGTGTCCGCTGTCTTCATGGTTTCAAAATCTTGTAGTAAATAGTGAGGGACAGGAGCCAGTGGGGCCCCCTCTGTGTTTCAGTGTTCCCTCTCTGAGTAAGGGACGCCCAGCTGTGGGATAAAACACATCTCCACTTTCAAAACTAACTCCAGATGCTTTTGCTGCTGAGTCACGTGACTGAGGACTGCTTCAAACGGACTGAGGAACGTCATGCGTGAGTGACGTAAGGGGCGTGAACCTGTGACACTGACAACGTAAGGGGGTGTGCTGTGGCGCGTGCGATCACTATAAACATGAAGCGTACCCAGAGCACAGTATCTCTTTGACTTAAAGGCGCGTGCGCAATGAGACTCTCCGGCGCGTGTGTGTTACAGGTGCTTGGGCTGAGCGCGTGTCTGGCGGTGGTGATGGCGCGCTGTATGAACGAGAAGCAGATAAAGGTGCGCGCGGAAAGGTTCGAGAGCCGGTACCAGAAGAAGCTGCGCGCGCTCACCGAACACGCCCTGCTCCCTGAACTGCAGACTGGACTCACCTGCGAACAGGTGGCCAAGCGCGCGCAGGAGTGGCACCTCAAGAGCCGGGCGCTCTCTCCGTGGACGTACAGGTGAGTGGCGCGTGCACCGTTCACAAACACACTGGACTGAGGTCTGTCGGACACGTGAGTCCTTCAGGGGTCACGGACACTGAACCAGGACCCAGAGGCCCCGCTGTCAGGCCTCACTGTCCCAGAGCGACATAAAGTGTAATAAATACGAGCTGTTGAGGACGAAGGGTTTATTTTACTTTGGCATCTGATGGATTATGATCTCTCAACTAAACTTTAAAGACTTATCTGTTCAAAGCTTTTGTTTCCTGTTTCCTCATCAAAGTATTATAAAGTAAATGTACGGAAGAATCAGGTCTTTACACCTTAATGACCTTTCACTTCTACATTAATAAATGTTCTTGGACTAAAATCATGCTTAGGTTAACAGATCATATTTCGTTTTTATGAACTGGTTCTTTGTATTTCAGAGGCTATTGTTATATTTAAAAACCTTCATGTGTCGGACTCTGTGCTTCACATACCACACATTCTCTCACTGGGTTTCCTGACTGTCAATCAAATAAAAGCACAATATCTTATTTATACAGAGGATTATGGATTATAAATCTGTGAAGGTTCTCAGTCATCCAGGTCATTTTGAAGAAAAGGATTAAAGCAAAAGCATCTGGTTTTTAAGGTGAAGACGTTCCGGCTCTAATTCCAAGAGACTTTATTAATTCTGAGTTTAATTCTGAGTTCCAATGGTTATAATCCATAAAAAGAGACTTTTTATGGATTATAAGTGAAAAGCTAAATAAAAGCAGGAACAATACAAAGGCGACGTGAGGCATAAAAAAACAGTGTACATTTAAAAACTACTGCTGACATTTATAATGAGAAAAACTATTGTAGATGAATTTTGGTCCCAGCCTTTTGGAAATAAACTCAAAAGTAAAAGACACAACAAAAAATACAATATTCAACAATTGAAGAGCATTTTCCCTGACAGAAAGATAAAATATTGATAACTGTAAAAAAAAAAAAAAAAAAACTATGAAAATAACCTGAAGCTCTAGACATGATACTTGTAAAAACTATAATAGAATGTGTCATTGAACCTCTCACTAACGCCAGGTCGTTTTTAAAAAAAACATGAAAATGGCAAAAGTAGTGCCTCTTTACAAAAATTATGATAAACATGATTTTTTCAAACTACAGGCCAGTCTCGTTCCAGTTTTCAAAAATATGGGAGATGTTTGTAACAAGATTGGATTGATTTATTGAAAACCAAAACTTTTTAAACAATATTCAATATGGGTTTAGGACAAAGTAATTAAAGCAATGGCAATCATGGAATAAACAGAAACAATAGCCACAATATTTAGTAAGTATTTTCATTGACTTAAAAATGCGTTTGATGCAATAAATCATAAAAAACTACTTCAGGAACTCAAAAGAAACAGACTCAGAGGAACAGCTCATCAGTGGATCAAGAGAAAACAATACGTGCAGATAAATAATATTAAATCAGATATTCGTGACACAAGTAACAGGTGCTCAACAAAGAGCTTAAAAAAGTAAAACAATGGCTCGATATAAATAAATTAATGCTCAATATAAAAAAAACTTCTATTCAATAAAAAGATAAATCTTGATGTATAATAAAAAATGGGACAGATATTCTAAGGAAAAAGGAAACCACATTTTTTGGAGTAAATATTGATTTACTAGGTTACACTGGCTCCTGTTGATGCCTACAAGACCACCACTGGCTCCGCCCCCTCATATCTTCACTGATACAGACCTATGTTCTACCAGATCCTGCGCTCTGCAAATGAACAACGTCTGGTTGTACCATCTCAAAAAGGAAAAAAATCACTCTTACGTACTTTCTCTGGATCTGTTCATTGGTGAATGATCTACTGCTGCTACAAGATCAGCAGATTCTGTAGCCATCTTTAAAAAACACCTGAAAACACACCTCTTCCATCAACACCTGACTGACAAACACGGAATTCTACTTCCTTTCTATCGATTCCTTTTCTAAAAAAAAAAGTTTTAACTGACTAGTTTTTGTGCACTTATGCTTTTTGTTCCTTGTGTTGTTGAAATTGCTTCCATTGTTTTCCTCACTTGTAAGTCACTTTGGATAAAAGCGTCTGATAAATGACTAAATGTAAATGTAAATCAAGACTTGTTGGATAATCTCATATAAATTACACAAAAAGGAAAAACGCCAAAGCAATTGCCATATTACATAAATTAAACACTTTTTAAATAAATCTGCTCTACTTACTCTGTACAATTCCATGACTGTGCCATATTTACAGCCTATATTTATTTAAAAAAAAAAGCTCTAAAAGTTTTTATAGAGATCCATCAAACCCATTGTTTGTAAAATGTAAGGTTCTAAAATTCTACAATGTAGTTGAGTTTTATTGAGTCATATATTTTAGTTTGAAAGTATGGCCCTGCAGCTCCGTAAAGGAACAAGCTGGCGACCCCTGGCCTAGTCTGGTTTTTTTCAAGTTTCCTCTGTAACTCTGGGTTTGTTCCGTCTGCTTTGTGCAGCTGCGTCAGATTAATGTCTTGTTTTGTTGTTTTGTTTGTTGTGACAGAATAAACCAGAACGAGACGCGCTTCCCTCGGGAGATCCCTGAGGCCCACTGTCTGTGCGAGGGCTGTATACTGAACCAGACCCACGACCACAGCTACAACTCGGTCCCGGTCTACACTGACCTTCTGATCCTCAACAAGGTCCGCTGCAAAAAGGATCCAAACAAGTTCTTCCTCCAGAAGGGAATGCAGCACGTGGCCGTGGCCTGCACCTGCGCCGTGCCCATATACAGCAACAAAACGAAATAATAGAAGAATACAGGGAAACACAGAGGGGCTGGGACAGTCCTGGTTCAGTCCATGGCCCTGTCTGAAGTCGGGTTAGGGGTTGGCCCAGGGTTTTCAGTCTCAGAAGCCGGTTCACTGGAGCTGCGTCTCTCTGGATCCAGAAAGGGCAGGGGTTCCTAGTGCATGAATGTGAGAGAGAATGGTTGTCAATCACTGTCCGTCTCTAAGTGTTAACCTTGCGAGTAACTGGCCACTTTCCAGAGTGTACCCCGCCTCAGGCCCAAAGCTGCTGGGATAGGCTCAAACGGGACAAATCAAAAGAAAAAAAAGACAAATCTGAAAAATAGATCCAAGCCTTTTAGACTAAACCAGTTCATTCATAGTTTACACCTCAAATAATTTATCCCTACTTTTTATGAACGGATTAGGAACCGATCGGAGCAAAAACGTACAGCATTAGCATATAGTGTTTGGCCCCGAGCAGACTCCTCCCACTGCTTCAGCAGACTCCTCCCACTGCTTCAACAGACTCCTCCCACTGCTTCAGCAGACTCCTCCCACTGCTTCAACAGACTCCTCCCACTGCTTCAACAGACTCCTCCCACTGCTTCAGCAGACTCCTCCCACTGCTTCAACAGACTCCTCCCACTGCTTCACATTCACAGAAACACAGGAGCTCTGGTTTAGTTCTGGTTTAGTCTAGAATAAGGTCTGGTTTAGTCCTGGTTTAGTCTAGAATAAGGTCTGATTTAGTCCTGGTTTAGTCTAGAATAAGGTCTGGTTTAGTCCTGGTTTAGTCTAGAATAAGGTCTGGTTTAGTCCTGGTTTAGTCTAGAATAAGGTCTGGTTTAGTCTAGAATAAGGTCTGGTTTAGTCCTGGTTTAGTCTAGAATAAGGTCTGGTTTAGTCCTGGTTTAGTCTAGAATAAGGCCTAGTTTAGTCCTTGTTAAGGTCAGGTTTAGGCCTAGTTTAGTCCAGGTTAAGGTCTGATTTATGCCTAGTTTAGTCCAGGTTAAGGTCTGATTTATGCCTAGTTTAGTCCAGGTTAAGGTCTGGTTTAGGCCTAGTTTAGTCCAGGTTAAGGTCTGGTTTAGGCCTAGTTTAGTCCAGGTTAAGGTCTTGTTTAGTTCAGGTTAAGGTCTGGTTTAGGACTAGTTTAATCCAGGTTAAGGTCTGGTTTAGGCCTAGTTTAGTCCTGGTTAAGGTCTGGTTTAGGTGTTGTTTAGTCCAGGTTTAGGCCTGGTTTAGTCCTGGTTAAGGTCTGGTTTAGTTTAGTCCAGGTTAAGGTCTGGTTTAGTCCTGGTTAAGGTCTGGTTTATGTGTAGTTTAGTCCAGGTTAAGGTCTGGTTTAGACCTAGTTTAGTCTAGGTTAAGGTCTGGTTTAGTCCAGGTTAAGGTCTGATTTAGACCTAGTTTAGTCCAGGTTAAGGTCTGATTTAGACCTAGTTTAGTCCAGGTTAAGGTCTGGTTTAGGTGTCGTTTAGTCCAGGTTTAGGCCTGGTTTAGTCCTGGTTAAGGTCTGGTTTAGTTTAGTCCAGCGTTTGTCCTGGTTAAATTAGTTTTTAGATCTCGTCCTGATGCTTTGTTGAGTCGAGGTTTGGGCTCAGGCCTAAGTCTCGTCTGGGCCAGTCTTCATGAGTCTTATTTTATGGAGTCTTGGTCCTTGACTTGTCTCGGGTCAGGTCTGGGTTTTTTTTTTTTTTTTTACAGAAAAGGACCCGGTAGTTATTTTAATAGTTCCTTAATGTCTTCTTGTTTCTTTGTTTAGAGTTTGCATTGTGTCAGTCCAGATTTGTTTTAATAAGAAAACAACACTCTATAACCTCACCTTCTGATCCCTCTTTGACTGGAACTGAACTAATTCTGTAAAGTCTAACGCCATTCACCTGTGATTTAAAAACTTGATTAAAACTGATTTTCTGGATATTATTGACTGTAAAGAAACTGAATAAAGGAACCTTTGTCTTTAAATCTTTTTGTTCAAAATCTGTTTTTTGTTTGAATCTCTTTTATTCATGGGCCAGTTCTTCTCGTTTCAGTTAAAATAATAATAATAATAATACTAATAATAATAATCACAGTAGGCTTCACTCGAGACACAGAAGTGGAGTTGGAACTATTTTTGGATCTTAGTTTGTTTACATTTACATTTATTCATTTAGCTGAGGCTTTTATCCAAAGCGACTTACATTGTTCTACAGTAATTACCAGTGTTACAGCCACTGGAGGCACGGTGGGTTAAGGGTCTTGCCCAAGGACACAACGGCAGTATGTACTGTAGGGAGAGTGGGAACCTTCTGGTTGAAGGACGACCGCTCTACCAGTACTGAAACTAATTTATAATGTGCAGTCATAAAACTCATTTTAATAATGAATTAAAAGCCTTTCCTTCTTCTGTGTGAATAATTATTCAGTCTGGTTTTACAGCTCAGAGAGGTCACTGTGTGAGTTTGTTAAACCTGAAAAGTGAGCCAGCTATGTGGTGACCTAATGATTTAGATTTTTTATGGCATGTTTCTTTCCTGTTCGTGGATTCAAACTGTCTGTGTGGCGCCCTCTGCTGGCTTCTCTAACTCTGCAAAAATACAACTATTTTTCAAAATCCTGTGTTTTATCTGTTTTATTTGTACACAGGAGATTGAGTGAACTAAAAAATAAAAACATATATGACAAAAGTAAAAAAAAAAAACATGACACGTCACACAAGGTTTTTTTTAAACAATGTGTGTGGATTTTCTTGTTTTTTTTGTGTTTATTGTGTCCATTTTATGGGCTTTTAAATTCCCGTCTGGGACAAATTAAGTAATAATAATGCATCAACTTTATAAAAATGTTACTTTTCAAGAACGCATAGACGTAATTTAAATTGTAGAGTGCTTACCTCTTTGTTAAATGACAGGTTTTGCTTCCGGCTTCCCTGTTTCCTGTTTGTCTGTCCATTAAAAATAAATTAAAAGATGATCTTAAATAACATAATAAATTATAGTGCCAGGAAACAAACTGTGGACAAAAATAAAGTGTTTTGTGTGAAAACATATCAGTTCAAATAAATTTAAACTCTCACATATTTATTATAAAGCCTTGATTAAAGGAGAACATGAGGCAGTATTTAGACGGATCTTTAGGAAGATCTACTTCAAGAAAAATAAAAGGACTTAATTATTTTCAAAGCATTTCTCCAAAAAAATCTGCATAAATAAATAAACGGTTAACGTTTTAGTCTTAAACATTAATCCTTTTTATAATTCTACAAATAAATAAAGAAATGATATTTAAGGAATACATAAAACAAAAGTGTGTTTTGATCATTACATGTGCACATTATTTTAAATTGTTTTTTTTATCGTTTTATTATTTGTGAAAATGATAAATATGTTTAATAGTAGTATTTAAATTAATTACTAACAGGACGTTACAGAGTATTTAAGTAGATGATGAAAAGGGGGTCATTACTATTTTTATTTATGAGAATAATGACTTTTAATTTGAAAGAGTTCCTTCCTTTAGACAGCTTTGAAATAAATTCTATCTTGATAAAGTGTGTTTCCAAAGTTTCTTCTGTGGAATATAAAGCCTTACATAAACAGAGTTAAACACAAACCCCAGCGACCGTTATCTGAGGAACACAACAGAGGCATGTCCTCTCGCGGGACTTCCGACTGAGGCCTAAACACGGACCACAGTTTCAATCTGACTCAGACGAGTTCAAATCCAGGTGAAGGCCTCGGAGTCTGTCACAGATCTTTTCCTCAAGTAAATGATGTTGTTCACCTGGAGGAGGCATGAGAAGGAAGAAGACAAGACTGAAAACCAAAAATTATAATTCCAAAATGTTATTAAAATAACATTCTTAGAGCAAAAAGGTGTGTTTGTGAGAGCCTTACAGGGTTTGGAGAAGCAGACAGGAGCTTTGTGTTCTGTGAGACTTCTGATGAGGAAACAAGCAAACCAGCTGGAAACACACTTTAAGAAAAAAAGAAAACCACGCTTCAGGAGCAGGACCCCCGGAACTCCCGCTCTTGTGTAACGGAAACAGAGAGAGGTGCGCGAGACGTCAAAGAACAGCTCCACTTTTTTGGAAAGATGTCGGAGTCCGGTGAGTGCACTTTTATCCACTTTTCTTCTTCTGTGTTTTTCTGAAACCTTAAATAAAGGTGTTTCCTGTTTCGGAGGCGGACTCAGAGCTTTTCTGAAAGGCGCGTGAGCTGCTCACGGCCCCGCGCGGCCGCTGTAAAAGAACGGTTTTATTTAGAGATACACTGAGCTCGCGCTGACACTGAGAGCTCGCGCTGACACTGAGCTCGCGCTGACACTGTGAGCTCGTGCTGACACTGTGAGCTCGCGCTGACACCGTGAGCTCGCGCTGACACCGTGAGCTCGTGCACTTCGCAGACCGCGCAGACATGTTCCGATAAAGTCCGCAGAAAAACAGGCTGAGAATGTGCGCAATAACGGGGCTGTGAGCAGAGCCATTACAGAGAGCAACTGTAGGGGGCGCTGTTCTGTGTCCCGAGTGGCACGGACCACAGTAGGCTACAGTCCTCGAGTCACTGCAGGTCCGTATGATTTAATGTTAATGTAATGTAATTATTATAATATATGACTAAAGCTGTGGATGGGAAGGTACAGCTGGGACAAACAGCTTCCTCGTGCATTTATACAAATGTTTCTTAAAAGTTTAAATTATATGTTAAACTCACAATATTTTTTTTTCAATAACTCCTGACATGTTTGTGAATAAAAGTGTTTACATTATTATAAATGATTAATAATAAATAAATGGGACAGTGATTTTAAAGTGACACACATTACACTCGTGTAGAGGCCACAGAGAGCACAGACCTTCAAAGACCAGATCTAAGTATCAATAGTATTGATCTCAAGGTCAGGATCCGATTTAGATCGATACTAGTGTAATTATAGAGATATCTTTCTTCAAAATGCTCAAATCTGTGTGGGCACAACTTCTCTCCCAGTACCCCACCAGTGAGGCCAATACCCCACCAGTGAGGCCAGTACCCCACCAGTGAGGCCAATACCCCACCAGTGAGGCCAATACTCCACCAGTGAGGCCAATACCCCACCAGTGAGGCCAGTACTCCACCAGTGAGTCCAGTACTCCACCAGTGAGACCAGTACCCCACCAGTGAGAACAATACCCCACCAGTGAGACCAATACCCCACCAGTGAGACCAATACCCCACCAGTGAGACCAATACCCCACCAGTGAGGCCAGTACCCCACCAGTGAGGCCAATACCCCACCAGTGAGGCCAATACTCCACCAGTGAGGCCAATACTCCACCAGCGAGGCCAATACCCCACCAGTGAGACCAATACCCCACCAGTGAGGCCAGTACACCACCAGTGAGGCCAATACCCCACCAGTGAGGCCAATACCCCACCAGTGAGGCCAGTACCCCACCAGTGAGGCCAATACCCCACCAGCGAGACCAGTACTCCACCAGTGAGGCCAGTACCCCACCAGCGAGGCCAATACCCCACCAGCGAGGCCAATACCCCACCAGCGAGGCCAATACCCCACCAGCGAGACCAGTACCCCACCAGTGAGGCCAGTACCCCACCAGTGAGACCAATACTCCACCAGTGAGGCCAGTACCCCACCAGTGAGGCCAATACCCCACCAGTGAGGCCAGTACCCCACCAGTGAGACCTATACCCCACCAGTGAGGCCAGTACCCCACCAGTGAGACCAATACCCCACCAGTGAGGCCAGTACCCCACCAGTGAGGCCAGTACCCCACCAGCGAGACCAATACCCCACCAGTGAGGCCAATACCCCACCAGTGAGACCAATACCCCACCAGTGAGGCCAGTACCCCACCAGTGAGACCAATACCCCACCAGCGAGGCCAGTACCCCACCAGCGAGACCAATACCCCACCAGTGAGGCCAATACCCCACCAGTGAGGCCAGTACCCCACCAGTGAGGCCAATACCCCACCAGTGAGGCCAATACCCCACCAGCGAGGCCAGTACCCCACCAGTGAGGCCAGTACCCCATCAGTGAGACCAATACCCCACCAGTGAGACCAGTACCCCACCAGTGAGACCAATACCCCACCAGTGAGACCAATACCCCACCAGTGAGACCAATACCCCACCAGTGAGACCAATACCCCACCAGCGAGGCCAGTACCCCACCAGTGAGACCAGTACCCCACCAGTGAGGCCAATACCCCACCAGTGAGACCAATACCCCACCAGCGAGGCCAGTACCCCACCAGCGAGACCAATACCCCACCAGCGAGACCAATACCCCACCAGTGAGACCAGTACCCCACCTGTGAGGCCAATAAGACACGGACAGAGCAACCGGAAAATACAGAGGGCTTCAAGGGACTTGGTTAATTCCTCTTTGGTGTGTTGTGCTGCGCTGGGAAATATAGCAGGTCATCCAATAACCGGAAGGTTGGTAGTTCGATCCCCGCTCCCTCCAGTCGTTGGGTAAGACAGTGTGTCTGTGGCATCAGATGAATGTGTTTGGTGGCGGTCGGAGAGGTCGTGTGTCTGTCAGCCGGCCCTGTCTGAGGCTGGATCAGGAGGTCTCAGGAACGTTCAGGGTTAACCCCGGGTTTTCAGTTTCAGAAGCTGGTTCTTGAGGCAGGTCTCTGAAATCTGTTTAGTTGCAGATAGACGATAGAATCACGGCTCACTGACCAATCGGGAACGAGAAACGAGCTGCCTGTGTCGAGCAGGAGGGAAAGAAGAAGTGTCTGCACGCTCTCTCAGGACAGACTTCATCCAAATGGAATGAGACATAAAGAACATTTAGTGAAGTTCTGTTGAAGCTGAGTCTGGGTTGACTCTGGAGACAGTGCAGCTGAGCAGATTAAGAGATAAATCTGAGACAGTTGTGTGTCTCCATCACAGAGGACGTGTCCAGCAGCAGTGAGCCTCTGAAGAAACAGTCTAAAGGTTTACCAGAGAACATCAGCGATGAGCCCACAACTTCAAAACCAAGGTAATCAGGCTGTCTTCACAATAAATGTTCAGTTTGTAAATTTTTTATTTTGGTGCCATTGATGGACATGTGTATTTATCAGCTGAAAGACAAAATAAAGAAGGTTGTGAAATGAAAAATGGATGAGCCCTGAGTGACCAATCAGAAAAGCAGGACATGATGGTTGTAAAATGCTGTATTGTCTTTAAAATAATTCTTAGGTCGGATCACAAACGAGACGATGAAGACCGTACATGGTAAATTTAGAAATGGAAGACCGCTTTAATTCTTGCACGAAAAGGTGATTTGTTGAACATGTTTACAGCACATGAAGCTTTTATAGACGTACATTATGTCCCTCGGCTCCAGGCTCGTGGATGGACGTGTACTGAGCTGTCAGTCACAGATGTGTGTCTCTAAGTGAACAGGACAGAGTGTCTCTGACAGATGTAGTGCAACGTCACGTCTTTGTCTTGTTTGGATTAGTCTGGAGCCAACAGGAAATGCATCTAAAGACAGGAAGTCAGAAGTGTTTGTGGATAAGCATCTGAACTGCAGCAGGAGTGAGAGCACAATATATAATATACAAATACTATGACGGTCTTTTTATCGAGTTATGTCTGATTAGTGGATTTAAACTAAGGCTGTGATTAAAAAAAAGACTAATTAATCACGATTAATCGCACAACTCTTCAACTTTTAATAAACACAAACTCAGAAGGTAATTAACTTTTTAATTATTTAACTTTGCCATACTTCAGATTGTTCAGACAGACTTCCAAACTAAGCCCAGTCGATGAAAGCAAAAATTATTAATATTATTTTATTTATTTTTTACGCACAAAATGTTTTTACACAAAAAGGTATGCGTTAATTTTCGCAGCCCTAATTTAAACTATTCCTGATGTTTCTGAAACAGACAGAGACCAGTGTCTCCAGTTCCCAGCGATGTGTCTCTGAAGAGCAACGAGTCCAGAAACTTACCACCAACCTTCACCGAGTAAGAGACTTTTACTTTTATCAGCGTGAATAGTTTACAAAATACATACATTATCCAGTGTTTAGTGTGTGTGACGGTGCGCTTCGTCCAGTCCCACGCTCGTATACACCGGGCTGCTCCCACTGACTCAATGTCGACAGAAAAAAAACTGTAATCCAGCACTGGCTGCGTTTACTTAAACAGAAACGCCACAAAAAGATAAACAGAAATAGAGAAACGTGCAAGTTTAATATACAGTTCTAAACTTAGGTAGTGCTGTATTCAATTGTCACTTTTCCTGATGTTTCTGAAACAGACAGAGACCAGTGTCTCCAGATCCCAGCGATGTGTCTCTGAAGAGCAACGAGTCCAGAAACTTACCACCAACCTTCAGTAACAGCCCTCCATCTTCATTCACAAAGTAAGAGACTTTTAAATGAGTGTGAACAGTGGAAACCATTGAATAAATAACATGACTAATGTGAAAATATTACCAAACCAATTGCACTAATTGGCCCTTAATGTGTGTGACGTGTGTTTTTAAAATAAAGAATCATATCTGTTTTAGTTACTTTCAGATGTAGATGATTCCTTACACCATTTTAAACAAAAGCTTCAACACTTGGCCCGTGCTGTTCCTCATTTTTCTGGAGCAAACTTAAATAACAGAACCAGCAGCATACTTTATAACAGTCCTGTTTTCATAGCTGCTGCGGCACACATTTGTGCAGAAAATAAAGAGTAATGGAGATGAGCTGGTCCCTCACTCTCTGGATCCTTTGAGTTAAAACGGACACGAGATTAAGATCGAGAATAAAATGTGTAAAAAGACAGTTTGAGAGTTGAATTATGTTAAAGCCGATGAAAGTGTTTAAAAAGTACGTGGTCCATGTGGCCTGTGAGCAAACTGCATGGGGTCACGTTTATGCTCAGTTTCCGAATCTCTTTTTCATCATCGATGTCAGAGCGACAGGCCGAAAGTCATTCAGATTTTATTTGATTTAGGGCCCGGGACATCCACGGCATCTTTCCAGACTTTAGAGACAGGTTGTTTTTTTGCAAAGACAATAAAGAGCCATTTAAATATGGGAGTTTTCTAGCGCAGGTTTTAAGTAGACAGCCAGAAATGTTGTTTGGGCCTTGACTTTTATTGACTTTTGTTGAATAAAAAACATTTTTAATGTTTTTGTGTTGTCGCTGATCAGTGCATTTAAATACAACTATTCCTGATGTTTCTGAAACAGACAGAGACCAGTGTCTCCAGTTCCCAGCGATGTGTCTCTGAAGGACAACGAGTCCATAAACCTACCACCAACCTTCACCGAGTAAGAGACTTTTACTTTTATGAGTTTAGCCAAATACTCATGTATTCAAAGAAACAGGATATTTTATGCATCTCATACAGTGCAAGAGCAGTGTTAATTTTGACAAGAATTTTTTATTTAGTTTTAGTCTTTTGACTAAAATCATTTTTAGTTTTAGTCTCATTTTAGTCGACTAAAATGGAAATATATTTAGTCAATTAAAACCCCCCCAAATTCCTGAGGTACTAACTTTGACCTTCTGTTTCAAACATAAAAGTATACTTTCTTAGAATTGAGATTTAAACACATCTCACACGGGGCTCTCGTAGCTGTTGAAGGGTATCATTCCCAAAGTTGGTAGCAACATGTCTGTGAAGGTTCTCAGTCATCCAGGTCATCTTAGACAAAAGGTGTAAGTAAAAGCATCTGGACTCAGTTTTCAAGGTGAAGACGTTTCGTCTCTAATTCCATTTTCAGGATGTCCTGGATGAGAACCTTCACAGACATAGCAAAGTGTATCAAAGTGATGCAAAATACACATTCACAGCTTATTTTAAATTAAATAAAATAAATGTGCAATTATCAGACAGCCCTTAGCTAGTTAAATAATAAGAATAAACGTACCATCTAAACCATCTTTGAACTTAAAGTGCCTTGAACAGGAGGATATTCCTTATGCCACACAAACACTGGCATCATAAACATCTCATGCAAATATTTATTTACTTAGATTCATTTTCAGGAAAGCGCTTCGTGCTAATCAACGCTTTCCTCTGGTGAAGTCACCTGTGACACTGAATGCTCTTTCTGCAAAAGCTTGAGAAGCTGACATTGTCAAAAGATCTAATTCAGTTTGTTGCTCTGTCGTGTCTTTGCGCCTCAGGTTAGCTTCTCGGCACCGTCGCGTAACAACAAGGCGCGCTCAAGTAAGTGCTCAAGTAAGCGCATGATTGGCTGACTTGACTCATCCCGCCTCGTCCACTTAATGATCCACTTTCTCTTCTACGACTTCTCGTCACAAGTTGTTTTTGCCTCGTATTTTATTTGTTGACAAAAATGTTAGTCTAATTAGTTATTGTTTTAGTCATTATGAAGTCTTTTTGATTTAGTGTACGTTTTGTTTTTGTCCGCAAAAAACCTTTGTTGACAAAATATTTTTGTCAGAAAAATTAACATTGCATACTATCTTCAGTTCTTTTTACAAAACATTTAGTTGATTTTTAACGTATTAAAAGTTTATTGAAAAACAACATGGGTCCTTGTAAATACCTGCATAACACAAAAACATTTCTTTCACTCATAGTTAGTTAGTTATTTAAAAAAACATGTTTACTCTTTCTAAATCATAATGACAACAGAAACTACCCAAATGACTCTGGTCAAAAGTTTACATGCCCCAGTTCTTAAAACTGTCTATCACCTTTAACATCAATGGCAGCTTGAAGTCTTTTGTGGTAGTTTGTGGATGAGGCTCTGTTTTTTTCTCAGATGATCATTCTTCTTGGACAAAGCTGTCTTTCATTAACTGCACGTTTGAGATCTCTCCAGAGTGGCTCAATGATTCTGACGTCAGGAGACTGAGAACATTCACGTTATGCTGCTCATTTGCAGGAGTCCAGTCTCTGACAATGGACACAACTCTTCATCAGTGCAGTCGTGTCTGGAAAGTCTGAAAACGAAAGCTGCACAGAGTAAGAATGAGCGTCTCTTACTGTACTTTGATTTATTTCTAACACTGTAAATGTCAAGGGAGTCAACTTTTAAAAATATACCTAAAAATATACATTTGATATGGGCCAATAGTTGTTTAGTTACATTTATTTACATTTACATTTATTCATTTAGCAGACGCTTTTATCCAAAGCGACTTACATTGTTCTACAGTAATTACCAGTGTTACAGTCACTGGAGGCAAGGTGGGTTAAGTGTCGTGCCCAAGGACACAACGACAGTATGAACTGTGGGGAGAGCGGGAATCGAACCAACTACCTTTGGGTTGAAAGGCGACTCCTCTACCCACCGAGCTACTGCCGCCCCGTTCTGTGGCATAAAGACTTCTCTTCTTAAGGAGATGCATAATGACAGCAGTTTTCAAGGCCTGAAGAAATGCTCCAGACTTTAAAGAGCTGTTAACTAAGGGACTGAGCTGTGGAAACAAACTGGCCCCCACTCCAGGAACTGTACACCTCTTAAACCGAGATCATCCTGCAGCGTGTTTATGCCATCAATCAATGTCTTTAATGTTGGTCTATTAACACACATTTTGTCTGTTTTTAGATGAACATAAGCAGAGTTTGCAAAGAAGATGTGAACGTGTGATGGAAGGCACTGAACGAGCAGAAAGTGCAACAGCTCTGAACAAGATCTACACTGAGCTGTACATCATCGAGGGCCACAGTGAAGAGGTCTGTGCCCAACACGAAGTGACACGGATGGAGGCAAACTTCCAAAAGACCGTTAAAGAAACTCGAATTAAGTGCCACGACATCTTTAAAGCGTTAGCGACAGATCAGAAGTCCATCAGAGTGGTGCTGATGAGCGGCGTGGCTGGAGTGGGAAAGACCTTCTCAGTTCTGAAGTTCACTCTGGACTGGGCCCAGGACTTAGAGAACCAGGAGCTGGATCTGGTGGTGCCCCTGTCGTTCAGAGAGCTGAACCTGGTCCGAGAGCAGGACTACAGTCTGCTGACGCTGATACAGGAGTTCTATCCAACGCTACAGAAGCTGACGCTGGCCGACAGGAAACTCCTCTTCATCTTCGACGGCCTCGACGAGAGCAGACTGCCTCTGGATTTCAACTGTGAGGTCATCTCTGAGGTCACACAGAGGTCACAGGTCAATGTGCTGTTGGTAAACCTCATCAGAGGAACACTGCTTCCTTCTGCCCTTATTTGGATCACGTCCCGACCGGCAGCAGCCAATCAGATCCCTGCGAGGTGTGTGGACAGGGTCACAGAGGTCAAGGGCTTCACTGAGGCCCAGAAGGAGGAGTACTTCAGGAAGAGCTTCACAGATGAAGAGCTGTGTGACAGAGTCCTCTCCCACATCAGGACGTCCAGGAGCCTCCACATCATGTGCCAGATCCCAGTCTTCTGCTGGATCACAGCCACAGTCCTGGAGCACATGTTGGGAACCAAGCAGACCCTGCCCCAGACCCTGACCGACATGTACGCACACTTCCTGCTGGTGCAGACTCACAGGAACAGGCTCAAGTACCAACATTCCACTGATCTACAGCTGACACAGGCCGACTGTGAGGTCCTTCTGAAGCTGGGGAGGCTGGCCTTTGAACATCTGCAGAAAGGAAACATCATGTTTTACCAAGAAGACCTGCAGCAGGTGGGTCTGGACCTGACAGAGGCCTCGGTCTACTCAGGACTTTGTACAGAGATCTTTAAACGAGAGAGTGTCATCTTCTGTAATTCAATCTACAGCTTTGTTCATCTGAGCGTCCAGGAGTTTCTGGCTGCGGTTTACCTTCAACACTGCTTTAACAACAAGAACACAGAGGAACTGAAGAGGTTTCTGAAAGACTGGGACCCTAGTTCAACACTAGATGTATTACTCGAAAAAGCTACAGAGAAAGGCCTGAAGAGTCAAAGTGGTCTCCTGGACCTGTTTGTGCGCTTCCTTCATGGCCTCTTGTTAGAGTCGAACCAGGAGCTATTAAAAGATCTTCTGGGTGAAGCACAGACCAAGTCACTGACAACTGAGAGTATCATCAAAAACCTAAAACAAAAAAACACAGGGCATATTTCTGCCAACGGAAGCATTACTATCTACCACTGTCTGATGGAGATGAACGACCACTCGGTCCAGCAGCAAGTCCTAGACTTTCTGAAGTCAGAGTTCAGTTCAGAGGAGCTCTCACAATTCCAATGTTCAGCAATGGCCCAGAAGCTGCAGATGTCAGAGGAGGTTATGGATGAACTTGTTGAGAAGACATTCAAATTAACCCTTGAGGGAAAAGTGAAACTGGAGCCACATGATATCTCTGGAGAGGCTGCGTAAGTACTGATGTTTTATGATATTATATTAACATTATAATTTCCCCCTCGGACTTAGACACACCGGTCTGAGTCCAGAGGTACTGTCCCTGACCGCTACCTTGCAGAGGTGTGTCGGCCCCTCTACAACCAGAGATTTGAGGTACTCAGGGGCTCTTATCTGCCACCGAGAAGCATGACATTGAGGAAGTCCTCAGAGTATTTCTTCCACCGTCCAACAAAGTCCCCAGTTGAGATCAACAGATTCCCGCCTCCACTGTAAACAGAGTTTGCAGAAAGTGCTTTCTTTCAGTTTCATCTTCTCAGCCACAGTTTGATGTAATCTAAACATCTGTTTATAGATGGAAGACTATCAGGACAAGCAGGGACAACCGGTAGTTTAACCTGCAGGTCGTCTGCGTACAGATGAAAGGACATTTTGTGCTTTGAAATAACTGCACCTAACGGAAATATATATTGCCATAGAAAATAAAACGGGCTTCAAAACGGAACCTTGTGCCACACCAGAGGTCAAAGGGGCCGAGGAGGCGATATCATCGATCCTGACAGAAAAACACCTTTGTTAAATCTAACTCTAAAACTGCAGCACAGGTCCCTGAAGCCCTGTTGGACTGACAGGTCCACGGTGTCAAATACTTAAGATCCAATGTTACAAGCAGCACTGGCTTTTTCTCATCAACGGCTGTGTTGTGTTTTAATAATTTTTCTAAAATATTGTGAAAGAAAAGAATCTTTTCCAAAACCTTTGATAAAAAAGGTAAATAGGACATAGGTTTAAAATTTGACAAAACAGCAGGATCAAGGTTGATTTTTTTCCAGAAGAGGCTTGACCACAGCTTGAACACAGTCCAGAGTAATGTCTATTTAAACATCAGAGCCACAAACACGGGCAAGGTGGGTTAAGTGTCTTGCCCAAGGACACAAGGACAATATGAACTGTGGAGAGTGGGAATCGAATTGGCAACTTTTGGGTTATAGGACAACTGCTCTACCGCTGAGCCAAAAAATCTTTTTGAGAACTTTGTTGTGACAGACAGTTGTGACAGTCTCTCACTAAAAACCTTTAAGAGAATTTGGGAAGGTCTCTTCATCTTTACATCATTATTAATTATAATTATTCTCATTTACAGACGTTTATGGTGTGGTCTCTCAGAGACTCACTCTACATTTGTGGCATCAGCTCTGGAGTCTGGTTCCTCTAATCTGAGGGAACTGGATCTGTGGTTGCACGGTGACGCTGCTGTGAAGGCTTTATCCAAAGGACTGAAAAGCCCAAACTGCAAACTGGAGCTTCTGAGGTCAGTCATGACGTGATGTGAAGTGATCAGTCTCTTCAGAACAGTCTCTAGTCTCTTCAGAGCAGTCTCTGGTCTCTTCAGAACAGTCTCTAGTCTCTTCAGAACAGTCTCTGGTTTCTTCAGAACAGTCTCTAGTCTCTTCAGAACAGTCTCTGGTCTCTTCAGAACAGTGTCTGGTCTCTTCAGAACAGTGTCTGGTCTCTTCAGAACAGTCTCTGGTCTCTTCAGAACAGTCTCTGGTCTCTTCAGAACAGTCTCTGGTCTCTTCAGAACAGTCTCTGGTCTCTTCAGAACAGTCTCTGGTCTCTTCAGAACAGTCTCTAGTCTCTTCAGAACAGTCTCTGGTTTCTTCAGAACAGTCTCTGGTTTCTTCAGAACAGTCTCTGGTCTCTTCAGAACAGTCTCTAGTCTCTTCAGAACAGTCTCTAGTCTCTTCAGAACAGTCTCTGGTTTCTTCAGAACAGTCTCTGGTCTCTTCAGAACAGTCTCTGGTCTCTTCAGAACAGTCTCTGGTTTCTTCAGAACAGTCTCTAGTCTCTTCAGAACAGTCTCTAGTCTCTTCAGAACAGTCTCTGGTCTCTTCAGAACAGTCTCTAGTCTCTTCAGAACAGTCTCTGGTTTCTTCAGAACAGTCTCTGGTTTCTTCAGAACAGTCTCTGGTCTCTTCAGAACAGTCTCTAGTCTCTTCAGAACAGTCTCTAGTCTCTTCAGAACAGTCTCTAGTCTCTTCAGAACAGTCTCTAGTCTCTTCAGAACAGTCTCTGGTTTCTTCAGAACAGTCTCTGGTCTCTTCAGAACAGTCTCTGGTTTCTTCAGAACAGTCTCTAGTCTCTTCAGAACAGTCTCTAGTCTCTTCAGAGCAGTCTCTGATTTCTTCAGAACAGTCTCTAGTCTCTTCAGAACAGTCTCTGGTCTCTTCAGAACAGTCTCTGGTCTCTTCAGAACAGTCTCTAGTCTCTTCAGAACAGTCTTTACAGTAGTATTAGTGGAAATAGTCCCAAGGTCACGTTTCTCTGTAATTCCAGCTAACATTGGTACCAGTAAAACATTCATGTAATCATTCATTCATTTTCTACCCCTTAGTCCCGTTAGGGGTCGCAGGTCACTGGAGCCTATCTCAGCAGCTTTGGGCCTGAGGCAGGGCACACCCTGGACAATGGCCAGTTAGGGCACACATCTGTTGGATATCTTGTGTTTATGAGCCGCCGTCTGAGCAGAATTGCACAGACTTTGCTTTCTCCAGAGACTTGTGCTGGAGTTCTTCTTCACATTTACTTTAACATCGTTTCTTCCTGTAGACTTCACCACAGCAGGTTGTCAGAGACCAGCTGTGACTCGCTGGTCTCAGCTCTTTGTTCCAACCCCTCACATCTCAGACAACTGGACGTAAGCTGGAATGAAGAGCTGAAGGATTCAGGATTGGAGAAACTGTGCCATTTTCTGCAGAGTCCAGACTGTCAACTTGAAACTCTAAGGTCAGAGTAGGACTGTATGATCTAATCCCAGGAGCCATTTTGCACCTTTTCTTTTCAATGCTATGTTTTCATGTGGCCCCTTTTTTGTTGTATTTGTAATAATTCCTACCACGGTGTCATTCCTTTTTACTGTTTAATGCTTTTGTTTATTCCTAATTTCCAAAAGTAACATGTGCCACAAACAAAACAAACTGAAGCTGACGCTGTTAAAATCTGTGCTTGCACTAACCCCTGGGCTGGACTTTGGACATGAGTTAGAATAAAGAATTCCAGAAGCTAATTATACTATAATAACTCATGTGACTGAATATTTTGATGGTTACAGTTACTCTGCAGTGAATTAATCAACACCCAAATGCACTTATTTATTAACATTAATATCTAATCTTTACTCAGATTGGAGAGCTGCAGTTTGTCAGTGTCCAGCTGTTCTTCTCTGGCCTCAGCTCTGACGGCCAACCCCTCTTACCTGAAAGAACTGGATCTTACGGAGAACGACCTGACAGACTCAGGAGTGGAGCACCTGTGTGTGTTTTTGGAGAAGCCAGGTTATCGACTGGAGCATCTCAGGTCAGTTCAGTAATGCTCTTCCCTTAAACCAACAGAAAATCTCAGGATGGTGGGTTAGCAGACATCTCCAAACCACTTTCTACACGGGTCCAAACCTCGTGTAAATACTCTATCAACATGCTCCCCCTCAGTTTAATTAAAGGCCCATGTCTCATACTAATGGATGTATGGATGTGTAAGAATGTTCAGTGACTGTATGAGGTGACGGTCGGAGAGGCCACGTCTCTGTCAGTCTGCCCCGGGGCAGCTGTGGTTACAGATGTACCACCTCCAGTGAGTGACTGTGGAGTGAAGGAATAATGGACGACTTGTAAGCGCTTTGAGTCCCATGGTCCTTCGGGAGAAAAGCGCAATATAAATCCAATCCATTATTATTATTATTATTATTATTATTATTATTATTATAATTATTATTATAATTACTGAGAAACCTTGACGCCATTAAAAACAAGCATGTCTTTTTGAGGACTCATAATTTTAAACAACACAAACCCAAATTACGTTCCTAATTTATGCACGAAATAAACATTTACCGTCTGCACCTTGCAAATGAAGTGCAGACTTTCTGTAATTTTATATCCATGTTTCTCTCTGTTATAATCCATAAGAACATCAAAGAAGGTGCTGTAGTCTCTGATTTATAACTTTGTTCAAGGCCTCACAGAATAAAGTTTACAGTAAAAGAAGGGTTTCTCTTCCAGGAGCCTTGTATTTAACATTTATTCTTTTTTAGATTAGATCACTGTGGTTTATCGGAGTCCAGCTGTTTGTCCCTGGCCTCAGCTCTGAAGTCCTCCAATCTGAAAAAGCTGGATCTGAGCGTGAACGACATAAAGGACTCTGGAGTGAGGCATCTGTGTGCTCTTCTGCGAAGTCCAGAGTACTGTCGACTGGAAGCTATTGAGTCAGTTGACTTTAACGTCGTGCTGAGGGCAGCTGATTAAAAAGCAATGGCTAAAGATAAAAAAAAGAATAAACAAATTAATCATAATTTTGTTTTCTAGAAGTTTTCCAAAGGCACTTTGAACTAGTATTTAATAAAGTTGGAGTTTTTTTTTTAGCCCTACACCATTGTTAAATGTATAATGAGGTGTTATGGGGAAAGATTAAAAAAGCCTAGATCCTAGATTATAAACTACACACAACTCAATTATTTAAGCATTTATTCTTTCAGGCTGAAGATCTGCAGTATTACAGAGGTCGGCTGTTCCTCCCTGGCCTCGGCTCTGGAGTCCAACCCCTCTCACATGAAAGACCTGAGGCTGAACTGGAACAAAGAGCTGAAGGACTCCGGGGTGCAGTGTTTTTCCTCTTATCTGCAGAGTCCAGACTGTAAACTGGAAGTTCTCAGGTGAGTTCACGCTGTTACTGTTCATATTCTCTTGGCTTGTCTCAGGGTTTCCGTCTCTAGTAGTCTCATAATCAAATCAGTAAACTTGTTTTCATTTGGACAGTACGATGTAGGAGCGTATGTAAACCCTGCACTGTTTGGAAGATGGATAAAAACATTAAATAAAAAATGTTTTTTGTCTTAAATAGTCCCTAAATGACAAACCTGCTGCAGCTCTGGGAATGTTCTGAGTTTCAAAAAGTCTGCTTCAAATTCTGTTTCTCAAACTGAGACACACTTCGATGACACGATCGTTTACGTGTTTGGAGGATCACTGAATTAGACTTTGAGACTAGATTACATCTGTCATGACAATGCACGAGCTTAATAATGAAATGTCACACTCTGGGACCAGTTTGTTTGAATAAAGCAGTATAACAGCAGTAGACCTCTTTTTAGGGTAATTTAAAAATGAATACAAAATAAAGTAAGATCAAATACATTACTATTAAAAAGTAAATTGTGATCTTACCTTTTTTCCCATTTCGCTCAGCCCCAGCCTTTTTGTGGCTCCGACATTAACATTCTTTTATTTATTTATTTCAGATTCCGAGGCTGTGATTTGTCAGGGCGCAGCTGTGCTGTTCTGGCCTCGTGCCTGGAGTCGAACCCTTCGACTCGTCTGAGAGAACTGGACCTGTGTGAGAACTCCTTAAAGGAAAGAGACGTGGAGGGGCTCATGAAGCTGCTGCAGAGTCCGGACAGTCCACTGCAGAAGCTAGAGTCAGTAGACACCTGTTGGTTTGTACCTTTGCTCAGGTCAATGTCTTAAAGCGTTTCCTTTTATGTTCTACAGATGGAACGAGTGACTCCTGGACGTTCTTCCTTTGAGGCATTTTACAGCATCTCAATCCACATTCCTCTGCCTTTCAGGTGGACTTCTTTTGACACATTTTTTATAATGCTTTATTAAATGTACACACATGCACCTAAATAATCATTTAAAAATCAATAAGGTTTTCAGTTTATGAAAGGACCAGCTATAATAAGAGTTCTATATTTAATTGTAAAATATTGGTGAGAATTTATTAAATTTATTGAATTAACCAATTTGACCAATTAAATGCAATTTAAATAAAACATTTTTTTACCAAATAAGTAAAAAAAAAATACCAGTGCACACTTTTATGTTTTATCTGATGCAGCTAAATGTTTTTAAACGTAAGCAAAGATAAGTATTTGTACTATTGCTCTCCTGGTCATTGCTTTTACCTTTTTAGATGGATTGTTCAGTATATTTTTCCGTTATTGCGTTTCCACATTTAAAGTCTGTTACTCTGTTGCACAAAACACTGGAAAGCATACGTTTAATTTAAAGTGGATTTCAAGTGTTAAAGGCAGTGTGTATTTGCTTTCATCTCATTTGTTTTGACACATTTTTGACGTTTAATATTCATTTAACCTTTAGAAATGAACTCACGGCCCACCACTGCTGCTACATATAAAAACTAACTGTGTAATAAAGGAATATAAGACTTAATAAAAGACTTCTGAGGCTGCCGTTAACAAATTTAATATTGGATCTTTAAACCAAACTTACAGGCCAGAAATAAACTGTTTGAAACCACAACTTTGCATTGTATTTATTTTGAATCTTCAAATAAAGACTTTTGCTGCATTCTGCTTTACAGTTGTGCATTTAATTCAGATTCAGACACAATACAGTCACAACATGTAGGTTAACCAGTCCAACAGACGGGTTATAGGCCTCTATCCAGACTCCTTTGGCCTTTTTACATCAGTACTTCAATTATGTTTAGGATGTTTTTACAGTTTACACGGTCCGGCTGCGGATTGAGCCTGACTGTGAGGAGATCGTACACATCAAGGCCCTGTTCCACGAAGCTGGTCTCTCCTTTTCTGACCCTAACCACCTCAGTGTGGATCAGCGGGATCACAAACTGGATACAACTTAACCCTGTGTTTCTCTGTGGAGCCGAGTCAGCATCAACCAATCACAGCAACAAGTCTAAACAGCCAATCAGAGACAGGCCAGAGAGCGTTAAAACAAACAAAAACGAACAGCACCGTAGAATTCAAGAATGACAACAAAGCACCACCTAAAGACAACAACGAAAGTGTGGCCCTCAACATAAAAGCAAGAATTAAACCCATTCTAAGTCTAACGCCGTTTACGACTTCATTTAATCTTCCTTTACAATGTCACGAGCTGAAGATAACGCTCTTTGTATGCCGCTCGTTTCTCGTCCCTGATTGGTCAGTGAGCCGTGTTTCTTTCCTTTTCCTGGATCTGAACCTGCTCCAGTGTCGTTCAGTGTTAGGTTTCCACAGAGATCTACCTCGAGAGAAAGTGAAGCTTCTGAAACGGCAAACCCAGACTTAACGCTGAACGTCAGCCTCTGGTCCAGCTTTGTAACAGTTAGACTTTATTTCTGTTCTTATTTGTTTCTGGTTTGAAAGGCTGTGGTATTAAAAACCTCGGAAAGAAACCTGTGCTGTCTTTTGCTGACCCAGAATGTCTAGCTCAGGAAACAAGTGTTGCTTAGTGTTGTTACCAGCCTGCGGTGTATTAGCGAAAACTGTTTAATATTCTACGTGTATTTATTTCCCGGTTGTGTGGCTGAGACTGGTCGTCCTCCGTCTTGTTTGACTGTGGTCTCGAGGTCACAAGCCGTTGTGTCTCAACAGGTTAAATTTGATCAAAAACTCAAAAGATTGCACAGTGTTGTTTCTCCTCTATAGAGCGAACCAAAGGGACGTAAATGACCTTTCACTAACTTTACTGCAGTGCTGTCAAACTCAATCTGCTGAAGTGAGGTTCTATCTTCATTTGAGTCTTTATCAGTTCATCTTTAACATTAATTTCCTTCTTTTATGGAAATGTTTTTAAAAACCTGTTCAAGTCCAACTAAAACACAGAGCCAAATGCCAAACCTCTACTAAATGAATTTCGGGCCACTGAAAACATTGCATGGCTGCCTTTGGCCCCCGGACCGTGAGTTTGACGTGTGCTTTACAAGAAACAAAACCGTGGCCATGTTTAAATCTGACTCGGAGATGGATTAAGAGTGATCAAATCAGGTTCATGTAATATATTTTATTTATAGAGTGGGTTAAATTAAACATGTAAGAGAGAGGAGTCTAAACTTTTTGCAAAGATGGCCCTGTTTGATGAGAAAGAAAATTCCAAGACGATTCCACAAGTTAAGGTTTTAGTTTGAACTAAACAGGTTTTAGTCAGATTTGAATCTGTTTAAAGCTGCTGCTGACTTAGTTCTACTTTAATCCTAAGCATTGTCTTGTTTTGCTGTGATGTGAAGCTCAGGGTTAAAGAATTAGATTTTTGATTCTAGTGGCAGAAATATTTGTTAGATAAAAGCTCCCGTTTAAACCTTGCCCAAAAAGGTCACTTACGCCCTTTAGGTTCTCACCCTCGATCCGATCGTGAATCCATAAATCCATCCTGCGGTGTGTGCTTGGCCGTGATTGGTCCGCTGCTGGTCACGTGACCCAGGTCTCAGATGGACACGGGGCAGGTGAGGACCCGGTCCTCGAGCAGGACGCTGAGCACCAGGAACAGGAAGTAGAGAAGGAACATGGTGAGGCCCAGCGTGCGGCTCATCCTCCAGCGACAGGCCGCGATGGAGGCGATGACGAAGAGCAGCATGAGGAAGAGGAGCACGATGGCACAGAACAGACCGTTAGAGCTGACCGCCACCGCTGCACCGCCTCGGAGCAGAGAGAAGATGAGCCACGGGACGGGCAGACTGCACCGGGACAAAGACGAGCACAACAGAGAGGGTTTAACAAGAAACAGGACTAAACTGAAGCAAAGCAGGAACTCTGAGGTTTTAAGAACATTCTGTAAAGGTCCTGGACTTGTCTTGGTCTCAGACGTTAAGACCAGAAATAGTATTAGTCTGTTCTTTGAATAAAATGAAAAACCTGTATAATTATTTTATATTCTGTCTGTCTTCAAACACTGACCTCTGAGTCTGGACCTGGTCTAAGACTGGACTAACTCTGACCTCCGTGAATCTGGACCTGGTCTAAGTCTGGACTAACTCTGTCTCCTTCAAACACTGACCTCTGTGAGTCTGGACCTGGTCTAAGTCTGGACCTGGTCTAAGTCTGGACTAACTCTGTCTCCTCCGTGAGTCTGGACCTGGTCTAAGTCTGGACCTGGTCTAAGTCTGGACCTGGTCTAAGTCTGGACTAACTCTGTCTCCTCCGTGAGTCTGGACCTGGTCTAAGTCTGGACCTGGTCTAAGTCTGGACTAACTCTGTCTCCTCCGTGAGTCTGGACCTGGTCTAAGTCTGGACCTGGTCTAAGTCTGGACTAACTCTGTCTCCTCCGTGAGTCTGGACCTGGTCTAAGTCTGGACCTGGTCTAAGTCTGGACTAACTCTGACCTCCATGAGTCTGGACTTGGTCTAAGTCTGGACCTGGTCTAAGTCTGGACTAACTCTGTCTCCTCCGTGAGTCTGGACCTGGTCTAAGTCTGGACCTTGTCTAAGTCTGGACTAACTCCGACCTCCGTGAGTCTGGACCTGGTCTAAGTCTGGACTAACTCTGACCTCCGTGAGTCTGGACCTGGTCTAAGTCTGGACCTGGTCTAAGTCTGGACCTGGTCTAAGTCTGGACTAACTCTGACCTCCGTGAGTCTGGACCTGGTCTAAGTCTGGACTAACTCTGACCTCCGTGAGTCTGGACCTGGTCTAAGTCTGGACTAACACTGACCTCCGTGAGTCTGGACCTGGTCTAAGTCTGGACCTGGTCTAAGTCTGGACTAACTCTGACCTCCGTGAGTCTGGACCTGGTCTAAGTCTGGACTAACTCTGTCTCCTCCGTGAGTCTGGACCTGGTCTAAGTCTGGACCTGGTCTAAGTCTGGACTAACTCCGACCTCCGTGAGTCTGGACCTGGTCTAAGTCTGGACCTGGTCTAAGTCTGGACTAACTCTGTCTCCTCCGTGAGTCTGGACCTGGTCTAAGTCTGGACTAACTCCGACCTCCGTGAGTCTGGACCTGGTCTAAGTCTGGACTAACTCTGTGTCCTCCATGAGTCTGGACCTGGTCTAAGTCTGGACTAACTCTGTGTCCTCCGTGAGTCTGGACCTGGTCTAAGTCTGGACCTGGTCTAAGTCTGGACTAACTCTGTCTCCTCCGTGAGTCTGGACCTGGTCTAAGTCTGGACCTGGTCTAAGTCTGGACCTGGTCTAAGTCTGGACTAACTCTGTCTCCTCCGTGAGTCTGGACCTGGTCTAAGTCTGGACTAACTCTGACCTCCATGAGTCTGGACTTGGTCTAAGTCTGGACCTGGTCTAAGTCTGGACTAACTCTGTGTCCTCCATGAGTCTGGACCTGGTCTAAGTCTGGACTAACTCTGTGTCCTCCATGAGTCTGGACCTGGTCTAAGTCTGGACCTGGTCTAAGTCTGGACTAACTCTGTCTCCTCCGTGAGTCTGGACCTGGTCTAAGTCTGGACCTGGTCTAAGTCTGGACTAACTCCGACCTCCGTGAGTCTGGACCTGGTCTAAGTCTGGACCTGGTCTAAGTCTGGACTAACTCTGTCTCCTCCGTGAGTCTGGACCTGGTCTAAGTCTGGACCTGGTCTAAGTCTGGACTAACTCCGACCTCCGTGAGTCTGGACCTGGTCTAAGTCTGGACCTGGTCTAAGTCTGGACTAACTCTGACCTCCGTGAGTCTGGACCTGGTCTAAGTCTGGACCTGGTCTAAGTCTGGACCTGGTCTAAGTCTGGACTAACTCTGACCTCCGTGAGTCTGGACCTGGTCTAAGTCTGGACTAACTCTGACCTCCGTGAGTCTGGACCTGGTCTAAGTCTGGACTAACACTGACCTCCGTGAGTCTGGACCTGGTCTAAGTCTGGACCTGGTCTAAGTCTGGACTAACTCTGTCTCCTCCGTGAGTCTGGACCTGGTCTAAGTCTGGACCTGGTCTAAGTCTGGACTAACTCTGTCTCCTCCGTGAGTCTGGACCTGGTCTAAGTCTGGACTAACTCCGACCTCCGTGAGTCTGGACCTGGTCTAAGTCTGGACCTGGTCTAAGTCTGGACTAACTCTGTGTCCTCCGTGAGTCTGGACCTGGTCTAAGTCTGGACCTGGTCTAAGTCTGGACTAACTCTGTCTCCTCCGTGAGTCTGGACCTGGTCTAAGTCTGGACCTGGTCTAAGTCTGGACTAACTCTGTCTCCTCCGTGAGTCTGGACCTGGTCTAAGTCTGGACCTGGTCTAAGTCTGGACCTGGTCTAAGTCTGGACTAACTCTGTCTCCTCCGTGAGTCTGGACCTGGTCTAAGTCTGGACTAACTCTGACCTCCATGAGTCTGGACCTGGTCTAAGTCTGGACCTGGTCTAAGTCTGGACTAACTCTGTCTCCTCCGTGAGTCTGGACCTGGTCTAAGTCTGGACCTGGTCTAAGTCTGGACTAACTCCGACCTCCGTGAGTCTGGACCTGGTCTAAGTCTGGACCTGGTCTAAGTCTGGACTAACTCTGACCTCCATGAGTCTGGACCTGGTCTAAGTCTGGACCTGGTCTAAGTCTGGACTAACTCTGTCTCCTCCGTGAGTCTGGACCTGGTCTAAGTCTGGACCTGGTCTAAGTCTGGACTAACTCTGTGTCCTCCATGAGTCTGGACCTGGTCTAAGTCTGGACTAACTCTGTGTCCTCCATGAGTCTGGACCTGGTCTAAGTCTGGACCTGGTCTAAGTCTGGACTAACTCTGTCTCCTCCGTGAGTCTGGACCTGGTCTAAGTCTGGACCTGGTCTAAGTCTGGACTAACTCCGACCTCCGTGAGTCTGGACCTGGTCTAAGTCTGGACCTGGTCTAAGTCTGGACCTGGTCTAAGTCTGGACTAACTCCGACCTCCGTGAGTCTGGACCTGGTCTAAGTCTGGACTAACTCTGTCTCCTCCGTGAGTCTGGACCTGGTCTAAGTCTGGACCTGGTCTAAGTCTGGACTAACTCCGACCTCCGTGAGTCTGGACCTGGTCTAAGTCTGGACCTGGTCTAAGTCTGGACTAACTCTGTCTCCTCCGTGAGTCTGGACCTGGTCTAAGTCTGGACCTGGTCTAAGTCTGGACTAACTCCGACCTCCGTGAGTCTGGACCTGGTCTAAGTCTGGACCTGGTCTAAGTCTGGACCTGGTCTAAGTCTGGACTAACTCCGACCTCCGTGAGTCTGGACCTGGTCTAAGTCTGGACCTGGTCTAAGTCTGGACCTGGTCTAAGTCTGGACTAACTCCGACCTCCGTGAGTCTGGACCTGGTCATAAGCTGCAGTGGACTCGACTTTTCTTTTAAAAAGACAAAGCGTGACCCAAAGTGCGTCTGGCTCTAGACACTCTTCTTCATCGGTTCTTCTCACCCCACAGTGATGTCGAAGATGTTGCTGCCCACGGAGCTGGACACGGCCATGTCGCCCAGGCCTTTACGGGCCACGATGACGCTGGTGATCAGGTCTGGGATGGACGTCCCGGCAGCGAGGATGGTCAACCCCATGATCTCCTCCGAGATACCCACCGTCTCTCCGACCTGATGGACACGGGACAGGAATCCGAGACTGAAACCAGAGCTAAACCAGGACTAAACCAGGACTAAACCAGGGTTAGATTACGGACGAGGATTGACTGAGGCTGATGATGCTCCGCTGTGCGTCTGGAGCTGAAGCCCCTTCCTCACTTTGTTTGTTCCAACACCGCACCAACACGTCGACGCAGGGTCCGGGGTAAATAACCCTGATTACATCGGGTTCAAGGAGCGGAAAGGGCTTTAGTTTATCAAAGCACACATTAAAGACCTCACCTGATGAGCCCACCACACCATGAGGTAAGAGAAGACCCCGATCCACAAAATGGAGCCGAGAAACGTCACAACAAAGTACCTCCTGGACGCCTGAAAGAACAGGTGACATGAGCAGAAAACTAAACATGAACATTAAAAGTGGTGTAGCTCCACTACAGACGTTTAAAACGGGTAAATTCTGACCGTGTTGCGGACGTCGGGCAGACTGAGCCACAGAGGGAAGACGATGGGCAACAGAAACAGGTACGAGGCCTGTTTGGTCGGGGTCTGGGGCCACTGCAGCGACAGAGGCTCACTGTCCTCTTCCTCCTCTGCACCCTCCTCTTCATCCTCACACTCATCACCTTCATCTTCATCATTGGAAGAAGAGCTGCTGCTGCCGCTGTCCCCACTCAGCTCTGACCTCTGTGGGACCTGGACACAAAGCCCCCGAGACCTAAAGGTCAGCACTCGTTTACCGTGTATTTTAAAACCGAACCCCCGTAGTCTCGATTTAGTCTTTAGTCCTGGTTAGTCCTGGTTTAGACCTGGTTTAGGCCTGGTTTAGACCTGGTTTAGACCTGGTATAGTCCTGCTTTAGGCCTGGTTTAGTCCTGGTTAGTCCTAGTTAAAACCTAGTTAAGTCCTGCTTTAGTCCTGGTTTAGACCTGGTTTAGTCTCAATTTAGTCTTTAGTCCTGGTTAGTCCTGGTTTAGATCTGGTTTAGACCTGGTTTAGACCTGGTTTAGTCCTGGTTAGTCCTGGTTAGTCCTGGTTAGTCCTGGTTTAGACCTGGTTTAGGCCTGGTTTAGACCTGGTATAGTCCTGCTTTAGGCCTGGTTTAGTCCTGGTTAGTCCTAGTTAAGTCCTAGTTAAGTCCTGCTTTAGTCCTGGTTTAGACCTGGTTTAGTCTCAATTTAGTCTTTAGTCCTGGTTAGTCCTGGTTTAGACCTGGTTTAGAGCTGGTTTAGACCTGGTTTAGTCCTGGTTAGTCCTGGTTAGTCCTGGTTTAGACCTGGTTTAGACCTGGTTAAGTCCTAGTTAAGTCCTGCTTTAGTCCTGGTTTAGGCCTGGTTTAGACCTGGTATAGCCCTGCTTTAGCCTTGGTTTAGTCCTGGTTTAGTCTCGATTTAGTCTTTAGTCCTGGTTAGTCCTGGTTTAGACCTGATTAAGTCCTGCTTTAGTCCTGGTTTAGACCTGGTTAAGTCCTAGTTAAGTCCTGCTTTAGGCCTGGTTTAGACCTGGTTTAGACCTGGTTTAGTCTCAATTTAGTCTTTAGTCCTGGTTAGTCCTGGTTTAGCCTTGGTTTAGTCCTGGTTTAGTCTCGATTTTAGTCTTTAGTCCTGGTTAGTCCTGGTTTAGTCCTGCTTTAGGCCTGGTTTAGTCCTGGTTTAGGCCTGGTTTAGGCCTGGTTTAGACCTGGTTTAGACCTGGTTTAGTCCTGGTTTAGACCTGGTTTAGACCTGGTTTAGACCTGGTTTAGACCTGGTTTAGTCCTGGTTTAGTCCTGCTTTAGGCCTGGTTTAGTCCTGGTTTAGACCTGGTTTAGACCTGGTTTAGAACTGGTTTAGACCTGGTTTAGTCCTGGTTAAGGCCTGGTTTAGTCCTGCTTTAGGCCTGGTTTAGACCTGGTTTAGACCTGGTTTTTACCTCAGTCTCACTCGGATGCTCTGGGATTTTCTCTGGGATTCTTTGATCCTGTTTTTGAGGCTGAGACGTGGACGGCTCTGCTTCGACCTGGTCTCTGTCTGAACGAGACAAGAACCACACACAGCACTAATAACATCTTTCATTGACAGATTCACACAGACATTATTAATGGAATCTAAATTCTGATCACGTCTTGTGCAGCACTCAAATAAATCCACTGAAAACTGAAGCTTGGACGAGAATATTTCTTCAACAAATGAGTTCTTATTATTCAGAGTCGGTCTGAAGTGGAGCGGCTGTGATTGAAGTGGGGCTAAACACTCGTGAGTTAATCCCGGCTCTGATTGGCTCCTCTTCAGAGACCCTGTTCTGATTGGCTCGTTCCGCTCTTCTTCACAAACCTCTTACTGACTCTGACTGATTGGAACCAGCACCACTTCTGTGTTTCTGCCTCGAGAGGAAACCTGCTCAGTTCAGTCAGGACCGTTTAAACTGAGGACATTATTCAAATCCTTCATGTGTTTGCAGCTGCTACAAAAGACCAGAGAGAGGACAGACTGTGTCCAGAGAGAGGACAGACCGAGACCAGAGAGAGGACACAGAGAGAGGACAGACCGAGACCAGAGAGAGGACACAGAGAGAGGACAGACCGAGACCAGAGAGAGGACAGGCTGAGTCCAGAGAGAGGACAGACTGAGTCCAGAGAGAGGACAGACTGAGACCAGAGAGAGGACAGACTGAGACCAGAGAGAGGACAGGCTGTGTCCAGAGAGAGGACAGACCGAGACCAGAGAGAGGACAGGCTGTGTCCAGAGAGAGGACAGACCGAGACCAGAGAGAGGACACAGAGAGAGGACAGACCGAGACCAGAGAGAGGACAGGCTGTGTCCAGAGAGAGGACAGACCGAGACCAGAGAGAGGACACAGAGAGAGGACAGACCGAGACCAGAGAGAGGACAGACTGAGTCCAGAGAGAGGACACAGAGAGAGGACAGACCGAGACCAGAGAGAGGACAGGCTGTGTCCAGAGAGAGGACAGACCGAGACCAGAGAGAGGACACAGAGAGAGGACAGACTGAGACCAGAGAGAGGACAGACTGAGTCCAGAGAGAGGACAGACTGAGACCAGAGAGAGGACACACTGAGACCAGAGAGAGGACAGACTGAGACCAGAGAGAGGACACACTGAGACCAGAGAGAGGACAGACTGAGTCCAGAGAGAGGACAGACTGAGACCAGAGAGAGGACACACTGAGACCAGAGAGAGGACAGACTGAGACCAGAGAGAGGACACACTGAGACCAGAGAGAGGACAGACTGTGTCCAGAGAGAGGACACAGAGAGAGGACAGACCGAGACCAGAGAGAGGACAGGCTGTGTCCAGAGAGAGGACACAGAGAGAGGACAGACCGAGACCAGAGAGAGGACAGGCTGTGTCCAGAGAGAGGACACAGAGAGAGGACAGACCGAGACCAGAGAGAGGACAGGCTGTGTCCAGAGAGAGGACAGGCTGAGTCCAGAGAGAGGACAGACTGAGACCAGAGAGAGGACACACTGAGACCAGAGAGAGGACAGACTGAGACCAGAGAGAGGACAGGCTGTGTCCAGTTAGAGGACACAGAGAGAGGACAGACCAAGACCAGAGAGAGGACAGGCTGTGTCCAGAGAGAGGACACACTGAGACCAGAGAGAGGACAGACTGTGTCCAGAGAGAGGACAGACTGAGACCAGAGAGAGGACAGACCGTGTCCAGAGAGAGGACAGGCTGAGTCCAGAGAGAGGACAGACTGAGACCAGAGAGAGGACACACTGAGACCAGAGAGAGGACAGACTGAGACCAGAGAGAGGACAGGCTGTGTCCAGAGAGAGGACACAGAGAGAGGACAGACCGAGACCAGAGAGAGGACAGGCTGTGTCCAGAGAGAGGACACAGAGAGAGGACAGACCGAGACCAGAGAGAGGACAGGCTGAGTCCAGAGAGAGGACAGACTGAGACCAGAGAGAGGACACACTGAGACCAGAGAGAGGACAGACTGAGACCAGAGAGAGGACACACTGAGACCAGAGAGAGGACAGACTGTGTCCAGAGAGAGGACAGACTGAGACCAGAGAGAGGACAGACCGTGTCCAGAGAGAGGACAGACTGAGACCAGAGAGAGGACACACTGAGACCAGAGAGAGGACAGACTGAGACCAGAGAGAGGACAGACTGTGTCCAGAGAGAGGACAGGCTGAGTCCAGAGAGAGGACAGACTGAGACCAGAGAGAGGACACACTGAGACCAGAGAGAGGACAGACTGAGACCAGAGAGAGGACAGGCTGTGTCCAGAGAGAGGACACAGAGAGAGGACAGACCGAGACCAGAGAGAGGACAGGCTGTGTCCAGAGAGAGGACAGGCTGAGTCCAGAGAGAGGACAGACCGAGACCAGAGAGAGGACAGACTGAGACCAGAGAGAGGACACAGAGAGAGGACAGACCGAGACCAGAGAGAGGACAGACTGAGTCCAGAGAGAGGACAGACTGAGACCAGAGAGAGGACACACTGAGACCAGAGAGAGGACAGACTGTGTCCAGAGAGGACAGACTGAGACCAGAGAGAGGACAGACCGTGTCCAGAGAGAGGAAAGGCTGAGTCCAGAGAGAGGACAGACTGAGACCAGAGAGAGGACACACTGAGACCAGAGAGAGGACAGACTGAGACCAGAGAGAGGACACACTGAGACCAGAGAGAGGACAGACTGTGTCCAGAGAGAGGACACAGAGAGAGGACAGACCGAGACCAGAGAGAGGACAGGCTGTGTCCAGAGAGAGGACACAGAGAGAGGACAGACCGAGACCAGAGAGAGGACAGGCTGTGTCCAGAGAGAGGACACAGAGAGAGGACAGACCGAGACCAGAGAGAGGACAGGCTGTGTCCAGAGAGAGGACAGGCTGAGTCCAGAGAGAGGACAGACCGAGACCAGAGAGAGGACAGACTGAGTCCAGAGAGAGGACAGGCTGAGTCCAGAGAGAGGACAGACCGAGACCAGAGAGAGGACACAGAGAGAGGACAGACCGAGACCAGAGAGAGGACAGACTGAGTCCAGAGAGAGGACAGACTGAGACCAGAGAGAGGACACACTGAGACCAGAGAGAGGACAGACTGTCCAGAGAGGACAGACTGAGACCAGTGAGGACAAACTGTGTCCAGAGAGAGGACAGACTGAGACCAGAGAGAGGACAGAACGTGTCCAGAGAGAGGACAGGCTGAGTCCAGAGAGAGGACAGACTGTGTCCATAGAGAGGACAGACCGAGTCCAGAGAGAGGACAGACCGAGACCAGAGAGAGGACAGGCTGTGTCCAGAGAGAGGACACAGAGAGAGGACAGACTGAGACCAGAGAGAGGACAGGCCGTGTCCAGAGAGAGGACAGACTGAGACCAGAGAGAGGACAGACTGTGTCCAGAGAGAGGACACAGAGAGAGGACAGACCGTGTCCAGAGAGAGGAGAGACTGTGTCCAGAGAGAGTACAGACCGAGTCCAGAGAGAGGACAGACTGTGTCCAGAGAGAGGACAGACTGTGTCCAGAGAGAGGACAGACTGTGTCCATAGAGAGGACAGACTGTGTCCAGAGAGAGGACAGACTGTGTCCATAGAGAGGACAGACCGAGTCCAGAGAGAGGACAGACAGAGTCCAGAGAGAGGACACACTGAGTCCAGAGAGAGGACAGACCGTGTCCAGAGAGAGGACAGACTGAGTCCAGAGAGAGGACAGACTGTGTCCAGAGAGGACAGACTGAGACCAGAGAGAGGACAGACCGAGTCCAGAGAGAGGACAGACTGTGTCCAGAGAGAGGACAGACCGTGTCCAGAGAGAGGACAGACTGAGTCCAGAGAAAGGACAGACTGTGTCCAGAGAGGACAGACTGAGAACAGAGAGAGGACAGACCGAGACCAGAGAGGACAGACTGAGACCAGAGAGAGGACAGACCGAGTCCAGAGAGGACAGACTGTGTCCAGAGAGAGGACAGACCGAGTCCAGAGAGAGGACACACTGAGACCAGAGAGAGGACAGACTGAGACCAGAGAGAGGACACAGAGAGAGGACAGACCGAGACCAGAGAGAGGACAGGCTGTGTCCAGAGAGGACAGACTGAGACCAGAGAGGACAAACTGTGTCCAGAGAGAGGACACAGAGAGAGGACAGACTGAGACCAGAGAGAGGACAGACCGTGTCCAGAGAGAGGACAGACTGAGTCCAGAGAGAGGACAGACTGTGTCCAGAGAGAGGACACAGAGAGAGGACAGACTGAGGACACAGAGAGAGGACAGACTGAGGACCAGAGAGAGGACAGACCGTGTCCAGAGAGAGGACAGACTGTGTCCAGAGAGAGGACAGACCGAGTCCAGAGAGAGGACAGACTGTGTCCAGAGAGAGGACAGACCGAGTCCAGAGAGAGGACAGACTGAGTCCAGAGAGAGGACAGACCGTGTCCAGAGAGAGGACAGACCGAGACCAGAAAGGACAGACTGAGACCAGAGAGAGGACACACTGAGACCAGAGAGAGGACAGACCGAGTCCAGAGAGAGGACAGACTGTGTCCAGAGAGAGGACAGACCGAGTCCAGAGAGAGGACAGACTGAGTCCAGAGAGAGGACAGACCGAGTCCAGAGAGAGGACAGACTGAGACCAGAGAGAGGACACACTGAGACCAGAGAGAGGACAGGCTGAGACCAGAGAGAGGACACACTGAGACCAGAGAGAAGACAGACTGAGAACAGAGAGAGGACACAGAGAGAGGACAGACCGAGACCAGAGAGAGGACAGGCTGTGTCCAGAGAGGACAGACTGAGACCAGAGAGGACAAACTGTGTCCAGAGAGAGGACACAGAGAGAGGACAGACTGAGACCAGAGAGAGGACAGACCGTGTCCAGAGAGAGGACAGACTGAGTCCAGAGAGAGGACAGACTGTGTCCAGAGAGAGGACACAGAGAGAGGACAGACTGAGGACCAGAGAGAGGACAGACCGTGTCCAGAGAGAGGACAGACTGTGTCCAGAGAGAGGACAGACCGAGTCCAGAGAGAGGACAGACTGTGTCCAGAGAGAGGACAGACCGAGTCCAGAGAGAGGACAGACTGAGACCAGAGAGAGGACATACTGAGACCAGAGAGAGGACACACTGAGACCAGAGAGAGTACAGACTATGTCCAGAGAGAGGACAGACCGAGTCCAGGGAGAGGACAGACTGAGACCAGAGAGAGGACAGACTGAGTCCAGAGAGAGGACAGACTGAGTCCAGAGAGAGGACAGACTGAGTCCAGAGAGAGGACAGACTGAGACCAGAGAGAGGAAAGACTGAGACCAGAGAGAGGACAGACTGTGTCCAGAGAGAGGACAGACCGAGTCCAGAGAGGACAGACTGTGTCCAGAGAGGACAAACTTTGTCCAGAGAGAGGACAGACTAAGAGAGAGGACAGACTAAGACCAGAGAGGACAGACTGAGACCAGAGAGGACAAACTGTGTCCAGAGAGACACAGAGAGAGGACAGACCGAGTCCAGAGAGAGGACAGACTTTGTCCAGAGAGAGGACAGACCGAGTCCAGAGAGGACAGACTGTGTCCAGAGAGGACAAACTGTGTCCAGAGAGAGGACAGACTAAGACCAGAGAGGACAAACTGTGTCCAGAGAGGACAGACTGAGACCAGAGAGGACAAACTGTGTCCAAAGAGAGGACACAGAGAGAGGACAGACTGAGTCCAGAGAGAGGACAGACTGTGTCCAGAGAGAGGACACAGAGAGAGGACAGACTGAGACCAGAGAAAGGACAGACCGTGTCCAGAGAGAGGACAGACCGAGTCCAGAGAGAGGACAGACCGAGTCCAGAGAGAGGACAGACCGTGTCCAGAGAGAGGACAGACTGTGTCCAGAGAGAGGACAGACTGAGTCCAGAGAGAGGACAGACTGACTTTAGAGAGAGGACAGACTGAGACCAGAGAGAGGACAGACTGAGTCCAGAGAGAGGACAAACTGAGACCAGAGAGAGGACTGACCGAGTCCAGAGAGAGGACAGACTGAGACCAGAGAGAGGACAGACTGACTCCAGAGAAAGGACAGACCGTGTCCAGAGAGAGGACAGACCGAGTCCAGAGAGAGGACAGACCGAGACCAGAGAGAGGACAGACTGAGACCAGAGAGAGGACAGACTGAGACCAGAGAGAGGACAGACTGAGTCCAGAGAGAGGACAGACTGAGACCAGAGAGAAGACAGAGTGTGTCCAGAGAGCGGTCAGGCCGTGTCCAGAGAGAGGACAGGCCGAATCCAGAGAGAGGACAGACTGAGACCAGAAAGAGGACAGACCGAGACCAGAGAGAGGACACACTGAGACCAGAGAGAGGACAGAGTGTGTCCAGAGAGCGGACAGACCGAGTCCAGAGAGAGGACAGGCCGAGTCCAGAGAGAGGACAGACTGAGACCAGAAAGAGGACAGACTAAGACCAGAGAGAGGACAGACTGAGTCCAGAGAGAGGACAGACTAAGACCAGAGAGCGGACAGACTGAGACCAGAAAGAGGACAGACCGAGTCCAGAGAGAGGACAGGCCGAGTCCAGAGAGAGGACAGACGAGACCAGAGAGAGGACAGAGTGTGTCCAGAGAGAGGACAGACTGAGACCAGAAAGAGGACAGACCGAGTCCAGAGAGAGGACAGGCCGAGACCAGAGAGAGGACAGACCGTGTCCAGAGAGAGGACAGACCGTGTCCAGAGAGAGGACAGACCGAGTCCAGAGAGAGGACAGACCGAGTCCAGAGAGAGGACAGGCCGAGACCAGAGAGAGGACAGGCCGAGTCCAGAGAGAGGACAGGCCGAGTCCAGAGAGAGGACAGACTGAGACCAGAGAGAGGACAGACTGAGACCAGAGAGAGGACAGACCGCGTCCAGAGGACAGCTGAAGGAGAAATACACTAAATAAAAGACAAAACATAAATAAATTGATTTTGTTATAGTCTTTCTTAAATAAGTATTTAATAAGTCCTGCAGAAATACAGAGGCTTCATTTGATCCATGAGTAAAAATAGAACAAATGTAAATAAATCAAAGAGACTCTGTTATAAAGAGATTAGGCAGCTCACCTCCTGAGAGCAGTGCTCGCTCTGTTAACGGGACGCTCACTGGTTTAACTCTGTTTCTCACTGAAATAAAGAGCATGTCTCAGAAAACCGTTTGGTTCAAACAGATACAGCCACAGGACACGTCTTCACAGCGAGACAGAAGACTCCACAAACACGACACCGAGCCTGTCTTACCTCTTCTGGTCCCGGCTGTGACATCACCGTTAAACCCCGGCTCTGATTGGTCAGACACAGCAACTAAAATTAAAGCCTGTCAGTTCAAACTCAGGGTAACTTTAAAACAAAACATGTATAAAAGGGGGAAATAAATGTGACATGTTTGGGTCAAAGGTCTGCCTGTATTTTATTCTTCTGTAAGACAAGACTTTAAAACCTAAACCTGAGGAAACAGCTCCACAGTCGGACATTAAATCAACTCAAGTTAGGATAACTCGGGACGTGTGGTCACTCTAAACCTGTCGACGTTAGCCTACAGACATTTTTCAGAAGCCTTTTGAGGAGAAAACAGATCATATATGAGTTCAAAGGAAGATAAAACAGGACTGTCTTCTTTAATCATCTTTATTAACGCAGAAATGAGTTACAACTCTTTCTCAGGCATGGAACCAGTGAACGCACTGTATTCTGGGTAATTTCTAACCCCTTTAAGTTCAAGTGTGGTCCCTGAAAATCTCTGTTTGGAGGGGTCTGTAGCTCTTCCTCTCGGATCTAAAAGAGAACTGGGATCTCAAAGTGAGTGAGTAAAACCGAGTAAAACCGAGGGGACGGGCTCAGGGGAGGAAATGGGATTGGGTCTAAAACCTCAAATCCCTAAAGCGGAGGTGGATGCACACTGAGTGACATTTGTTCAGACAGACGCTGATATGTTACAGCGAGGCCTCAGATAAAGCTCAGTGGGCTCGGATCAGCTTTTATCCGTCTGTGAAAGCTGATTAGAAACACACACCGTGAACCAGGGACAACACGGTCACGTGCAGACGTAACACCTCTGAGAACAGTCTGAGAGGGACTGGAGCCCGGGAGCCGGCATGTGACGCTATCAGATTATAACCGAGGAAAAATGTCACAGTCACGACATTACACATTCACCCGGACCATCAGCAACTGTTGGAGGAATAAATCCACGTAGAGCCTTAAGGCAGGGCTCTCGTGTCATGGTTCTATTTATTTGGCTTTTCAGTGAGACATTTACTTCCTGTATTTTTCAGCGAATGTGATATTTTGATTGGTTGGTAAGTTACATTAACAAAGATGCTTCTTTACTTTATGCTCTTGCCTCATCAGCTGATATTATAATTATAATTAAATACTGGGATTGTGACATTTTGAATGATTTATTTAAACAGCGACATTAACCTCATACAAAGGAAACGTGTTGTGCCAGGTGCTAGCTCAGTGGCTAATTCCAGCTTTAGTCCACACCTGGACACTGTCCACACCTGGACCCTTTCCACACCTGGACTCTGTCCACACCTGGACACTGTCCACACCTGGACTCTGTCCACACCTGGATCCTGTCCACACCTGGATACTGTCCACACCTGGATACTGTCCTCACCTGGATTCTGTCCACACCTGGATACTGTCCACACCTGGATACTGTCCACACCTGGATACTGTCCTCACCTGGATTCTGTCCACACCTGGATACTGTCCACACCTGGACCTTGTCCACACCTGGATACTGTCCACACCTGGACACTGTCCACACCTGGACCCTGTCCACACCTGAATACTGTCCACACCTGGACACTGTCCACACCTGAATACTGTCCACACCTGGATACTGTCCACACCTGAATACTGTCCACACCTGGATACTGTCCACACCTGGATACTGTCCACACCTGGATACTGTCCACACCTGAATACTGTCCACACCTGGATACTGTCCACACCTGGACACTGTCTACAACTGGATACTGTCCCCACCTGGACCCTGTCCACACCTGGGCCATGTCCACACCTGGATATTGTCCACACCTGGATCCTGTCCACACCTGAATACTGTCCACACCTGGACACTGTCTACAACTGGATACTGTCCACACCTGGATACTGTCCACACCTGGGCCCTGTCTACACCTGGACACTGTCCCCACCTGGACCCTGTCCACACCTGGACTCTTTCCACACCTGGACTCTGTCCACACCTGGATCCTGTCCACACCTGAATATTGTCCACACCTGGACACTGTCCACACCTGGACACTGTCCCGTGCCTTGGGGACTGTAATTATTCCCGTTAATGCTCGGGCTGTGTCTAAAGTCCTGTCACTACAGTCGGGGCTGCCATGTGCCAAACGGTGACAGTGACTTGTTTAAAGGTCCAGTCCTGGTTTAGTCCTGGGTGGGTCCAGGTCTGGTCTTACCCTCTCTGAGCGGGTCCAGAGTGTGGATCATCAGCTGGAAAATGGTGTTCCTCATTGAAGTGTTGTGGAGAGAGGCTGTGCTGCCTCCTCGCTGCAGAACCGGACGCACCTACAACAAACACACGTCTCTGCTTCAGGTCCAGCTTTAAGAACAGCTGCTGCTTCTCTGATGATGCTCATGATTTATTTAATCAGTGCTTTTAATCGGTTTTTATTCTCCTCCGTACTTTTACTCTTTTGTAGCAGTAAATCTGACACTCACCCTCAGCCGTCCTTTGTCTTCTGAAGGTTCAGTTGGACACATGGTCTTTGGGCTCTGAGGTTCTGGTCTTGGTTTTTCTTCAACTTTTGGAAACGGAGCTGGAGGCGGGGCTGAAGGCGGGGCTGAAGGTGGGCCTGAAGGTGGGGCTGAAGGTGGGGCTGAAGGTGGGGCTGAAGGTGGGGCTGAGAATGGGGCAGGTGGAGGGGGCACTTCTATCACCTGTAAAACAAGTAATAATGATTTATACCTGGTTCAGTCCTGGTTTAGTCCTGGTTTAGACGTGGTTTAGTCCTGGTTTAGACCTGGTTCAGTCCTGGTTTAGATCTGGTTTAGTCCTGGTTTAGTCCTGGTTTAGACCTGGTTTAGTCCTGGTTTAGTCCTGGTTTAGTCCTGGTTTAGACGTGGTTTAGTCCTGGTTTAGACCTGGTTTAGTCCTGATTTAGTCCTGGTTTAGTCCTGATTTAGACCTGGTTTAGTCCTGATTTAGACCTGGTTTAGTCCTGGTTTAGACCTGGTTTAGACCTGGTTTAGACCAGGTTTAGTCCTGGATCAGACCTGGTTTAGTCCTGGTTTAGTCCTGGTTTAGTCCTGGTTTAGTCCTGGTTTAGTCCTGGTTTAGACGTGGTTTAGTCCTGGTTTAGACCTGGTTTAGTCCTGGTTTAGTCCTGGTTTAGTCCTGGTTTAGTCCTGGTTTAGACCTGGTTTAGACCTGGTTTAGACCAGGTTTAGTCCTGGATCAGACCTGGTTTAGTCCTGGTTTAGTCCTGGTTTAGTCCTGGTTTAGTCCTGGTTTAGTCCTGATTTAGACCTGGTTTAGTCCTGATTTAGACCTGGTTTAGTCCTGGTTTAGTCCTGATTTAGACCTGGTTTAGACCTGGTTTAGTCCTGGTTTAGTCCTGGTTTAGTCCTGATTTAGTCCTGGTTTAGTCCTGATTTAGACCTGGTTTAGTCCTGATTTAGACCTGGTTTAGTCCTGGTTTAGACCTGGTTTAGACGTGGCTTAGTCCTGGTTTAGACCTGGTTTAGTCCTGGTTTAGTCCTGGTTTAGTCCTGGTTTAGTCCTGGTTTAGACCTGGTTTAGTCCTGGTTTAGTCCTGGTTTAGTCCTGATTTAGACCTGGTTTAGTCCTGATTTAGACCTGGTTTAGTCCTGCTTTAGTCCTGGTTTAGTCCTGGTTTATTCCTGGTTTAGTCCTGATTTAGACCTGGTTTAGTCCTGGTTTAGTCCTGGTTTAGACCTGGTTTAGACCTGATTTAGACCAGGTTTAGTCCTGGATCAGACCTGGTTTAGTCCTGGTTTAGTCCTGGTTTAGTCCTGGTTTAGTCCTGATTTAGACCTGGTTTAGTCCTGATTTAGACCTGGTTTAGTCCTGGTTTAGTCCTGATTTAGACCTGGTTTAGTCCTGGTTTAGTCCTGGTTTAGTCCTGATTTAGACCTGGTTTAGACCTGGTTTAGTCCTGGTTTAGTCCTGATTTAGTCCTGGTTTAGACGTGGTTTAGACCTGGTTTAGACGTGGTTTAGTCCTGGTTTAGACCTGGTTTAGTCCTGGTTTAGTCCTGGTTTAGTCCTGGTTTAGTCCTGGTTTAGACCTGGTTTAGTCCTGGTTTAGTCCTGGTTTAGTCCTGGTTTAGACCTGGTTTAGTCCTGGTTTAGTCCTGGTTTAGTCCTGGTTTAGTCCTGGTTTAGACCTGGTTTAGTCCTGGTTTAGACCTGGTTTAGTCCTGATTTAGACCTGGTTTAGTCCTGATTTAGACCTGGTTTAGTCCTGCTTTAGTCCTGCTTTAGTCCTGGTTTATTCCTGGTTTAGTCCTGATTTAGACCTGGTTTAGTCCTGGTTTAGTCCTGGTTTAGACCTGGTTTAGACCAGGTTTAGTCCTGGATCAGACCTGGTTTAGTCCTGGTTTAGTCCTGGTTTAGTCCTGGTTTAGTCCTGGTTTAGTCCTGATTTAGACCTGGTTTAGTCCTGATTTAGACCTGGTTTAGTCCTGGTTTAGTCCTGATTTAGACCTGGTTTAGTCCTGGTTTAGTCCTGGTTTAGTCCTGATTTAGACCTGGTTTAGACCTGGTTTAGTCCTGGTTTAGTCCTGGTTTAGTCCTGGTTTAGTCGTGATTTAGTCCTGATTTAGACCTGGTTTAGTCCTGGTTTAGTCCTGGTTTAGACGTGGTTTAGTCCTGGTTTAGACCTGGTTTAGACGTGGTTTAGACCTGGTTTAGACCTGGTTTAGACCTGGTTTAGTCCTGGTTTAGTCCTGGTTTAGTCCTGGTTTAGTCCTGGTTTAGTCCTGATTTAGACCTGGTTTAGTCCTGATTTAGACCTGGTTTAGTCCTGGTTTAGTCCTGGTTTAGACCTGGTTTAGACCTGGTTTAGACCAGGTTTAGTCCTGGATCAGACCTGGTTTAGTCCTGGTTTAGTCCTGATTTAGACCTGGTTTAGTCCTGATTTAGACCTGGTTTAGTCCTGATTTAGACCTGGTTTAGTCCTGGTTTAGTCCTGATTTAGACCTGGTTTAGTCCTGGTTTAGTCCTGGTTTAGTCCTGGTTTAGTCCTGGTTTAGTCCTGATTTAGTCCTGATTTAGACCTGGTTTAGTCCTGGTTTAGTCCTGGTTTAGACCTGGTTTAGACCTGGTTTAGACCTGGTTTAGACCTGGTTCAGACCTGGTTTAGTCCTGGTTTAGACCTGGTTTAGACCTGGTTCAGTCCTGGTTTAGTCCTGGTTTAGATCTGGTTTAGTCCTGGTTTAGTCCTGGTTTAGTCCTGGTTTAGTCCTGGTTTAGACCTGGTTTAGACCTGGTTTAGTCCTGGTTTAGACCTGGTTTAGACCTGGTTTAGTCCTGGTTTAGACCTGGTTTAGACCTGGTTTAGACCTGGTTTAGACCTGGTTCAGACCTGGTTTAGTCCTGGTTTAGACCTGGTTTAGACCTGGTTCAGACCTGGTTTAGACCTGGTTTAGACCTGGTTTAGACCTGGTTCAGACCTGGTTTAGACCTGGTTTAGTCCTGGTTTAGTCCTGGTTTAGTCCTGGTTTAGACCTGGTTTAGACCTGGTTTAGTCCTGGTTTAGACCTGGTTTAGACCTGGTTCAGACCTGGTTTAGTCCTGGTTTAGACCTGGTTTAGACCTGGTTTAGACCTGGTTTAGACCTGGTTTAGACCTGGTTCAGACCTGGTTCAGTCCTGGTTTAGTCCTGGTTTAGACCTGGTTCAGACCTGGTTCAGACCTGGTTTAGACCTGGTTTAGTCCTGGTTTAGACCTGGTTTAGAGCTGGTTTAGAGCTGGTTTAGACCTGGTTTAGACCTGGTTTAGACCTGGTTCAGACCTGGTTTAGTCCTGGTTTAGTCCTGGTTTAGACCTGGTTTAGACCTGGTTTAGACCTGGTTCAGACCTGGTTTAGACCTGGTTTAGTCCTGGTTTAGTCCTGGTTTAGTCCTGGTTTAGTCCTGGTTTAGTCCTGGTTTAGACCTGGTTTAGTCCTGGTTTAGACCTGGTTTAGACCTGGTTTAGTCCTGGTTTAGACCTGGTTTAGACCTGGTTTAGACCTGGTTTAGTCCTGGTTTAGACCTGGTTTAGACCTGGTTTAGACCTGGTTTAGACCTGGTTTAGACCTGGTTCAGACCTGGTTTAGTCCTGGTTTAGTCCTGGTTTAGACCTGGTTTAGACCTGGTTCAGACCTGGTTTAGACCTGGTTTAGACCTGGTTTAGACCTGGTTTAGACCTGGTTCAGACCTGGTTTAGACCTGGTTTAGTCCTGGTTTAGTCCTGGTTTAGACCTGGTTTAGACCTGGTTTAGTCCTGGTTTAGACCTGGTTTAGACCTGGTTTAGACCTGGTTTAGTCCTGGTTTAGACCTGGTTTAGACCTGGTTTAGACCTGGTTTAGACCTGGTTCAGACCTGGTTTAGTCCTGGTTTAGTCCTGGTTTAGACCTGGTTTAGACCTGGTTCAGACCTGGTTTAGTCCTGGTTTAGACCTGGTTTAGACCTGGTTTAGACCTGGTTTAGACCTGGTTTAGACCTGGTTCAGACCTGGTTTAGTCCTGGTTTAGTCCTGGTTTAGACCTGGTTTAGACCTGGTTCAGACCTGGTTTAGTCCTGGTTTAGTCCTGGTTTAGTCCTGGTTTAGACCTGGTTTAGACCTGGTTTAGACCTGGTTTAGTCCTGGTTTAGACCTGGTTTAGACCTGGTTTAGACCTGGTTTAGTCCTGGTTTAGACCTGGTTTAGACCTGGTTTAGACCTGGTTTAGACCTGGTTTAGACCTGGTTCAGACCTGGTTTAGTCCTGGTTTAGTCCTGGTTTAGACCTGGTTTAGACCTGGTTCAGACCTGGTTTAGACCTGGTTTAGACCTGGTTCAGACCTGGTTCAGACCTGGTTTAGACCTGGTTTAGTCCTGGTTTAGTCCTGGTTTAGTCCTGGTTTAGACCTGGTTTAGACCTGGTTTAGTCCTGGTTTAGACCTGGTTTAGACCTGGTTTAGACCTGGTTTAGTCCTGGTTTAGACCTGGTTTAGACCTGGTTTAGACCTGGTTCAGACCTGGTTTAGTCCTGGTTTAGTCCTGGTTTAGACCTGGTTTAGACCTGGTTCAGACCTGGTTTAGACCTGGTTTAGTCCTGGTTTAGACCTGGTTTAGACCTGGTTTAGACCTGGTTTAGACCTGGTTTAGACCTGGTTCAGACCTGGTTTAGTCCTGGTTTAGTCCTGGTTTAGACCTGGTTTAGACCTGGTTCAGACCTGGTTTAGACCTGGTTTAGTCCTGGTTTAGTCCTGGTTTAGTCCTGGTGATTAAACCCTGAGGTAAATAAGGACTACACTAAGCTGGAGTAAACCAACACAAACCCAAAACCCAGGACTAAGTGAGACCTAAAGCTGTAGTGGGTCTGTGGCCGACACCTGTTTCTGTTCAAATCAAAGAACATCAAACGAACAGACACGGCTCCATTGTTCCTCTTCACCTCAAACACAATCCTCCATTCATCTGGAAACATGTCCCCCACACATGCCTACAAATAACTCTATTCAACACCACTCAGTGTTAGTCCCGTCAGACCAGGTCCAGACTTAGACCAGGTCCAGACTCATGGAGGTCAGAGTTAGTCCAGTCTTAGACCAGGTCCAGTCTTAGACCAGGTCCAGACTCATGGAGGTCAGAGTTAGTCCAGTCAGACCAGGTCCAGTCTTAGACCAGGTCCAGACTCATGGAGGTCAGAGTTAGTCCAGTCAGACCAGGTCCAGTCTTAGACCAGGTCCAGACTCATGGAGGTCAGAGTTAGTCCAGTCAGACCAGGTCCAGTCTTAGACCAGGTCCAGACTCATGGAGGTCAGAGTTAGTCCAGTCTTAGACCAGGTCCAGTCTTAGACCAGGTCCAGACTCACGGAGGTCAGAGTTAGTCCAGTCTTAGACCAGGTCCAGTCTTAGACCAGGTCCAGACTCACGGAGGTCAGAGTTAGTCAAGTCTCAGACCAGGTCCAGACTCATAAAGGTCAGTGTTAGTCCAGTCTGACGAGGTCCAGACTCACTCAGGTCAGAGTTAGTCCAGTCTTAGACCAGGTCCAGTCTTAGACCAGGTCCAGACTCACGGAGGTCAGAGTTAGTCAAGTCTCAGACCAGGTCCAGTCTTAGACCAGGTCCAGTCTTAGACCAGGTCCAGACTCACGGAGGTCAGAGTTAGTCCAGTCAGACCAGGTCCAGTCTTAGACCAGGTCCAGACTCATGGAGGTCAGAGTTAGTCCAGTCAGACCAGGTCCAGACTCATGGAGGTCAGAGTTAGTCCAGTCTTAGACCAGGTCCAGACTCACTTAGGTCAGTGTTAGTCCAGTCTTAGACCAGGTCCAGACTCATAAAGGTCAGTGTTAGTCCAGTCTGACAAGGTCCAGACTCACTCAGGTCAGAGTTAGTCCAGTCTCAGACTAGGTCCAGACTCACGGAGGTCAGTGTTAGTCCGGTCTTAGACCAGGTCCAGACTCACAGAGACCAGAGTTAGTCCAGTCTTAGACCAGGTCCAGACTCACGGAGACCAGAGTTAGTCCAGTCTTAGACCAGGTCCAGACTCACGGAGACCAGAGTAAGTCCAGTCTTAGACCAGGTCCAGACTCACGGAGGTCAGTGTTAGTCCAGTCTTAGACCAGGTCCAGACTCACAGATGTCAGACTTAGTCCAGTCTTAGACCATGTCCAGACTCATGAAGGTCAGAGTTTAATTGAACGTCTTGACGTCTGGACTGAGGCGTAATGTAATGTAATGTTTAACGTCAGATTACGGTCGGCTCTAAACTTTGGTGGAAGGTTTTGGAGAAAAACTTTGTCTGGTTTAAGTTTTTTAATAAAAGAAAAGCAGGAGCGGTCCCTCGGCTGCTGTTGCCGCCCACCACTGAGCTACTGCCGTCCACCACTGAGCTACTGCCGTCCACCACTGAGCTACTGCCGTCCACCACTGAGCTACTGCGGCTTACCACTGAGCTACTGCCGTCCACCACTGAGCTACTGCCGTCCACCACTGAGCTACTGCCGTCCACCACTGAGCTACTGCCGTCCACCACTGAGCTACTGCGGCTTACCACTGAGCTACTGCCGTCCACCACTGAGCTACTGCCGTCCACCACTGAGCTACTGCGGCTAACCACTGAGCTACTGCCGCCCACCACTGAGCTACTGCGGCTTACCACTGAGCTACTGCCGTCCACCACTGAGCTACTGCGGCTTACCACTGAGCTACTGCCGCCCATCACTGAGCTACTGCCGTCCACCACTGAGCTACTGCCGCCCACCACTGAGCTACTGCCGCCCACCACTGAGCTACTGCCATCCACCACTGAGCTACTGCCGGACACCACTGAGCTACTGCTGCTTACCACTGAGCTACTGCCGGATACCACTGAGCTACTGCCGGACACCACTGAGCTACTGCTGCTTACCACTGAGCTACTGCCGGATACCACTGAGCTACTGCCGGACACCACTGAGCTACTGCCGCCCACCACTGAGCTACTGCTGCTTACCACTGAGCTACTGCCGGACACCACTGAGCTACTGCCGGACACCACTGAGCTACTGCGGCCCCTATAAGAGATTATCTTTAACTCAAATATAGAAAAGACGAGTCACCTTTGAAATCACGGGCATTATCTGACCAAATTTCTTTTTTATGTGTTTCCATCAACATCTACATTTTCCCATTTGACTTCAGAGAAATGTTGTTTCTTCGTTTAATCGGTCGGAACAACTGTAAATCCCATAAATCATTGACATGTGGAACTCAGGAGTGTCTTTAGTCGAGTCTCCCGCCTGCATCTGCGTTTACCAAACACAAACTGACCTTGTCGTGCTGCTCTGCCGTCCACACTTTGACCACGTTCTTGTGTTTGTTCAAGTGCGTCTTGACCGTTTCCTCGATGCGAGCGTTAAACTTCATAAACGTCACATAACAGACATATCCCATCACCAGCGTCATGCTCTCCCACCACTGGATGGCATTGTCCAGAAAAAACACAATCAGCATCACCAAGTCCAGGATGTAGAAGCTCACGTCCCGAAAAAGAGGCCACCACGTCAAGTACAGCATCTCCCGAGAGAAAATGGCACACATCCCGATCACGAAGAGGATGTTGAAGACGGCCGAGCCCACGATGGTCCCGATCCCGACGTTACTGTGAGAAATGAAAACTCCGATTAATGACGTGAAGAGTTCGGGAGCAGAACCGCCGGCCGCCATGAAGGTGGCGCCCGCCACGTCGTCGGAGATCTGCAGCGTGTCCGTGATGACCCCCAGCGCCGGGACGAAGAACTCATCACAGACGATGGCCAGAGCCACGAACATGTAGGTCATCCCCAAAACATGGAGCAGGACCCAGCCCCGACGCCGCTGCTCCAACGAGAACAGGTCCTCAGGGTAGTCCCCCTTCCTGTGGACGGACAAGACGAGAGACGGGCTGAGACCGGGGATAGACCGGGGATAGACCGGGGATAGACCGGAGCTGAGACCGGGGATAGACCGGGGATAGACCGGGGATAGACCGGGGATAGACCGGGGATAGACCGGGGATAGACCGGGGATAAACCGGGGCTGAGACCGGGGATAGACCAGGGATAGACCGGGGATAGACCGGAGCTGAGACCAGGGATAGACCGGGGATAGACCGGGGATAAACCGGGGATAAACCGGGGCTGAAACCGGGGATAGACCGGGGATAGACCGGGGATAGACCGGGGATAGACCGGGGATAAACCAGGGATAAACCGGGGCTGAGACCGGGGATAGACCAGGGATAGACCGGGGATAGACCGGGGATAGACCGGGGATAGACCGGGGATAGACCGGGGATAGACCGGAGCTGAGACCAGGGATAGACCGGGGATAGACCGGGGATAGACCGGGGATAGACCGGGGATAGACCGGGGATAGACCGGAGCTGAGACCAGGGATAGACCGGGGATAAACCGGGGATAAACCGGGGCTGAGACCGGGGATAGACCAGGGATAGACCGGGGATAGACCGGTGCTGAGACCGGGGATAGACCGGGGATAGACCGGGGATAAACCGGGGATAAACCGGGGCTGAGACCGGGGATAGACCTGGGATAGACCGGAGCTGAGACCAGGGATAGACCGGGGATAGACCGGGGATAAACCGGGGCTGAGACCGGGGATAGACCAGGGATAGACCGGGGCTGAGACCGGGGATAGACCTGGGATAGACCTGGGATAGACCGGGGATAGACCGGTGCTGAGACCGGGGATAGACCGGGGATAGACCGGGGATAAACCGGGGATAAACCGGGGCTGAGACCGGGGATAGACCTGGGATAGACCGGGGCTGAGACCAGGGATAAACCGGGGATAGACCGGGGATAGACCGGGGATAGACCGGTGCTGAGACCGGGGATAGACCGGGGATAAACCGGGGATAAACCGGGGCTGAGACCGGGGATAAACCGGGGATAGACCGGGGATAGACCGGGGATAGACCTGGGATAGACCGGAGCTGAGACCAGGGATAGACCAGGGATAGACCGGGACAAAACCGGGGATAAACCGGGGATAGACCGGGGATAGACCGGGGCTGAGACCGAGGATAGACCGAGACTAAACCAGGGATAGACCGGGGATAGACTGGGGATAGACCGGGACTAAACCGGGGCTGAGACCGGGGCTGAGACCGGGGATAAACCGGGACTAAACCGGGGCTGAGACCGGGGCTGAGACCGGGGATAGACCGGGGATAAACCGGGGATAGACCGGGACTGAGACCGGGGATAGACCGGGACTGAGACCGGGGACAAACCGGGGCTGAGACCGGGGATAAACCGGGACTAAAACGGGACTAAAACGGGGCTGAGACCGTGGATAAACCGGGACTAAACCGGGGCTGAGACCAGGGATAAATCGGGACTAAACCGGGGATAAACCGGGACTGAGACCGGGGATAAACCGGGACTAAACCGAGACTAAACCGGGGCTGAGACCGTGGATAAACCGGGACTAAACCGTGACTGGTTTAGACCTGGTTTAGACTTGGTTTAGACCTGGTTCTGGTCTTACCTTACGTGTGGTCTCACAGTTGGAGGTGGTTCTGTCGGGACTGGATCTGGTTTTGGGTCTTCGACATAAACACAGGTCTGGATGTCAGTCCTGTTCACGGTGATCACCAGAGGAGGGTCAGACCCGTCCTGGTCCAGGTCCTGGTCCAGCTCCTGGTCCAAGTCCTGGACCAGGTCCCGGACTTCCACCTTGACCCGGTCCTGCTGCGGGGGTCTCAGAGTCAGAGCCAAGACCAAGACCAGGACTACACAGACCACAAAGACCAAAACCCGGACTAAACCAAGTCTCCTTTTGGGAAACGGCCACATCTCATTTGGTTTAGTTATGTACAAGTCATGGCTGTTACTGAAGTCCTGGTTAGTCCTGATTTAGTCCTGGTTTAGTCCTGATTTAGTCCTGGTTTAGTCCTGATTTAGTCCTGGTTAATCCTGATTTAGTCCTGGTTTAGTCCTGGTTTAGTCCTGATTTAGTCCTGGTTTAGTCCTGGTTTAGTCCTGGTTTAGACCTGGTTTAGACCTGGTTTAGACCTGGTTTAGTTCAGATTTTTGTACAAGTCTGATGCTGGTTTAGTCCAAATTAGTCCAGATTTAGTCAAGTCTCGGCCCAGTCTTGGTTTAAATGAGATTTAATCCAAGTTTAGGCCTCAGTCCTGGTTAAGTCCTGGTATAGTCCTGGTTTATTCTGGGTTTAATCCTCATTTAGACTTGGTTTAGACCGGCTTTAGTCCCGGTTTGGTCTGGGATCTTGTTTTTTTGACAGTGACCTGCAGAAAAAGACAAAAACATGAGCCTTGTACTTCACACTTACCTGCGGTTTCCAGCGGAACTTTACTTTACCTTTGAGTGACATTCTGGAGTTAGACTCCTTTAAAACACACCGCGGAAGGGTCGTCCTCAGGAAAGGCAGGATTTAGTCTTCATACTGTCCCTCTCTGAAATACCAGACCCGTCCCGGTGTTCCGCTCAACACTGGAGTTAATCCGAATCCAGACAAAGAAAGCACCTGTTTGTTAAAGACGGTTGGATTCCCGTTTTACGCGTGCGTCCTGTGTTCTCACAAACTCAGGCTGAAGAGGGGAACAGAGCGGGACTGCCCTCCTGCTCGTGCGCGCTCCGGGGCTCTGTCCTGCGCCATGGCCGGGCTCCAGATGCAGGAGGCGGGCGCACGGGGAGATGCTGACTCCGGGGTTTGGAGCAGGTTTGGAGCCTGGAGCAGAGCTAAGAGGATTACAGCCAATCAGCTTCTGCCTCTCTCACAGACGCGTTATGAATGAGACTTCTTCAAACCAGAAACCAGCACGCGCCCTTCGGCTTCGTTCACACTGAAGCACAATCCGTTCATGACTGTGTTTCCTGTGGAAGCTTTAGTTTGTGTCCAGTTTCTTTCCATCATTAGAATGAACCTTCATTTGTATCACGAACAGAAAACGTGCTGCTTTGGTCTTTGACTGATATTTATCTGACTACACACATATAAAAGAGTGTTTAATTCAAGTTTAGGCCTTAGTCCTGGTTAAGTCCTGACATAGTCCTAAACTAAAAAAATAAAAATATTCAACCATTTTTAATTTGAATTAAAGTTGCAATAAAAACAAGAGAAAAAAAACAATTATAACAGGCTTTAATCACAAAACAAAACCAGCACCAATCATTTACACCTGGTTGAGCTCTGATTGGGCAAAAAGACCTTCGGAACAGGAAGTGGACAAAATCTGGACGTCTTCCGGAGATGTCTGCGGGACAGTCCCGGTTAAATCAGGACGTCTCGGCGCTTCCGGAGATGTCTGTGGGACAGTCCCGGTTAAATCAGGACGTCTCGGCGCTTCCGGAGATGTCTGCGGGACAGTCCCGGTTAAATCAGGACGTCTCGGCGCTTCCGGAGATGTCTGCGGGACAGTCCCGGTTAAATCTGAACGTATGTGACCCGAACTATCGTTAAACCACAAAGTCAAAGCACAACACTTGTTTATTTTTACGATAACACTTCAAAAAACAGCGAGTAATTTTATGAGGTCACGTTCCTGCTCGAGGTCCTGTCCCGAGAACCAACACTAGCTTCAGAGTAAAACCTGTGTGGCCCGGTTCAGCAGCTGCAGAGGTGGACCAGGACGAGTCCAGAGGAGGTTTAAAGAGGTCAGATGGTTTTGTTTGAGGGAGAATCTGTTTGGAACAAGGCCTAGAGGAAGAGTGAAGGATGTAGTGAAGGAGACGTGAAGGTGAAGAGGATGAGAGCGACAGATGGAGGAAGAGCAGATGTGACTGAAGCCACACTGAGCCAAAAACATTCAAACATCCGCCACTAGTGACCAAAGCAACGAACACAGCTCAGGTTTATTCTTTTATTCAAGGATTTATACAAGGAGCTGGTCAGAAATACAGACCCGAACGATTCAAACACAGGCTCAAAGGTGAACACAAAGAAGGATATTTCATTCGGGAGGATTTAGGAGGATTTCTGCCTAAAATAAGATAAGAACTGCAAATTAAATGAAATCCTTAATGTTTAATCCCAGGGTTTAAAGCTCAAGGAAGGAACCAGATAAAGACCGATTAAAATAAAGAAGATGACCAAAAACAAACCACACTTAATAAATTAATAACTTACAAAAGGGATAATGCAGCGATGGATTTTAAAGGGCATCAGTGAAAAGACTAGTTCATATTTCTTTCTGGAGGGTTATTAAAGTTTAAATGAAGGTTAAAAGGTTCAGTGGAGCTTCCTCTTCCTGGAGCGATAACGTCTCCTCCTCTGTTTGTACAAGTGACGGAAATTAATGAAAAGACCTGAAAAACAAAGTCATTGTCATTAATACATTATTCATTTATTTGAACCAACGCCGTGTAATGTTCTGCCACTAGAGGGCGCACATCCCTCTAAAGACTTCGAGAGGAAACGGTCTGTGGGTCCAGTGGCTCTGTCCCGGTGCCACAGAATAGAACTTCTATCAGAGTTCTGTCCCGCTGCGGGACTGTCGGTGTCTAAGAACCCTGCTGCTTTAACGAGACCGAGTTCACATGAACGGAAAAGAAAGGAACTCTTAACATTCAGCCTTTTAACTCTAATAAACCATATTTATTCAGAGTTAAATACTATTTAACTCTTCCATTCGTGCTCGTCGGTCTACGGTCACGTGTTTATTCTGTGTGACTCTGGAGCTGCTCAGAGGCTCTGTGAAGGACCTCAGGTCCTGTGAGGTCCTGTGGGGTCCTGTGAGGTCCTGTGAGGTCCTGTGGGGTCCTGTGGGGTCCTGTGGGGTCCTGTGGGGTCCTGTGAGGTCCTGTGGGGTCCTGTGGGGTCCTGTGGGGTCCTGTGGGGTCCTGTGGGGTCCTGTGAGGTCCTGTGGGGTCCTGTGAGGTCCTGTGGGGTCCTGTGGGGTCCAGTGAGGTCCTGTGAGGTCCTGTGGGGTCCTGTGAGGTCCTGTGAGGTCCTGTGGGGTCCTGTGAGGTCCTGTGGGGTCCTGTGGGGTCCTGTGGGGTCCTGTGAGGTCCTGTGAGGTCCTGTGAGGTCCTGTGAGGTCCTGTGGGGTCCTGTGGGGTCCTGTGGGGTCCTGTGAGGTCCTGTGAGGTCCTGTGAGGTCCTGTGGGGTCCTGTGGGGTCCTGTGGGGTCCTGTGAGGTCCTGTGGGGTCCTGTGGGGTCCTGTGGGGTCCAGTGAGGTCCTGTGGGGTCCTGTGGGGTCCTGTGAGGTCCTGTGAGGCCTGAGTTCTGTGTGAAACCCTGCAGACTCTTTAAACACGGTGCCATCAGCAGAGCTCTGTGGCTCTAAAGCGACATTTGAGATCCAGAAAGTCTATTGAGCAAAACTCATAATTAATTATAGTTTTCTATAATTGTTGCCCAAACAGTTTTGATCATCAAACTCTGTTTTGGGCGGAGTCTAGTGTCGGAGCCTAACGTTCTGATCGACACTGAACTGTTGCAGCTGGATTTAATCTCAGTGTGTTCAATGAGCTTTGGTTCTGCTGAGACACATTAGTCTGCATTTAGAACCCGACCCGGGGATTCTTATGGAGTAAATCATTTTTACAGCATTTGCCTAAACAACTAAATGAAGAGAAGGAAACAGGTCAACAACAGCTCACCTGTTCTGTCTTTAAGTCGAGGAGGAAGCACAGATATCTGTGTGTGTTAATTATCCACTGTCCTCGCTCGAAGGAGAACAAACCAAACAGATCCTAATATTCACAAAAGTAAAGGTGTGAGTCTGACCTAGAAACATGAGCACGAGGTAAAGTCGTAGAGAGTAGGAGAAGCTGAAGGAGCCTCCGAGCGACGCCGGCAGAGGAACGCTGAACAGACGAGAGTCATCGAAGACGGGCAGCGACTGCACCACGGCCACCGCTGCAAGAACCAGAAACACCACAAATACATAAACACCAGCAACACCAGCAACATAAACACAAACACCACAAATACATAAACACCAGCAACACCAGCAACATAAACACAAACACACCAACACCACAAATACAAACATAGACACCAGCAACACCAGCACAAACACCAATACAAACACCAGCAACACCAGCAACATAAACACAAACACCACAAATACATAAACACCAGCAACACCAGCAACATAAACACAAACACCACAAATACATAAACACCAGCAACACCAGCACAAACACCAACACCACAAATACATAAACACCAGCAACACCAGCACAAACACCAACACCACAAATACAAACATAGACACCAGCAACACTAACACCGACACCACAAATACATAAACACCAATAACACCACCAACACAAACACAAACACCAACACCACAAACACCAACATCAACACACAAACACCAACACCACAAATACAAACATAGACACCAGCAACACCAGCACAAACACCACAAACACATTAGCACCAGCAACACCACTAACATAAACATAAACACCACCAACACCAGCACAAACACCAACACAAACACAAAGAGTTGAGAGGGTTTAGGGCTCATCTTTCAGGTCATACACTGTCAGACTGCTGCTGAGGACACTCCTGATCTGATTTTAAAATCATTGAATGGACTGTACATTTCAGACCTCATCCAAATTTACTCTCCTTCGAGGTCACTAAGGTCAGGGGTCAGTCCCAACAAAACCCTAAACTGTGAAAACTTCACAATCATCTTTAAGACTCACTTCTTCGGCTTTTAACTCAGCGTGAGAGCTTTAAGGTCCTGTCTGTTACTGCTTTTTATTTACTCGTTCTTCTTTATTATTTTAATAACTCATAATCAGAGTATGATTTATTTATTGCTTTTATACATTTATTACGTGCAGCACTTTGGCTCTGGCTCTGGTCTGGACTCGGTCTCTCTGGTCTCAGTCTGAGCGGTCTCGACCTCAACAGCACTCTGTCAGTGTTAATCCTCAGAACGTGACATCACCTTCGGCGATGGTTCCCAAAGGATACAGAGGGATCCAGAGGCTGTATCTGAGCCACGTCAGCAGCTTCCACTCCGTCCCGATACAGGCCAGCATGTAGAAGGGGTACCTGCCCAAACAGACCAACACCGTCAGGACAACACGACCTGAAGGGAACCCAACACTGGGACAACACGATCTGAAGGGAACCCAACACTGGGACAACACTGACCTGAAAATCTCGATGCAGCTCCAAAAGTAAAACACAAAGAACACGACAGCTTTGTTCTGCATTTCTTCTAAACAGCCGAAGATCACAAACAGGATCACGTTCCTCCCGGCGACCTGCCGCACGACAACAGCACGTCGGATTAACTCCATTTAAATACTACATTACTGTCGTTTAGAGTACACCTGACAGGTCTGAAAATATTCACCCTTCTTCCTCCAAATCATCATTTCATAAAGTTCATAAAGTTCCAGAAGCCTGAACACAACACGCATCAGAAGTGAGACTTTTCACTTTAATATCTGCTGTCGACCTCCTGCAGCAGCACAGTGTATTTCTGAGAACAACACTAATGCAGCAGCACAGTGTATTTCTGAGAACAACACTAATGCAGCAGCACAGTGTATTTCTGAGAACAACACTAATGCAGCAGCACAGTGTATTTCTGAGAACAACACTAATGCAGCAGCACAGTGTATTTCTGAGAACAACACTAATGCAGCAGCACAGTGTATTTCTGAGAACAACACTAATGTAGCAGCACAGTGTATTTCTGAGAACAACACTAATGCAGCAGCACAGTGTATTTCTGAGAACAACACTAATGCAGCAGCACAGTGTATTTCTGAGAACAACACTAATGCAGCAGCACAGTGTATTTCTGAGAACAACACTAATGTAGCAGCACAGTGTATTTCTGAGAACAACACTAATGCAGCAGCACAGTGTATTTCTGAGAACAACACTAATGCAGCAGCACAGTGTATTTCTGAGAACAACACTAATGCAGCAGCACAGTGTATTTCTGAGAACAACACTAATGTAGCAGCACAGTGTATTTCTGAGAACAACACTAATGCAGCAGCACAGTGTATTTCTGAGAACAACACTAATGCAGCAGCACAGTGTATTTCTGAGAACAACACTAATGCAGCAGCACAGTGTATTTCTGAGAACAACACTAATGTAGCAGCACAGTGTATTTCTGAGAACAACACTAGTGTAGCAGCACAGTGTATTTCTGAGAACAACACTAATGCAGCAGCACAGTGTATTTCTGAGAACAACACTAATGCAGCAGCACAGTGTATTTCTGAGAACAACACTAATGCAGCAGCACAGTGTATTTCTGAGAACAACACTAATGCAGCAGCACAGTGTATTTCTGAGAACAACACTAATGCAGCAGCACAGGGTATTTCTGAGAACAACACTAGTGTTCTCTCTGATTCTGTGAACCAACAGGACTGAGACACTGACAGGAGATGTTTTTGTGGAAAATGATCTAAATCTCTTTATGATGGCTCTATTCCATGTTCTTTATCGAGCATTACAAAGTGTTTTAATCACTTTAGTCATTTAAGAGTATGGTTTCCTTCACAAACACAGGTCAGGGAGGATCAGGGGCCATCTGTATTTGTTCTCTTAATGTGTGTTTTCTGTAAAAGGGTGAATAAATCAACACACTTTTGTCATTTCGACATCAGATTTGACCAGTTTGAGGATTAGTCCTGGCCTTTTGAGTTTGATCATGATTTGGACAAACTTTTGGAATAATAACTTCTGTTAAGTATCGCGATATTAAAACAGGGCGATTCTCGTATCAATTCAAATTACGGCCAAATAAATCTTTTGCAAGCAATAAGTTTGTTGTTTATTCAGTTAAAATAAATGTTGCGAGATATAGTTTCAGTGCTCATTATTTTGATAATATTATATAATTATAATATAATTAATATAATATATCGTCTCACAATACAGTATCGGGATAATCGTACTGTGGCAGGTGTATCGTGATACGTATCGTATCGTCAGGTGTCTGCCAAAGCACTACATATACACAGCACAGGTGCTTCCTCCTGCTGCAGTGGCACTAACAATTACCCAGAATACTGTGCAATGTCCATTTCTCTCTCACCTTTATTTGTAACTATGTTAGATAGCTTTTGTTTGTTTAATTTAACCTTCATATTTGATTCCGTTTAAAATGCTGCTCAGACTGTATTTATTCTATTGCATGTGTTTTACTTTTCGTGTCCAAGAGCTGCTCGTGAGTGAATCTGTGAGAAGAAAGTCCTATCGAACGAGAAGGATGTCAGATAAGAGGTCACATTCACAACACCTGGATCATCGCTGGGATGAAGCCGGTCCTGACGAGGCCCAGCAGAGGATTAACCACCTCCAACACAGCCAGCATCTGACAGAAGTACATCATGTCGGCCGTCGTGTGGAAGGTGTCGTAGAACGAGTCTGAACAACACACACGAGCGTCAGCGACATTTGCAAAACAAATCCAAGTCTTCATGTTTCTATTTACAGCTCTACTCTGTATGTTCCCTCCCAGATCTGTGCATTCAATAATCCATCCAGCACAAAGCCGTTCAACCTTTCTGAGGAAAACACGAATCAGAAAGTGGTACAAAGGACAAGTCAGTGTTTTAGAACAAAAGAACTTCCAGGTAAAAAATGTTAAATCAAATATAACGCATCAACATCTAATCAATGATACTTGTGCCAGTGCTTTTAAATCAGTGGGTCATCGTCGACTCTAAAACTTCAGAGGCACATGTGATCACTCTAGTGCCTTTGATAAAGAATCGCTGGATTAGAAAACAGTCAGTAGTAAAAAACAAGTTTGTGAAAAAGTCTGAAAAACTGCTGCAGGTTCGTCACAGACCTTGGCCGAGGATGAAGAGTCGAACGGTCATGTTGACGAAGATCCAGGAGAACCCCAGGAACTGCACCAGGTTGTACATGAACAGGTAGCCCCTCTTCAGTCCCAGGTACGCTGAGAAGAAGAGCAAACGAGGAAGACTCAGGTTTATTTAAGCCAGTGTTTGTCTTCTCTTAAGTGTGTGTAACTTCACGAAACAAAGTGAACTGAAGAAGGGACTCACGGTCTTTGCGGACTCTGGACTCCACACTGATGCTGTTCATCTTCTCTTCCTCCTGAAAACAAACGTGGACACAGTAAACATTCTAATATTGGAAATGTATCTGGCCTCGACAGTAACAGACTGTGAGCGGACCTTTTTCTTCAGCTCCATCTCTGCGTCCGACTCTTCCATCCATCGGTCGAAGTCCGGGGCGAGGAACACGGGCTTCTTTTCCTGCAGCGTGAGCCGGTCCCACCAGCGCTCCTCCTGTTTACGCACTTTAATGTTCACCTGCCGCTGCGTCGACTTGTGCTGAACCTGCAGTGAACACCACAGGAGCACTTTAGAGACGTTTTCTCCTGAAAGTCTGCACTGAGGGAAGAACTCTCGTGTTGTTACGCTGCAGCCTCAGACTTTCCCTGAAGCTGTGCTGGTCCTGTTCAGGGCTTTTACTGCAGAGGCTCGTTTTACAGATGAACAGGAGAAATACAGTAATCAGACTGGAGCAGGGTCTAAAGAGACATGTTTTTATTAATAATGATGCTCCGACTGATCGGCAACCGATCATGATCGGCCGATATTGACTAAAAATAGCTTGATCGTCGAACCCCAAAAGCACCGATCAAAAAAGCCGATCGTGTGACGTAAATAGTGCGACTCTTTCACACGTGCATGCAGTGTTGCCAACTGAATACTCGTTATATTTAGCGAGTATTCAGACCCCTCTAGCGACACACTTTTAAAAAAGCGATTAGCGACAAATCTAACGACTTTTTCTGGAGACTTTAGGAGACTCTCTGAAGTGAAAGCACACATCGTTCTTACTCTTCTCAATGAGCAGCGGGTGCTGCCGCTGGCCCCGCCCCCATCCCACTGCACTCACAGGTGCAGCAGCCCCCCCCAGCTGCAGTCAGAGCAGGAGTCGTTCACGTCCAGACTGAAAATGAATCACGCATGTGCGGAAACTTTGCGTGTCGCCGCTGGCAACACAGCCGTTTTGATTTCCGTTCTTCTCGTGTGCTTATCACTAAACTGAGACGAGAAATGAGAAGAGCTTCATCCTAATAAAATACAGTAGAAGAGACTATGTGAGCACGAATGTGTCAGTAAGCACACTGCATGAGTATCGATAAAAGATTCCCATTCCCCTGCCGTTCTGAGATCGACAGTGATCGGCAATACAGACATGTTATTATTATTAATATATTAATACAGAGTTAATACAGACATGTTATTATTATTAATATATTAATACAGAGTTAATACAGACATGTTATTATTATTAATATATTAATACAGAGTTAATACAGACATGTTATTATTATTAATATATTAATACAGAGTTAATACAGACGTGTTATTATTAATATATTAATACAGAGTTAATACAGACGTGTTATTATTAAGATAGAGTTAATACAGACATATTATTATTAATATATTAATACAGAGTTAATACAGACGTGTTATTATTATTAATATATTAATACAGAGTTAATACAGACGTGTTATTATTAATATATTAATACAGAGTTAATACAGACGTGTTATTATTAATATATTAATACAGAGTTAATACAGACATGTTATTATTATTAATATATTAATACAGAGTTAATACAGACGTGTTATTATTAATATATTAATACAGAGTTAATACAGACATGTTATTATTATTAATATATTAATACAGAGTTAATACAGACGTGTTATTATTAAGATAGAGTTAATACAGACATATTATTATTAATATATTAATACAGAGTTAATACAGACGTGTTATTATTATTAATATATTAATACAGAGTTAATACAGACGTGTTATTATTAATATATTAATACAGAGTTAATACAGACGTGTTATTATTAATATATTAATACAGAGTTAATACAGACATGTTATTATTATTAATATATTAATACAGAGTTAATACAGACGTGTTATTATTAATATATTAATACAGAGTTAATACAGACATGTTATTATTATTAATATATTAATACAGAGTTAATACAGACGTGTTATTATTAAGATAGAGTTAATACAGACATGTTATTATTATTAATATATTAATACAGAGTTAATACAGACGTTCATTCATTCATTCATTCATTCATTTTCTACCGCTTTGTCCCGTTAGGGGTCGCGGGTGACTGGAGCCTATCCCAGCAGCTTTGGGCCTGAGGCGGGGTTCACCCTGGACAGTGGCCAGTTAGTCGCAGGGCTAACATTTAGAGACAGACAGAGACATACAACCATTCACTCTCACATTCATTCACTAGGGACACTTTAGAGTTGTCAATTAACCTGTACATGCATGTGTTTGGACAGTGGGAGGAGCCGGAGTACCCGGAGAGAACCCACGGTAACACGTGGAGGACATGCAGACTCCTCACAGAAAGACCGGAGTCGGCCGAGAATGTTTTGGTTCGGCCGGGTTTTGAACTCACGACCTTCTTGCTGTAAGGCAGGAGTGCTAACCACTCTGCCACGTGCACCCAAATTAATACAGACGTGTTATTATTAATACAGAGTTAATACAGACGTGTTATTATTAATACAGAGTTAATACAGACGTGTTATTATTAATACAGAGTTAATACAGACGTGTTATTATTAAGATAGAGTTAATACAGACGTGTTATTAATACAGAGTTAATACAGACGTGTTATTATTAATACAGAGTTAATACAGACGTGTTATTATTAATACAGACGTGTTATTATTAAGATAGAGTTAATACAGACGTGTTAGAGTTAATACAGATGTGTTATTATTAAGATAGAGTTAATACAGACATGTCAGAGTTGATACAGACGTGTTATTATTAATACAGAGTTAATAGAAACAGATTTAAATGGACTGTCTGTTTGTCTGAAACACGTCCTGGAGCTTTCACCTGAAGGTTTGAAACAGACCAAACGGGAAAGTCCTAAAAACAGAGTGAAAGCCTTACTTTAAACGTGAACACATACCTCAGGTTTGACGGGCTCTTTGAACTTCAGACTGAACTCGTACTCATTATCTCCTTTGGCTCCGTGTCCCTGTGCTGAACATCACACGAGACACAGGTGTTTAGAACAAACACATTCAACAAACGGCTTATGAAACCTCTGTTTAGAGACGCACCTCTGAACTGCAGCGTGTTCTCCTCCAGGACGATGTTCAGGTTCTGAAAACACACATTCAGTAAACTCAGAAAGAACTGGAACAGTTCTCAAAACACAAAGCATAAATACACTTATAATTTGAATAAGGCCCAGCATTACGTCAGTGCAGGTGTGTTAAATACAGAAGGGGACCCTAAAGCAGAGCCTCAGAGTTAGGCTCTTACGTCTTATTTGTGCAGGTACAGTTAGTGTCTGTGTAATCACCAGATACAGACCGACAGCTGTTTCCTGCTGAAAACAAGAGCTCCTCCAGAGACATTACAAACATGAATATTTCATGAGACCGGCAGATTGTGTCCACGCTGTAGAACCGAGAGCCCAAGACCCTTTAAGAGCCAGACTTTACAGACATCAGTTTGATTTTAGAGAGGTTACAGTAAAAAGAGAGCTGCAGGTTCAGTCTGAGGTGGTTCAGAAGAGGATTTAACAGATTTAACTCTCATTTAACAGAGTTATTGTTGTTCTGAAGAAAGAGGATCCAAAATACTAGAGACTCACTAAATAAATAAAGCAGCTCAGAGTTTTCCTGCAGAAAAGTGGACTGTTGTGTTAATGTGCCACATTCTTGTAAGATATAAGTTAAATGTGAGTTACTAGAAACAATAACATAATTGCAAAGTTCTGTGTGCAGTTTTTCTTCCGTTTATCCAACACTTTTTTTTTTTAAATAACCCCATTTGTTGAACATTTTTAGTTGGATTAGAAACCGGTTCTAATCCATCTAAAACCGGTTTTAGATGGATTAGAACAGGGTTTTAGATGGGTTTAAACAGGTTTTAGATGGATTTGAACAGGTTTTAGATGGATTTGAACAGGTTTTAGATGGATCTGAACAGGTTTTAGATGGATCTGAACAGGTTTTAGATGGATCTGAACAGGTTTTAGATGGATCTGAACAGGTTTTAGATGGATTTGAACAGGTTTTAGATGGATTTGAACAGGTTTTAGATGGGTTTGAACAGGTTTTAGATGGATTTGAACAGGTTTTAGATGGATCTGAACAGGTTTTAGATGGATTTAAACAGGTTTTAGATGGATCTGAACAGGTTTTAGATGGATTTGAACAGATTTTAGATGGGTTTAAACAGGTTTTAGATGGGTTTAAATAGGTTTTAGATGGATTTGAACAGGTTTTAGATGGGTTTAAACAGGTTTTAGATGGGTTTAAATAGGTTTTAGATGGATTTGAACAGGTTTTAGATGGATTTGAACAAGTTTTAGATGGGTTTAAACAGGTTTTAGATGGGTTTAAATAGGTTTTAGATGGATTTGAACAGGTTTTAGATGGATTTGAACAGATTTTAGATGGATTTGAACAAGTTTTAGATGGGTTTAAACAGGTTTTAGATGGGTTTAAATAGGTTTTAGATGGATTTGAACAGGTTTTAGATGGATTTGAACAGGGTTTAGATGGGTTTAAACAGGTTAACTTCACACATGGGCCACTCCGAGGAGCGCCCCTAGTGGTCGTTTGAGGTCCGTGAACAGAACCGGTTTCGGGATAAAACCTCTTTTAAATAAATAAAGTGTTCGTCTCTAACTCGTGTTGATTAGTCAAACGCCTGTTGTGGCTCGTAAAGGTTGAAGAGACGCAGAAAAGCGGCGGTACCTTGGCGTCGCTGAGCTCCACTCGGAGGAAGATCTCTCCGCGGCGCTGGGCCCAGTAAACGTGCGGCGTCAGGGGCTGCATTTCCGCGCGGGCTCCGAGCTCCACGCGCCGCAGGAAAAGATTCAAATGAGAAATAAAGACGGGATGAAACCGGGATAACGGCGATGAATGGGTGTCTTCCTCATCACTAACGTACGATCAACAGGAACCTCCCCTAGAAACACTTCCGGGGAGGAAACGGCCGCGCTGCAATGACCATAGACATACATAAGAAAGGCTGTCGGCCAATGGAGGTCGACGTCCGCACCTGGCGGCCATCTTGTCACAGGCAGCTTGCTCACTCGTAACATTGTGTTTTAATGGGGCATGTACTTTTTAAATAACCATAACTTGCTAAATTTTCTACCGATTTTTAAACAGTTTAGTTTGTTATAAACGTCAGAGATATACTTATGACACTGCATACTTATGAATAATTATAACCATGGACTTCCATATGAAAATAACATTGAACAGAACATAGAGATGCAATGAATATACACACGCCCAAGGAATGAATATATATATATATATATATATATATATATATATATATATATATATATATATATATATATATATATATATATATATATATACACACACACACACACACTTTTATAATGTTAATATTATAATAAAATAATTTGAATTATTACGTTTACTTTAACTTCTTGAGGATTGGGCCATTTACTAGGCTTTTCCCCTTGACATTGCACTGCGCCTACTTCAGAGATCACTGTTCCCAGCCATTTTTGCCTACCATCAAATGCCTGACCTCTTTAGAAAACTGAGACCCTGTAGTTTCTTAGGAAAGAATCAGAATAATTATGTGAAGTACTTGCACAGAGTTATAGAGGCTAGAATATTGTTTTTTTTTCTGCTGGATAACAAGCATCTCAACTGACCACATTTCAGCTTCTAGGTCTCTTGATATGACTTTAGAAACACAACTGAGCCCAAGCACCAGGTCTTGTAAAGCTGTGTACAAAAGCAGATCAATATAGAATGAAATATGAGTACTTTAGACCACTGATTTGCCACGGTATGCTCATGCGTTTTGTAAAATGCCCTATCAAAACTCCCCATAGGACTTTTGGTTACCCAAAACATAGACATAATAAAGGCTTACTGTGTGGTAACCTCTTGGTAACACTCTGAAGTTTCTTGTAGACTATTTGGATTGTATATCAGGGGTTCTGATATAGAATTAGGCTACTACACAAAATATGGAATAATTACACAAAAGTCTATTTATTCATTTGTTGCAGAGGACATATCTACAGCTGACAGGCTTGTAGAGGTGACAATGACAGCTGGGAGGGACTCTGTGTCATCCTGTGCTGTCACATTGCCTCTGCATGGTTTAACAACCCCACACCGGGCCATCAGCTTCCTGAAGATGTACTTGAACTGGCATTAGGGTTGTTATTCCAGCCACCTTAAAACAAAAAAAAAGATATATGGAGTATAGTACACAGATATTCACTACATGCTTTAAAAATGTTTTATGCTAAAAAAAAAAAAAAAAACACTAGAACTAGCCACCCCTGAATGATCTTTCCGTATAAATTAAGTTGCATGACATTATCATACAGTTCAGACTGTATCAGTGGTGATAAATTCGACAAACAGATACAAATACAGGCATTTTTCTATATACTCAAAATGGTTTGTGACACTTCCAGGTACTGTGTATGTCTTAGGGTTAGGGTTAATGTGCATGTCTTCAGAAAACACATTTTACAAAAAATAAAAATAATAAGATGTTTTTAACAAACCAAACCGATTGGAAATCATGTGCAACTTAAGTTATATTGAAAAGAAAGAGCAAGTCTGCCTCTCCCACTGATGTAAAATTGCTGGGTAGCAGCTCAACTGTAACTACTAACGTTAGGTCTCACTCAAAGCCAGCTAATAACTACAACCACATTCACAATGACTGTAATATAGATAAAAAAATAGTTGTCATAAAATCGTTATTGGTGTCAGTAAAACTATAACTGAACAGCTCGATGGTGGTCTCAGCCTTGATAACTTGCACAGGTAACGTTAGCCGTGATACACAACTATGCTGCACGATTAAGTCGTCTTTCGAAAAGAAAACCTGCAATTTCAACATGTTCACGCATTCAGAATTATAGTCACATTATTAACGTTTGTAAGAAATCAAACATTTTGTAAATCCGTCAAGATTTCAACGAGATAAAAGTATTTATGTTCGTGCAGATCACTCACCTTACATCAGGTACCACAGAGTCTGCCAGAAAGCTTGCCTGTTTCAAGATGGCCGCCGGTGATGACGTTAGAGACTGCGCCGTGAGACATCTTTTTTTTTTTTTTTTTTTTTTTTATTGAAAATATCAAGATTTACAAACAAACATGGCTGAATAGATCCATTTCTTCATAATAGGATACAGAGAAAATATAGCCAGAGGGAACAGCTCTTAATACAAACAGGAAAATATAGTCTTAGTCACAAAACAAAATAAAACAAAACAAAAAGGGTAATTTATAAAGGAAATAAATAATAGATAAATAAATAAACATTCCATTAAACAAATGTATATATGTAAATGGTATTATACTATAAGGGGATAATTAAGTCTTCGTTCAGCTATTTATCTCAGTTGGGAAGTGTTTTAGGGTTTCATATATTTCTTGTCCTTTAGGATTTTTCAGAGCATTTAAGGGTTTCATATAAAGTTTAAATTCATTTAAAAAGCGCCGTAAGACATCAAGCCTTTCTTATGTATGCATTGACGGGCTCTGAAAAAAGGGCCCTTCTACAGTCATTGTATGTATGTCTATGGCAATGACAGCAAAGAGTCAGAACTTCAAAATAAAAGCGCAGTTAAAGTTTTTTCTATCATTCCTTGGATTTGAGCAGGATTTAGATACGTTTGCACAGGTTTAATTTGGATTTGAACAGGTTTAATTTGGATTTGAACAGGTTTAATTTGGATTTGAACAGGTTTAATTTGGACTTGAACAGGTTTAATTTGGACTTGAACAGGTTTAATTTGGATTTGAACAGGTTTAATTTGGACTTGAACAGGTTTAATTTGGATTTGAACAGGTTTAATTTGGATTTGAACAGGTTTAATTTGGATTTGAACAGGTTTAATTTGGACTTGAACAGGTTTAATTTGGATTTAGTTCAAAGACTGGAGGAACAGGTGAATTAACAGCAGGTACAGAGCTTTACAGAAGTCACATGGATGAGCTCAGTAGGTTAGGTTTGTAGTCTCTATTACTGCTCTATTAAACGGCTGGAGCGGATCAACATTAACTTCAGTAACTGGTTAAATAATAGTTACAATACTTGAGTCTGACAGAGAAAAGGACTGGCAGTTTGAAACCCACTATCCCCTGTTCATTCTGCCGTCGTGTCCTTGGGCAAGACATTTAATGACATCAAAAAAGTTTTAGAAAACCTGGAGTCTCGTTAAGATAATACTTTTTGAGGTGTAGACTACAGCTGCTTTGATAAAACCCACTCAAACTTTTGGAGTTTGCTCTGCACGAGAAGAACACACTTAAGTGAGCTGCGCCTCACAAAGAGCTTTAGAGGAGCTACAATCAAGAAGTGTTGCTTTACATGAAGCTGTAAAGTATTTGTTTCGTTCAAAGTTCTTTCAAAGACTTTAGAACATCACCAGTCCACAGTTAATCAAACAATCTACAAATGGAGACGCTTTGGGACGGTCGCTGCTCGACCAAGAAGTGGAACCAGTCAAAATGGCCCCAAGAGCAGAACAAAAACTCATCATTGAAGTAAAAAATATGACCCCGATTGACAGCCAAAGATTTGAAGGCATCAATGGAACTTGCTAACATTTCTGTTCATGAGTCTACAATACGTTAAACCCTGAACAAGCAGGTTATCCACCGCAGGACACAAAGGAAGCCACTGTTTAGTAAAAAGAACATTGCTGCACGCCTGAAGTTTGCAGAAGAGCACATGGTCACTCCACAGTGGTATTGACCAATGTTTTGTAGACTAATAAAAAAACACACAGTGCTACGTCTGGCGTAGAAAGGACACAGCATCATGAAAACATCCTCCCAACTGTAAAGTCTGGAGGAGGAACCCTCATGATGTGGGCCTTTCCTGCTTCAGGGCCAGCTTCAGTCATTGAGAGGAACAGACAGTTCTTCAGGATAATGTGAGGATGCCTGTAGGTCCGCTGAAACTGTAGAAGGTGATGCAACGGGACAACGACCCAAAACACAGGAGCCCACAGCAGAATTCTTTGTGTAATAATTTTTGACGCATTGTTTCTCAATAGCCTTTACTTTTTGAAGATCAAATCACATTTTAATAAAAATGTATTCAGAAAGCCATGTCATTTCAAAAGGCTTGAATACTTTTCTTGCCACTGTAGATATAAACCGTGATCTCTTTGTTCCTGACTCCTTCTGTCGTACCTCACTGTTCTGACAGGTTCTTTCAAGAAAATAGTTCATATTCTCCTTGAGTTGAACCACCTCGGCTACAAAACTGTATAAAACCTTTGTTACACCCTGAGAAACTTTTCTTACAGTTATTTCAAACTTTTCATTTTCACTCACTCAGTCCAGATTAAAGGGTCTGAACGGGGCTCAAACAGGTCTCAGCTAAAACTAGATTTACCTTTTTTAAGTTTTGTTTTAGTTAGTCTTGTTTTTATTCTTTTAACTCTTTTCATCTTTTATGATTTGTGCCATGTTTTTTTGAGTAAAACCCAGAAGTGAAAAGCTCCGATTATAGACCGAGCACTGGAACGCGTCTCGGAAGCGGTAGTCCTGAGAAAGTGGAGGTTGATCAGCTGCAAATGAATCTGTGCGTTTAGTTCTGTCTGCTCTACGTTTCTCTCTCTCTGTTTCTTTAGTTGAACTGTTGTAAAGAGAGCAGTTGACTCCAGTTTGGTGACGCCTCCAGTGTCCAAAGTACAACCCGGTTAATGCGCGCGAGGTGAAAAGAAAAAACCATGGCAAAGGGCACTCGTCCCGTTCACTGTGTAGCCGGTCAGAGCTCTGTTTAGTCCTTTCTGACTCGCTTCTCTCGGATATCAGCTTTGAAAATGGATCAAGGGAGCGAAAAACCGGACCTGAGCCAAGCGCAAAAACGCAGAGTTATTCACGTGACCTACCTCATCGCTGCGCTGGACATAACCTGGATGTTCCTGCAGTTTTCAGTGACTCCTGTGAGTAAAGAACTGTGAAAAAGACCTGTTGCAGGGTGATGTAACTGAGACACGGTATTTACGGAGCAGCAGTGAAGTAAACGGGAAGCAGCGGTGTTGTATGGAAGGACAAATGGGCAAAAAATCATGCGTTTGGCAGAATTTATTCATTCATTCATTCATTTTCTACCGCTTTGTCCCGTTAGGGGTCGCGGGTGACTGGAGCCTATCCCAGCAGCTTTGGGCCTGAGGCGGGGTTCACCCTGGACAATGGCATGTTAGTCGCAGGGCTGACATTTAGAGACAGACAGTGACAGACAATCATTCACTCTCACATTCATTCACTAGGGACACTTTAGAGTTGCCAATTAACCTGTACATGCATGTCTTTGGACGGTGGGAGGAAGCCGGAGTACCCGGAGAGAACCCACAGTAACACATGGAGGACATGCAGACTCCTCACAGAAAGACCGGAGTCGGCCGAGAATATTTGAGTTGGCCGGGTTTTGAACTCACGACCTTCTTGCTGTAAGGCAGAAGTGCTAACCACTCTGCCACGTGCACCCTTGGCAGAATTTACTGAAGTCCAATATATGAAAAATATGAAAGCACAAAAAGTCTTTAAAAATGACAACCGACTACCTCTAGGCATTATGGCGACAAGTAAAGTTATTATTCTTTAAAAAAATCTTATTTATCTATTTATTTCTTTTGTTCAATGCCAACACAAAGCAACAACAACAAAGCAGCTAAGTGCATAGAAATTTGTAGGTAATATAACTAATACATTTTCTCAAATTCAAAATAACTTTATTAATCCCCAAAAGTAAAATTCAGTTGTTAGGCCTCTTCACATGATGATGATTCAGACTTTATCTTCCATAAACAGTTTGTCCAGAGTTAGACGGACTAGCTCTTTTAAATATTATAGTTAAGACGCCATGAGTAAGTCTCATCGTGATTAAAAAACTCCAATTAAAATTTTAATTGCCAGGGCTGAGCTCAGGTTGTAGTCACTTTCAGATATGCTCATATGTCATCTCTCTCGCAGTGGTCAAGTTATCAAAAAAGGCCCAAACCTTGTGAAACTTTGTCTCCTAAAGGCGGTGTATGTCTGTCTTTGTGTTGAAGCCAGAAAACAGATTTTTGAATGTTATGGCGAAGATTGTTTGATGTATGACATCGTCCTGCAAACACTGACGTCTAACAATCTTATCTTTTGGAAACACTCTGGAAAAGTGCTGGTATTACTTTAATTAAACTGAAAGCTGATTATTAACTGGCATCACTCTTCAGTCTTCTGGAGAAACAGAGAAACATGGTGTTCCATCCAGAGGTATTACAGTTACGTAAGAAGTTAAAATGTCTGTCTTTGTCGCAGTATTTGGCAAAGAAACTGGGCTTCGACACGTTATGGTTTGGTTACCTGCAGACGATGGTGGGAGTGATGCAGCTGTTTGGAAACCCTCTGTTCGGCAGGTACAGCGCCCACAAACTCTTCGGATTTTTCCTTCATTTCTCGCCTTTGACTCCCTTCCCTTTGTTTTTCAGGTTTGGAGACCTGTTCGGGGCTCGGGCCGCTCTCTCGTTGGCCTGTTCAGCGACTGTGGTGTTTTTTATTCTTCTGGCCACAGCAGAGCACCCGGTCATGCTCTTCATCCACAAACTGCCCACGTTCTTCATGCACGTTCTGCCCGGTAACCATCAGCCACAGCACTTTTAGTATTAAATATACTTTTAGACATAGCTCAGTGGAAGATTATAAGGAAAATATAATAATAAAATTTCACCCACCAACATAAGTTTTATATTGATTATGGAGGGTCGAGGTTTGATAAGTGAGTTCAGGCAAGTTATGTGGATTTAACCTTTGGTAATTTATTCTCTTTATTGTAAGCAATTGTTTTTTTCTTATACATGTATGTTGAATATATATATATATATATATATATATATATATATATATATATAAATATATATATATATATATATATATATATATATATATATATATATATATATATAAATAAATAAACTAAACTACATAAACAAACCCATTTGAAACTGTAAAGAAAGAGAGCAATTTTTAAACCAATTTTTTTATATAATTTTTAATTTGCCTCAAAAATGTATTAATACATAATTCTATAATTAAAACAAACTTTACTAAACTAACTCTTTAGGCTTTTAAAATGTTATAAATCAAATAATATATTGCAATATAAGACTCTCGGCAGCTGTTTGTTTTTAGCTGCTTTTAAACCGGACTTTTAGAAATCCCTGTCGCTGGGACAGATACCTGCGCTAGCATGTGCGCTAGCTTACACTGACGTTTAAGCGTTTTTAACAATGATTATAACTTGCATTACGACACAAAGTGACCAGACAACTAAATTCACTTTTTTATTAACCTTTACTTGTATTTATTTTGTTTCAACATAAATCAACAACGTACAGGCTTATGTAATATTTAGGTTTTGCCCTGTTAGCTTCCTGCTCCACTGTACTTCTCTTACACTCACACCTGTCAGCATTAAGGCTGCGTAAACCTGCTGTCTTTAATTATATTGCCTCTGTGCAGCGTCTCAGATGGTGGTGACGGACCTCACGGAGTCGGACAAACGAGCGGACGCTTTGTCCAAACTGGGCCTGTGCTTCGGAGTCGGAATGATCACCGGTTCAACTTTAGGAGGACACCTCAACACTCGCTACGGGTCAGTGAAGACTCTTTACTGAGGCCCAGATGCACCTGCTCAGAAAAGAACTGACTGACCCACTGACCAGGAATTATGAACCAACTGTGGTCGAAGTCTGACCCTAAACAAACTCTAAAGAAGGTTCAACTTCATTTCCTTCAGGAAAATATTAATTCTATTAGAGACTTACAGAAGATATGAAATAAAGTCTGATTTAATATCAAGAGCTGGATCAAGGGTCTAACAGAATATACTGCACTAAACTAAACCAAACTCTAACGTTGTGTAAATGTATTGAACACTGTCCTGTTGTCTTCCAGGGAGAGGTTCACTGCTTTTGTCGGCGCCGCGGGCAGTGCCTTCAGTTTGATGCTGGTTTTAAAGTTCATCCCAAAAACCACTAAAGCCCAAACGTTAAAGACCAACAAAGACGGTAAGAAAACCCTACTGCTCCTGTCTCCCGTTTATTGAGTTTCTCTGTGTGACCTTTAACCCTGAAAGTCTCTCATTTTTACATCTCATGGTTGTCCAAACAGGGTTGTCTTCACGTCTGTGGTCTGTATCTCTTCCTTTGGCCAGCTTATTATTCCAGTAGGGTCTCAGACGACTGGCAGGGTTAGGGTTAGGGCGAAGCTGTTAAATGGTAGGTACGGCGGCCGCCCTTCGACCGGCGGGTGGGCGGTTTGATCCCCGCTCATAACATCCCGCTCTCCCGACAGTTCATACTGCCGTTGTGTCCTTGGGCAAGACCCTTAACCCACCTTGCCTCCAGTGGTGTCAGCTGTAACACTGGTAAAGTGCTTTGAGTGCCTACAAGGTGGAAAAGTGCTATAAAAAAAAAACTATTTAATAAAAATGCACAAACCTTGTTTCTGCCATTCCGGTCTCCAAGCCACAAAGGTGTCCAAACTCCCAAATCCCCAAAACCGCTGACGGACATCACAAAAACTCCCGGGTCTAAAATACAGACCTAATGCAAACATCTTTAATACATGAAGTTTTATTTTGGGACGTGGCTTTATGGCTCAGCTGAGCACAGTCTCAGGAGAAGCTGGACGTCAGATTTGCAGGAACTTTAAACTCTGCACTTGTTCAACAAAGGTTGGAGAAGTTTGGATTTTGTAGTTATTGCTAATTTGACGTACTACTTAATCTAAAATGTGTCACATGTGAGCCATGAAACCTCACTATATAATTTTAGGCATTACATGGGAATAGTTTGCTGTAACAGAAAAGGAAAAGTGCTTTGATAAAACCAATAAAATAAAACCAGCGCTTTAATAAATTCACTGTGCTCATCGGACATGTCGTTGTCTTAGTCTTTGTCTCTGTAAGTGATTTCTATCAAATACCAGTTTAATCAATTAATAGCATATTTTAATAGAAAAAAAGGAAAAATGTCATCTAGTCTTTATCATCAAGGATCATAAATGAGAATTTTCTCTGCTGCTGTTGTGGGCAAGAAGAAGGACTTTAGGGAGTTTGTACTTTCCTTTTGGTCTCTGGGTCGACAAAAAGTGTTGGTCTCAGTCCAGAAAACTGAAACTTAAGCCTGGTCAGGTTCATTTGCAGTGAAAACACCTGGGACAAACGTTTATGTAATTCATAGAACAGACTAAGTGTAGTTTTTAAATATATTCTGACCTTTTTCTGCAGGTGAGAAGAAGTCCATCTTCAGTGTGAGAGAAATCACCAGACTGTTGAAGTTCCCAGGTGTGACTGAAACCTTTCTTGTGAAAATCGTAGCAGGTTTGCCATCAGGTGAGTCTCAACACCTTTTACTTTAGCATTTATTTACCTCTTTATAAAGACCCCTGATGGGACTCGGCGGGAGATAATGAATGAATACTTTAGCATTTAAATGAAAGTGACCTGTGAAAGTGAGAGACTTGTGTAGATTTATGTATTTCATAAACATTCAAATAGAGATGTGTTTGTCAGGTATTTTTCAGGTGATGTTCTCCATCATTGCTCTGGACGTGTTTAAACTGCTGCCGGAGCAGAACGGATACCTCATGGCTTTCTTTGGCATCGTACAAATGGTGAGTCAAGACTATGAGTTTGAACGGTTGCCATGTTGTATTTGTAATAAATGTGAGAAAAATAAATAGCTTAAGCCAACTTTTGTCATCTACTGCTGTCATTTCTTCTACACATAATCCTGACTTTGGCCGTCCCTGTGGTGAAACTACAGTCTAAAGAGTTTTACTGAACTGCGTGGAACTGGGCAATAGAATCAGCTGTTTTTGGTACATAATGAGTACATAATGAGTACATAATGTTACGGTCATCACGTGTTGTGTTCAGGTGATCCAGGGAGCGGTGATCGGACGACTCACAGCTCGCTTTAAAGAGAGCTCACTGCTGTTAACGTCCATCGCTGTCTCTGCTGCCGTCGGACTCGCTCAGGTAACAACACCTGGGAAACACAGCAGTGAGATGAAAATGTTTCAGTGAAAAATGTGCCCAGTTTCCTTTGTAACAAGATGCTTTTATTGTGAAAGGCCTACATGCAGAACGTGGTGCAGTTCTGCTTCACCGTGGTTCCAATGATGTTCTCCCTCAGTGTCTTCGCCGTCATCACAGACAGCATCCTCACCAAGAGCGTCCCCTCCTCCGACACAGGTGAGAGCCCACGGCACAGGTGAGAGCCCTCCTGACACAGGTGAGAGCCCTCCTGGCACAGGTGAGAGCCCACGACACAGGTGAGACCCCTCTGACACAGGTGAGAGCCCTCCTGACACAGGTGAGAGCCCTCCTGACACAGGTGAGACCCCTCCTGACACAGGTGAGAGCCCTCCTGACACAGGTGAGAGCCCTCCTGACACAGGTGAGAGCCCTCCTGACACAGTTGAGACCCCTCCTGACACAGGTGAGACCCCTCGTGACACAGGTGAGAGCCCTCCTGACACAGGTGAGACCCCTCCTGACACAGGTGAGAGCCCTCCTGACACAGGTGAGAGCCCTCCTGACACAGGTGAGACCCCTCCTGACACAGGTGAGAGCCCTCCTGACACAGGTGAGACCCCTCCTGACACAGGTGAGAGCCCTCCTGACACAGGTGAGAGCCCTCCTGACACAGGTGAGAGCCCTCCTGACACAGGTGAGAGCCCACGGCACAGGTGAGAGCCCACAGCGCAGGTGAGACCCCTCTGACACAGGTGAGACCCCTCTGACACAGGTGAGACCCCTCCTGACACAGGTGAGAGCCCACGACACAGGTGAGAGCCCACAGCACAGGTGAGACCCCTCCTGACACAGGTGAGAGCCCACGACACAGGTGAGAGCCCACAGCACAGGTGAGACCCCTCCTGACACAGGTGAGAGCCCACGACACAGGTGAGAGCCTACGACACAGGTGAGAGCCTACGACACAGGTTAGATCCCTCCTGACACAGGTGAGAGCCTACGACACAGGTGAGAGCCCTCCTGACACAGGTGAGAGCCCACGACACAGGTGAGAGCCTACGACACAGGTTAGATCCTACGACACAGGTTAGATCCCTCCTGACACAGGTGAGAGCCTACGACACAGGTGAGACCCCTCCTGACACAGGTGAGACCCCTCCTGACACAGGTGAGAGCCCTCCTGACACAGTTGAGACCCCTCCTGACACAGTTGAGACCCCTCCTGACACAGGTGAGAGCCCTCCTGACACAGGTGAGACCCCTCCTGACACAGGTGAGAGCCCTCCTGACACAGGTGAGAGCCCTCCTGACACAGGTGAGACCCCTCCTGACACAGGTGAGAGCCCACGACACAGGTGAGAGCCCACAGCACAGGTGAGACCCCTCCTGACACAGGTGAGAGCCCACGACACAGGTGAGAGCCTACGACACAGGTGAGAGCCTACGACACAGGTTAGATCCCTCCTGACACAGGTGAGAGCCTACGACACAGGTGAGAGCCCTCCTGACACAGGTGAGAGCCCACGACACAGGTGACAGCCTACGACACAGGTGAGAGCCTACGACACAGGTGAGAGCCCACAGCACAGGTGAGAGCCCTCCTGACACAGTTGAGACCCCTCCTGACACAGGTGAGACCCCTCCTGACACAGGTGAGAGCCCTCCTGACACAGGTGAGACCCCTCCTGACACAGGTGAGAGCCCACGGCACAGGTGAGAGCCCACAGCGCAGGTGAGACCCCTCTGACACAGGTGAGACCCCTCCTGACACAGGTGAGAGCCCACGGCACAGGTGAGACCCCTCCTGACACAGGTGAGAGCCCACGGCACAGGTGAGAGCCCACAGCGCAGGTGAGACCCCTCTGACACAGGTGAGACCCCTCTGACACAGGTGAGACCCCTCCTGACACAGGTGAGAGCCCACAGCACAGGTGAGACCCCTCCTGACACAGGTGAGAGCCCACGACACAGGTGAGAGCCTACGACACAGGTGAGAGCCTACGACACAGGTTAGATCCCTCCTGACACAGGTGAGAGCCTACGACACAGGTGAGAGCCCTCCTGACACAGGTGAGAGCCCACGACACAGGTGACAGCCTACGACACAGGTGACAGCCTACGACACAGGTGAGAGCCTACGACACAGGTTAGATCCCTCCTGACACAGGTGAGAGCCTACGACACAGGTGAGACCCCTCCTGACACAGTTGAGACCCCTCCTGACACAGTTGAGACCCCTCCTGACACAGGTGAGACCCCTCCTGACACAGGTGAGAGCCCTCCTGACACAGGTGAGACCCCTCCTGACACAGGTGAGACCCCTCCTGACACAGGTGAGAGCCCTCCTGACACAGGTGAGAGCCCTCCTGACACAGGTGAGACCCCTCTGACACAGGTGAGACCCCTCCTGACACAGGTGAGAGCCCTCCTGACACAGGTGAGACCCCTCCTGACACAGGTGAGACCCCTCCTGACACAGGTGAGACCCCTCCTGACACAGGTGAGAGCCCTCCTGACACAGGTGAGACCCCTCCTGACACAGGTGAGAGCCCTCCTGACACAGGTGAGACCCCTCCTGACACAGGTGAGAGCCCTCCTGACACAGGTGAGACCCCTCCTGACACAGGTGAGACCCCTCCTGACACAGGTGAGACCCCTCCTGACAGTCCGCGTTGTTGCGACGCATAGTTACATTTTTGAGGAGCGGCGCGTCAGGGTACGACGTAGGGTACGACGTAGGGTACGACGTAGGGTACGACGTAGGGTACGACGTAGGGTACGACGTAGGGTACGACGTAGGGTACGACGTAGGGATTTGAACTGGTTTGACTTGGACTGGAATATGTTTTTGTTAAATATTAGCCATTATACTTGTCTATCCTTTTGTTCATGAGATAACTCTGTGGAACAAAGGCTTGTGTTGAATATATAAATAAAAGGCCTAGACTCTTTCCGCGCAGTATTAAAGCTGAATATAAATGTTTGTTTCAGGGACGATGCTGGGTCTCTGTGCCTCGGTCCAATCCTTGTTGAGAACCGTGGGCCCGACTTTAGGAGGTCTGTTGTACGTGAACGCCGGCATCTCCTCCATCGGACTCACTCAGTTCGTCGTTAACATCGCGGTGTTCGTGGTTCTGCTGTTCAGACCTCCTCAGAAGACCCAGCTGCAGCGGGAGTAGGACTGAGATAATATAAGACATGGGTTAAATAGTGCTATATTCCCACAAACATTACTCTTATAATGCTTTATATTTAACAGAGAATATTTTGGGGGAAATCTGGCTTTTATTAAAGAAACCTTTTTACACTTCAGGCCGAATCTGAGCTGTACTATTTATTTCCAAAGGATATGTCTCTATTTTGTTATGTCTGTTTATTTTAACACCAGACATTCTAGAGTCAAGTGGAAGTAAAATATTTCTTACCTATCTGAATAAATCTATATTTAGGCTTCATACAGTGCTGTTTAAGACCCTGGCTACATGTACACGGGGATTTTTATAAAAATATCTGTCCAGAAAAATATCTCCGTCCACATGGCTCTTCTGTAAAATGCATAAAAACACCACAAGATGGCGGTAAATACAGAGTAAAACTTAGATAAGTGCACAGTGAGTCTGTTTTGTTTTGGCAGTGCTAAACTCTTCTGAAGCAAAAAGTGATTTGTGGAATCACTTTTTGGTGGAAATGCGTCTTTACAGTAAAAACTGAAAAATGGATCAATTACTGAAGCATTTTCAGCCGACAATGTAGGTGTTTTTAAAAATATTCACTTTGGGAGCCGTTTTAAAAATAATCAGATTTGCCTGAAAACGGTTTTTGTGTGGATGAAAGGCACAAACGCAGATAAAAGTATGAATTTATAAAAATAACCGTGTACGTGTAGCCTAAATTAACTCTGACCAAACAACATACAGAATAACAAAACACACTAGTGTTTCTCCAGAAACACACTAGAGGGTGCTGTCGGCCCAAATGTACCTCCTTGTTCTTTTCTGCTCTCAGGAAAGATAAAAGATCACGTTGATATGTTTTTGTCTTTTCCTGTTTGTTTAGACGTCTGTGGTGCTCTCTCTTTATTGTTTTTCAGGAATAACCTGTTGTTTAGGTAAATGTTCTGTTTTTGTCTGAATCCAGTCTTAAAGGGTTCTCTACAGCTTCAGTTTGTTTAATCTGAATTACAAATATGCATTGTAAATGTAAATGTATAAATATAAATGTCCAGATCTATTTACGTAAAAGTGTGTAGCTGTTTTTTAAAGCTACCTAAATCTAGTTGTTTTATACAAATGGTGTGGTCTATAACATGTAACTGATTACAGTGATAAAATGTTAGAAATAAATAGAATTGAACTTAAATGGTAGTAACAACACTAGCTCAGGTATCACACATTAATTTTTAGGTAAAAGTATGCAGTCATGATTAAAACAGTCAATTTTAAATTAAAATAGAGAGTAAATGCAGGAGTAAAAAACAAAACCGTCCAGTGTCCAGCAGAGGGCAGCAGAGTCCTTTTAAGATCAGTCTAAACCCAGTGCCTCGTTATTGACTGTAATCAACCAAAATAAATGTGAATAAATGAACATATAAATGTAATGTGTACATTTCCATGTCATTTGTATCTTCGGCAACACTTTATATTAAATCATTCATCACATGTTGAATTTTTCTTCAGTGAGTCATATAAAACTCACATTAGAACTTTAAGTTGAAGTGTGATAGTTATATTTACATTTAGTCATTTATCAGACGCTTTTATCCAAAGCGACTTATAAGAGAGGAAAACTATGGAAGCAATTTCAACAACTCAAGGAACAAAAAGCATAAGTTCACCAAAACTAGTCAGTTAAAACTCAGCACCGTGTACAAAGCTAAGGATAAGAAATCATTATTATTATTTGTTTTTTTGAAGAGAAGTAACCTCATGAAGAGAAGAGTTACTCTCTTCGGTTCTTTAAAGACCACTCTTGCTGCTGCATTCTGGATCAGCTGCAGAGGTTTGGTTGTGCAGCAGGAGTCCAGCCAGAAGAGCATTGCAATAATCCAGTTTGGACAAGACAAGAGCCTGGACTAGGATTTAGGAAAGGTCTAATGTTGTAGAGGATGAACCTACAGGACCTGGTGCTGCCAACATGACTTGTGAAGTTTAGTTGATCATCAATTACACTCCCAGGTTCCTGGCAGAGCTGGACGGTGTAATGGTTGAGTCTAGTTAAAGGTGCAGTGTGTAAAATGTTGTGGTCAGTAAAGTATAATCAGCTCAAAACTCAGTAGAACCCAGAGAGGACAAACACATTCTGGTTAAATGTTCAGAACATATAAACTAGACTGTAACTGATTTAGATCTATTAAAATCACCCCGGGCTTCCATAGCTGTTCACGTGCTCCAGAAATGTCAGCTGTGGAATTGTATTGGTTGATGCTAGAAAGTATTTGTTTGACGAACGGTCTGCTTAGCTGGGATTGTTTTTTTACTATATTTACAAAATATTAAACACATTCAAAGACTTAATTTTATTTCTTTAATAATTAAATATTAGCGTTATTTAAATTTTTTGAGGAATGGGTAAATAATATTAATGTCACAATGATTCAGATCAAAAAGGGTAGTTTACAAAGACACTGACGTATAAAAGTAACTCTTAGTGCCCTAAGAGTTAGTCAAGTAAAAGTCAAAATATGTAAATGTCTCCTCTTCGGTTTCTCTTCACATCATCGTCAGGTTTGGATTTTTCTAGATTTTCAAAAAGAGACTGGTCCAGTGGTCACATGACTCTGTTTGGCCAATCACGGCTCTGAGGTTTTTCCATAATGAGCCTCAGAACAAGAGTTATCTGGACATACTTCTGTCTTGGCTGAGGTCTCAAAGATTTACAAAGACTGTCCCTTTTCTTTGATTTGTTGAAATGTACGACGTTCTGAGGACTTATTAGCAGTTTGTTTTCTCTTCGTATTACATAATTAGAGTCAGATGCTTTACAGTTAATCTGACTCATGTCTCATTGTTTGTCCTGAAGCGTGTCAGTGATAATCTGAGGTTCAGTTTGGACACAGATGCTGCTGCGTGACTCACTCAAACCGACGCCTCGGCTCGTTCCCGCCTCCAGGCCTCACTTGTATTCTTTTCTAATCGGCTCAGCTGTAATAACGCTCATATCCTGCCCTTTTCATGCGTCCAGCGTCACACGAGGGAAGAGCCTTCAGAGCCCAACTGTTTAATCCCAAAAAACAACAATGAAATTACAAACAGCAGCAGGTTTTCCGAGGCGTTCGGTGTAAACTCACACACGTACAGCAGATTAGACCACGACCTGTCTTTGTGTCGTTCTGTTCAGCTCTGCTTCTGTTTTACTTCACTCTTGAGCTAAATAGTAACGATACAGACTTTATTAAACGCTTTTCCACCTCAGGCACTCAGCTTTAAATCAAGATTTCGTTCAACCCTTCATCAGCTGAGCCACAGACACTAAGGTGGGCTGACACGACAGAACGAAAAAGGTTGACTGGTTCTCGTTCTGTTTCTGTTTTGTGTCTTCTTTCTCCCTGAAATATCCTCAAAAGGACCCATAAAATATCTTTATAAGCCCAGCCTTTGAGCTCAGAATGAAGACTGTGTCGGTGTTAATTTGACACTCTTTATATTCATTCCTTGCTTTACCTGAAACTCCCCACACGAGTCACCTGCAGCAGAAGAACGCTCCTGTGTGTTCGTGTTAGAGTCAGGCCTTCACTGAGCACAGCTGCTCTGACCGTCCCAGCCACAGACCACGACAAATGCCCTGGGCCGGTTTTTTAGTCTACAGCAACAAAGACAGGGACCAAGAGACCCTAACCCAAACCCAAAGCACATTTTGTTCATAATTCATTTTATTTTGTCAAAAAATAATCAATAAAACCTTTTCAGGCAATTAAGTGTTACTAAAAACGTTTAATGTCTCACTAAAACCACTTAGAACCAATTAGGTCCAACTAAAACCAGTTTCATGTTCAGTGTGTTTAATAATGGCTCTGGTCCTTGTTAAGACCATCTAAGTGTGTTTGGTATGTTTCAATAATAATAAAGACAGACGAATGAATGAAGAATTAAATTGAAATGACAGAGACGTTGTGGGATGTGTTGTTGCAGCTGAAACACGAACGATGAGACGAAGAGAGACACAGAGACGGAACATGAGGAGGAGTCTTCCTCTTTAGCTGCATTACTCGAATAAAAGAACAGTGAAAGTATTCTGTGAAAAGAGTTACTTTGGATTTATTCACCAAAATACTTCCATTTTCAAAGTGCTTAGACCTTCTGCAGCCTTTGTGAGGAAACAGCCTGACCGTCTTTGCTTTTTGTCAAAATCTAGTTTTTTTTATTTGTTTTCAGTCCAGCTCCAGTCCCACTGCGCTGTAAACATATAGGACCTGTGTTAGCTCGACTGAAAAATCGGAATAACTGGGATTCTAGTTGGACTCAGTAAAAACATCTTAAACTAGAACTAAACTGAAAAACTAGACGTGTGCAGGAGCGGTCCGTCTGCAGAGGCTGGAACTCGAGCCGGACCCCGCTGCTCCCTGTGGCCGGTCATTACGGGACGTCCCTTTGTGGTTCTGTAATTCCCCCGCCCCCCCTCCGTGATACATGATGTCCCGGTCCCATTAAACCCAGACAAAACCCAGAGATCACCTTTCCCCCCCCCTCAGCGTCGGCCCAGTCCAGAGAGGTAAGACCAGGACCAGACCAACTCCAGGGGCTAGAGGCAGGTATTAAAGCCCCTCTCCTCCAACAGCAGCAGGAACAACCTTTATTCTCACCAAACTGAGGTCTAGAGCTGACCCTACACCTTTATCTCCGACTTCAGCGTCAGAACGACCGTTATCTCGTCCTCGTCAAACATCGTGTGACTGAAGCCAGTATTTATCCGTTTCATGTTGCCTCTCTTTTCTCTGTTTTATTGCTGTTTCTCTGAAAAAAGAGCTGGATATACACTTTCTGTTTTATCGGCAGACAATACTTCCTTATTGACATCAGTGTCGACCAATGGGAGCGCTCCTTTTTCAGAAGTGAGCTGTGATTGGACAAAGCTTCCACGTCCAGGACCGATAATTCTCATTTATTAAAATCCTTGATAAAAGTCTAGATGGCGTCATAAGGCCTCGTTTTTTCAGATGATTCCAGTTACAGTAAAAAATATATATTTAAGAGTGTTTTATATTATTGTACAAACTCAGGTAAATTAAGTTTTTTTTTATCATAGTAAGTGCATTAATATCAATGTATGTGTTAAACTTCCACAGAAGGTCATTTAAAACCCTGTTGAGTACAGATTTAAAGACTTGATCTTCTGTTTTTATTGGAGCTCAGTAAATATTCGTTTATATTCTCAGATCTCACTTTTCTTTTACATTCCACTAAAAGCCCGAGCAGTCTTCCTGTGTGCGCTCTGAGCTGATGAGGTTGACGTGATGGCGGTTCACCTAATGCCCCAGAGGAGGTCGATCTTTAAAAGCGGTCTCTCTGTGGGACGGGGCCGGCTCTGGGGTAGTGCAGAGTTACACGTGGCTTTGGCCCGGGACAATGCTGCTGATAACGCTCCTGACAGGGACCTTTGGGTGCTCTGAAACTTTAATGTGACTCTGCCATCGACCTGCCAGCGCCGTGAGGTCAGAGATGAGCCTGAACGCACCGCGGAGGGGCCTGAACGCGCCGCGGAGGGGAAACTAAACGCCACACGGTCTCGGTCTGTGGCCCGTAATGAGTCGTCTGTCCTCACTCAGAGCAGCGCCAGAGTGGGCTCTGATACAAGACACTCGAGGATTTATACAGGACTCCACCAAGAACTAGACTCGGGCTAAATCCAAGTCCGAAAACCAGAACCAAACCAGGACTAAGGTCAAGACATTTAGGAGAGATAGGAAGTATATTTACGATGGATTCGAATCGATTCTAAAAAAATACAAATTCTACTTTTGTACAGCATGAAAGTTGTAATAATAAAGTTTAGCACTTTCACAGACCCCCCCTCAACGCTCTCACCTGGACGGGATCCTCCAGGGCCCAGTGTTCAGTCCTGTGAACATCTCTGCGGCGTGCGTCTGGAGCTGAAACCTCGTACTCTCTGAGGACCTCCAGGTTTCTATTGGAAATAGAAATGTGAGTGAACTAAAGTGAAATTTAGAACCTGACAGAATTAAATCACGAACATTACTCTTTTCCAGGGAATCGTCTCTTAAAGCAGTCCATTTGTTTGTTTCCAGTTTGTGCAGCTAATTATTCCATTTAAGAAGAATGACTGAGGAATGTTCTAGTGTTTATGGTCAACTTCTGTTTCTGGTTTTCGACCGAGTGGGGTCTGACTTTGTGAAGGGACGTTCTGCACAAACTGTACTTCCATCTTCAGCTCAACAGAATAAAAGCACGGGTCGAATAATAACTGTATGAAATAAAATAAAATATGTAGGTTGTGTTTTTTTATGTAAAGATTCTTTCTCAAAGTCGGTTTCAAAGTTGGTGAGTTCTACGGCCTGCCGTCATTCCTCATTGAAGGACCTGGTTCTCCTAAAAACTCCCCCCAAACCGTTGCCCCTCTTTACTGTGAAGACTTGAACCCTCCTACAAACTGAGAACAGTCTGCTTGTGTCAGTCCATAGAATGTTTATGAACTATACTAACTTGGTTTGGTTTTCCAGCCCACACTAAACTGAATGATCCGACCTCCTGCTGCTAAAACTCACTCTGATTAAAGTCTTTAGAATATTTAATAAACAATATAAAAGCGTGAGGCAGCTGTGTTGGTCCGTGACATCAGTGCAACTGGGATTATCTCGCACCGAGAGCTCCTGCTGTGACAGAAAAGTGACTTCATCTGTTTTTGTTTATGAGCTTTAACTGGACAAAGTCATTTAGGCTTTTATTCTTTTATTAATTGTTAATAATCTCTTGAAATGTTGCAGAATATAAATCAGATTACAGCTGTGTAGGACATTAATCTGAAGGAATAAACCCACATTTAATCCAGGCTTATATCAAACATAAACCCACAGGAAATAAAGTCCAGATATAAACCAAGGTTAAAGTTAAAGCCCAAACCCAACAGAGACAAAACTATTAGGACGAAACCCAAACAAAACCAAGACTACATTAGAACTAAAACCACTAAAGCAGGGTTTAACTCAGAACTAGTGAGTGTTAAAACATCACTGACATCGGCCCAATCCCGATGTATCCTAAAACATTGAACGACATGAAGTGAACGAGGGGAGGGCTCAGGGGAGGGCTCAGGGGAGGCCTGGGACTGGGACTTAAACCAGATGTATTTTTATACTTGTGAAAAAAGAACTGTTCAAACGTGTTTTAACAGAAATCCAGAAAACGTCATCTAGACTTTATTATCAAGGATCATAAAAGAAGGGGCGCTCCCATTGGTCGACACTGATGTCAATAAATCCAGGCTTCGGTCACACGATCTTTAACGAGGACGAGATAACGGTCGTTCTGACGCTGAAGTCGGAGATAAAGGTTTACGGTCAGCTCTAAACCTCCGTTTGGTCCAGTTTGACTTTTTTAATCAAAGAAAAGCAGAAGCTAACACAAGTTAAAACTGGACTAAAGCAGGGCTTAACTCAAACTAATCCAGACTTAAACCAAAGCCAAAAAAGCACAGACGTCAGAAATAAATCCAGACTAAAGCAGATCTTACCCCAGGAGCAGAACTAAACTTTAGAACGAACCAGGACTCTTTTAAATGTTTCTGTTGACACGGGGCAAGTGCAGTATTTACAGAAGCGCTCAGCCTCGGCCTCGTGGAGGGTTTTGGGGTTTGTCGTGCTCCAGCGGCAGATGGTGTCAGTTTATAATCCTGTGTCTCCGAGTCCTGACCCTTTGAACTGACCCCTCCCCAAAAGCAGACCCCCCCTCACAAAAACCGCCACACGCCACGGCTTTAGCAGTGAGTAAGGCCTGTGTCAGCAGTCAGCAGATAAACCCCAGGAGGCAGGATTAGACACAGCCGGGGCAGATAATGGTGCTAAGAGACCCACAAAACAACACGATGCAGCGCGACCCAACATCAGGTCACGAGGGTTAGGCCCTAGGACGAGGAAGAGTGAGGAACAGTCAACACCTTTTAGTCGAAGAAAGAACCCTGAGCTACGTTTACCGTACTTTTAACCGCAGCCCGAGAATCAATACTATTACAGCTTTTCAGCATCGGCTCTGTCTTTTTATTAATACTGACATGAGTCGACTTTTCTAAACTCGCCTCATTGTTAATATTGACTCTAAATCAGAGTAAAAGCTGTTGTGGCAGCGAGAGGCTGGAGGAAACATTCACCTGTTTCTGAAGGTGACATTCTCAGAGCTGCAGCAGGACTCTGTTTAAAACTCAAACAGCTGCTGAAAAAGAACAAACACTGACTGTTTTCTGTTTGAAGAGGACCTTTATCTCCAGAACAAACCATCGAAGACACAGTGAGTCTAAAGCTCTGTGTCCTCAAACAAATCCTCCAGGTGCTGTTTACACCTGACGCTGAGTCCAGGACACGAGAGGATCACCGCGAACATCACAGAGACACCTGAGAGCATCACAGGTGCTTTAGCTCTGATCTGAGGGCTGCTGACCACGCAGCCCATTATATAACTCTGATAAAGCGCTGGGATCGGACCGTCAGTGTTAAACCTCTTACCTGAGAGTCAGCGCGGTTACACACCTCAGAAGACAATACCTGAAGGTGACTGGAGGTTGAGTTATTGGACTGTTGGTTCCTCGTCTGTTTGCAGTGACACTCTAAGAATTACTTTGAGTAACTCACATCACGTTACACACGACAGACGTTAATTATAACCAAGTCACTTTCACAAATACAGCATTTATCAAACTTGCTCCTGTGTCCTCAACTTTACTTTTCTTTGAATTTGTTTTTGTACAAACCTACTCTTTCTAATTAGTTTGTTATAGGGCGCAATGCTCAGCGGTCGTCCTTCAATCGGAAGGTTGGCAGTTTGATTCTCACTCTCCCCACAGTTCATACTGTCGTTGTGTCCTTGGGCAGGACACTTGCCTCCAGTGGTGTTCCAGCTGTGACACTGGTGAATAGAACCTTAAAGTTGCTTTGGATAAAAGTGTCTGATAAATGAATAAATGTAAATGTGTACGTGTTTTAATATTTAGAAGGACGTGTGCTGCAGACCTTTTGGCCGGGTCTCAGCGGGTTTTTACCTGCTTAAATAAAGGTTAATAATATAATAAATTAAAATAGTGTCCATCTATAAACACCTGGAGTGTGTTAGTTTAGACACACAGCAGGACGGATGCTCTACTGAACAACATGGACCATGGCCTGCACTCAGCTTTTGAACAACAGAGCGTCTGCTGTGGGACAGAACGACACAAGAACCCTTTCTTTTATCAATTTACGAGCAGTTATAATGATGTTTTTAACTGACACATTCTTTTATGAACTTGTGTTTAACGTCACATGCACTTTTATCGTTTCAAACAGCAGTGAACAGATTAACACTAATCTGCCCGTTACACCTGTGTCGACACTTTTCTGTCACAAGTGACCCAAGTTTGACAAAGCTTGGTCAGGATCTGTATTTCAAGTTTCAATATCTGCAGTGCAAAGAATGAATAAATGAATAAGAGCTGTTGGAAGAAAAACAGAAACAAAAGTGACCTCCGTTTTTATGAAAATGATTCATGGTGGCAGAAATAAAAACTGTTGAGGGTGAGTTTTCTTGTAAGACACGACACAGAGCTTTGTTATAAAATGAAGTTGTATTTCGCTGAAGGCTTCTGTGAGCTTAAATGTTATCTCTTCTGTCGACAAACAGCATAAATCAAAAAGACAAACAGAGCTGTTTTTCCTTTTGAAGGGGCCTGATTCATTTCAGATGTTGTTTCAGAATTGACCGTACGTTCCACCGGGATGAGAACACGTCGGCTCTGATCACACTCTGAGTTAAGATGGAGATAACTCTTTACATAATGATATTAATCTGAGTGAAGACATGCTTACAGCGCAGGCCATAGATTAGATTAACAAACCGCGCACTAATATTAGGACTCCCAGAACGATTATGTAACGACATTAATGACACAACGGCCCATCAACACTTCTGACACGCGCAGACTGAGATTATAACTCAGTAATTAGATTCAATGGACCGTAGTGGAGACCGAGTCTGTGGAGGTTCTCGGGTGTTTTTTAAAAAAGCACAGACAATACCTGGAAGAAAAATGATGATCTTAAAAATAATGTAGTTTTCAATCCATCGTGTCCTGCTTTAAGTTCGTAAATCAATCTTTAATTATATCATTTTCACTAAAGAAAAAGAAAGAGCAATAGTGTTGACAGAGACTTGTAGTGCGTTAGAGCGCTGGGACATGACTTCAGACAAACCCAAATTTAAATCATTGTTTTTAATACAATAGGTCTACGTACTCATTCATGAAGCTTCTTATGTTGGCATTTCTACTAAACTATCATTCATGTTTTTCTTACATAAAAAGTTCTGTTCATTCATCATTTTATTTATTTATTTTAAACCAACAACTCTCCACAGATGACCGGTGTCGGTAGTCCTGACCATGAGGGCCACATGGACACCGGGGGCAGAAGTGGTCCAAGCTGCTTCATACGAGTCTTTCCAGGTTATAAACCCTCACTGTTCATTCTTTTATCACCTGTCCACCTGTAAACGTTCCTGATTAAAGCATTGCTGCCATTATCGTCGTGTGGAGCTTGACTCTGTATAGCAGCTCAAACTGGAATCACGAGGAAAACTCATTTTGACTTCATGTAATAGGTTAAACATGGCACAGTCAAAGGTTAACAGCTAAAGATTTGCTAACGGCGCTTTTCATAAGGTCTTTGTAAACACTATTAAAGGAGATAATATATTTGATTTTAATAAATAATGAGGAGATATTAAACAGCACCAGTTCACACGAAGAAGGGATTAAAGCTGCAAGAGAAATGAGGAAAGTGAACGTAAAGTGCTGTTAGCTTTAGCACACGTTAGCTTCAAATTCACAAAGAAGAATGAAAAACAAAACTGTAGTGAAGGAAAAAATAAATTTAAATCAGGGTTCAACAGTTTTATTCTCTTTATTCATGTTTTAATACCATTTTGCACATTTTTATCTTGGTTTTTAGTGATTTCCATTGTTGATCCTGCTCTTGAGTTGTTGAAGTGTAATTCTATGTTGTATGTTTTTTAAGGAGCATGATGCTGCGAAATTAATTTCCCCAAGAGGGACAATAAAGAAAACTTTGAACTTTGAACTTTTCTTTGAGTCTCTACTGGTTCTGTGACTTCTGTGTGACCTGAGCACTGTTAAATGAGGTCAGAGGTCAGGTGTTAGACCATCTGCTGAAACATGGTGCTCTTTTAATCTTTTGAGCTCATTCTGCTGCTTCTTCAGACAAAACCTAATCCACTTTAGGGTCTTTGTTTTTTCATTACGCTTCACTTTGTGTCTGGGCCTTTACCACTGTCCAGACATTTAGCCAATTACCGCCGTGAAGAGACGTTTGATGAACAATGACACGGTTTAACTCTGTGTTGTATCATGACTAAAAGAACTCAAGCCTCACAAAAGTAAAAACAGAAAGAAAGAAGTGTAACACGTGGCATCAGTCTGACACTGAACTCAGAGCCAGAAGTTTAAAGTCAGCTCTACACTTCTCTATAACACAGTGTGCCTGCACATATTCAGGTCACACAAAGGTCATTTTTACTGGTCATGAGAGTCACCTGTGAATAGTTCATACACCTGATCACCTGAGGTTCTGCCGCCTGGTCCTCGTCGTCCTTCTGTTCAGGACGATCCTCTGGCAGTTCGTCCCCAGCTCCAAGGCGTATGTTGTGTTTCATGATAAACGCATCAGGCACTCTTCCTGAACCTCGTAAAGGTGTGTCACAGTTCGGCCATATTTGCTCCACAACCTTTTTCTGTTTTTCTCTCTGGCTCCAGTCCACATTTTCACTCTCTCCTGAGTTTTCCTGCTCTACCATCAACTCACCTGTGCCCACAGGTGCAGCTCGTTCTTAATCTACTCAGTATATGTCCTCACTCTGCCTTCTCTGCTGGAGTGTCCTTCAGCAGGTGATGGTCCGGTCCGGTCCGGTCCGGGCTGGTCCCTCCCTTCAGGTTGTCTTTAGTGCACAGACATGTCTACTGGACAGATCTAAATTTAATTTGTCTCAAATACCACCCAATGTTTTCCTTTATGACAATTCTTGTCCAGCCTTGAGTTTCTAAAGTCCACTGAGTAGAACATTGGGGCCAAATAAAAAAATAAAATATCCCACCGTTTCTCCCGCCGTCCAAACACCTGTACAGGTCAAGTGGCAGCTCTGAAGTGCCCCAGCGAATGGTTCTGTCTCTAAGTGTTAACCCCGCAACTACCCTGCCACTGTCCAGGGTGTACCCCGCCTCAGGCCAAAGCTGCTGGGATAGGCTCCAGTCACTGTGTATTATTTAATGCTCAAATATCCCGTTGCTGTGTTAGAACCACGAGGACAGACGAGTTTCCACTGGCCTCTGTCAGAAAAACGAAGCTGCTCTGGCTCAGAGCAAGTGGTCAGGTTATGCTTTAAAATCTGATTTCTGTGGTTTCTCCCTCCATCCTTTCATTATTCTGCTCCGACGATGAATGAACTCAAGTGAAAACGAAGGACTGACATCATTAAAGATTCATAAACCCCCACAGCTCAAATACAGCAGAGACAAACTAATCCAACAGGCAAATATAATAACCCTAAGGCCGCCCGTTCATAATGCAGCACGAACAGGTTAACACCCAGCCTACTGATCACTTTTTATTTACTGCCCCTGTATCTGCCCCTGGTCCTGTACCTGTATCTGCCCCTGTATCTGCCCCTGTATCTGCCCCTGTATCTGCCCCTGTATCTGTATCTGCCCCTGTATCTGCCCCTGTATCTGCCCCTGTACCTGCCCCTGGACATGTATCTGCCCCTGTACCTGCCCCTGTACCTGCCCCTGGAAATGTACCTGCCACTGTACCTGCCCCTGGACCTGCCCCTGTATCTGCCCCTGTATCTGCCCCTGTACCTGCCCCTGGACATGTACCTGCCCCTGGACATGTATCTGCCCCTGTACCTGCCCCTGTACCTGCCCCTGGAAATGTACCTGCCACTGTACCTGCCCCTGGACCTGCCCCTGTATCTGCCCCTGTATCTGCCCCTGTACCTGCCCCTGGACATGTACCTGCCCCTGGACATGTACCTGCCCCTGGACCTGTATCTGCCCCTGGACCTGCCCCTGGACCTGTACCTGCCCCTGTATCTGCCCCTAGTCCTGTACCTGCCCCTGTATCTGCCCCTGTACCTGCCCCTGGACCTGCCCCTGGACCTGGACCTGCCCCTGGACCTGCCCCTGGACCTGTATCTGCCCCTGGACCTGCCCCTGGACCTGTACCTGCCCCTGGACCTGTACCTGCCCCTGGACCTGTACCTGCCCCTGGACCTGTATCTGCCCCTGTACCTGCCCCTGTATCTGCCCCTGGTCCTGTATCTGCCCCTGTATCTGCCCCTGGTCCTGTATCTGCCCCTGTATCTGCCCCTGGACCTGTATCTGCCCCTGGACCTGTATCTGCCCCTGGCCCTGTATCTGCCCCTGGTTCTGTATCTGCCCCTGTATCTGTATCTGCCCCTGGTCCTGTATCTGCCCCTGTATCTGCCCCTGGACCTGTATCTGCCCCTGGTCCTGTATCTGCCCCTGTATCTGCCCCTGTACCTGCCCCTGGACCTGCCCCTGGACCTGGATATCTGCCCCTGTACCTGCCCCTGGCCCTGTATCTGCCCCTGTATCTGCCCCTGTATCTGCCCCTGTACCTGCCCCTGGACCTGTATCTGTACCTGTATCTGCCCCTAGACCTGCCCCTAGTCCTGTACCTGCCCCTGTACCTGCACCTGCCCCTGCCCCTGTACCTGCCCCTGGACCTGTATCTGCCCCTGCACCTGCCCCTGCACCTGTATCTGCCCCTGGACCTGTATCTGCCCCTGTACCTGCCCCTGGACCTGTATCTGCCCCTGGACCTGTACCTGCCCCTGCACCTGCCCCTGTACCTGCCCCTGTACCTGTACCTGCCCCTGTACCTGCCCCTGGACCTGTACCTGCCCCTGTACCTGCCCCTGGACCTGTACCTGCCCCTGCACCTGCCCCTGTACCTGCCCCTGGACCTGTACCTGCCCCTGTACCTGCCCCTGCACCTGCCCCTGCCCCTGTATATGTATAGTTTATGTGCTTTGTGATATAAAAGGATAAATGTTCAACATTATTATGGGCTGCTCTGTTGTAAAGGTGTTCTGTCGACAGGTCCCTCAGGTGCACATCAGAACCAGGAAACTATATCGTCAGTATTATAAAGTATTAAGAGCCACCATCACAGGGACCAGAGATAAATGACCCCTCTGACCTCACGGCCTGATGCCCCGGACAAAAAGCACCTGAATGAACTGCTCTGTCCAGACGGGTAAATGTGAGGCGGGGCAGTTGATTGGACGGTAAAGATTATGAGGAGGAGGTGGTAGTTAGTGCAAACACAGCAGTCTCTGGCTCTAATCCTGCTGGCCCCTCCCCTTTTCCCTCTGGCTCAGGTTTTAGAGAAGGCCACATGGACGGGACCTCCACACTCGACCCGGGACAGACTCTGAGAGGAGCTAGACCCAGAAACGGACACAACATCTGAGCTTTTCTGGAAGAGGATTTTAGAACATCCCTGTCGCGTCATTACAGAACGCTTTAAACATTTAGGTGTTTTTTTTTTTACTTAACAAGAAAATTTATGATTGATTCTGTTCATTTTTCTTTCCTTCGAGACCCGTGCAGCTCTCTGCTGTGACACACAAACTACCTTCTGAACTTCGGAAGCAGCCCATAACCATCTATCCTTAAGACTTTTGGAGTTTAAAAAACTGGTTTTAAATTAAAAAGCTGAACAAATTTAAGGAAGAAGAAAAGAAGAACTGTACAGCTGTAAAAAGCAGAAAAGGCGTTACAAAATGGGAATAATACTGTTCATATAAGTGCTGCTTTAAACCCAAAAGGACGCTGTTCACTGGACGATTTGAATGATTCTGGAATAAAAGAAGAAATATTGAATCTCTGAGCTGAGACGTTTGGACAGAGGATATTTTTACTTCAGCTCGATTCAAAAAATAAAACCAAGCAGATATTTTTGAAAAGTTGACGTCTGGATTTTTATTTTGAAAATGGAGGAGCCTCTTTGTAAAATGCCTCTGACGTCTTCCCCATCTGAGTCTCCAGAAAGTTTATCCACCGACAACAGCCCGACCTCAGGTGGGTTTTAGTCCTGGTTCAGTCCTGTTTTAGACCTGGTTTAGACCTGGTTTAATCCAGGTTTAGACCTGGTTTAGACCTGGTTTAGTCCTGGTTTAGACCTGGTTTAGTCCTTGTTTAGACCTGGTTTAGACCTGGTTTAGACCTGGTTTAGTCCAGGTATAGATCTGGTTTAATCCTGGTTTAGATCTGGTTTAGACCTGGTTTATACCTGGTTTAGACCTGGTTTAGACCTGGTTTAATCCAGGTTTAGACCTGGTTTAGACCTGGTTTAGTCCAGGTTTAGACCTGGTTTAGACCTGGTTTAGACCTGATTTAATCCTGGTTTAGATCTGGTTTGGACCTGGTTTAGACCTGGTTTATACCTGGTTTAGACCTGGTTTAGACCTGGATTAGTCTTGGTTTAGACCTGCTTTAGTCCTGGTTTGGACTTTGGTTCCACAAAGACCAGTGTGGACCAGACCAGCCTCAGAATAAATGAAAGTAGAAAGTCTTTAAAGTAAATATTAGTTTAGTCTTGAATGTGGTCCTTGTTTGGTCTTGGTCTATCCCTGTCTCAGTCCTGTCTGGTCCATGTTCTAGGTCCTGGTAAGTCCGTGAGTCCGGTCCTGGTGTGCAGAGTGTGTGGGGACAGCAGCAGTGGCAAACACTATGGGATTTACGCCTGTAACGGCTGCAGCGGCTTCTTCAAACGCAGCGTCCGCCGGAGGCTCATCTACAGGTGACACTTTCATCTAAACTTTAAATCCAGAGCTCGAGTTTAATCCAGTGGAGACAGAGACGGATGGATAACTGTCTCCTGTGTTTTTCTCGTTGGAAGGTGTCAGGCCGGGACGGGGATGTGTCCCGTGGACAAAGCTCACAGAAACCAGTGTCAGGCCTGTCGACTGAAGAAGTGTCTACAGGCAGGAATGAACAAGGATGGTACGTGACTAGACCAGGACTAGACCAGGTTTAAACCAGAACTATATCAGGACCAAACCTAAGACTAATCCAGTTCTACAGCAGGACTAACTGAGACTACTTAGACGAGACTAAACTACACCTAAACTAGACTAAATGAGGACTTTTCTTGTAGGTTTAGTGCAAGAGTAGGACTAGACTGCACTACAAAAAAAAAATAAAAATAATAATAATAATAATAATAATAATAATAATAATAATAATAATAACAATAATAATAATAATAATAATAATAATAATAATAATAATAATAATAATAATAATAATAATTCTGCCTGATTTATCCTAACATTTATTTAATGTACCCATGTAAATTAAATCTACTCACAAAAATTGAGAAACTTCAACTTTTTTCTACAGATCTGTAAATGTTAAAATTTATTAAATAAAATGAATGATTTTTAAGTAAAGTTTGATTCTGATTAATGTGAGTAAAAAACAGTTTCTTTCTCCTTTTGCATTAGTTTGGGATTTATCAATTTATAAATCCCAAGAGTCTTGTTAGAATGATTCAGAGAAAGATATTATCAGAAAACTCTTTTTGTTTTAGTTTTTTTGTTACACTGAAGTCATGTGAGTAATGGCAACTGAAAAATATAAAGTAATATACTGTAAATACTGTATGCAGGGATTGAGGGGTTAAGAGCTCTAGTGGTTTCAGACAAAGCCCAGGACTAAACCAGGACTAAACCAGGACTTATCTGGGTCTTTGTTCTCTCTCACAGCGGTTCAGAACGAGCGTCAGCCTCGCTCCACGGCTCAGGTTCGTCTCGACTCCATCGACATCGACACAGATAAAGAGCACCTGGCCACGACCCGAGAGCCCACTTCCTGCTCCACTTCCTGTTCGTCCTCCTCCACTTCCTCCTCGGTGATCACGTGGCCTCACATCACCTCGTCCATCATCACCTCGTCGCAGCGCAGTGTCAGTCCCCAGAACAACCACCGCTTTATGGCCAGCCTCATGACGGCCGAGACCTGCGCCAAACTGGAGCCTGAGGACGGTGAGGGCCGTCTTCTTCTCCTCTTCTTCTTCTTAAGTTCTTCAATCATATTAGTGTTTTCCTGTTGCAGTGGATGAAAACATCGATGTGACCAGTAACGAGCCGGAGCGGTCGTCTGAGTATCACATGACGCTGTATCCGTCTGGTTCAGAGAACGTTTACGAGACTTCGGCACGACTTCTGTTCATGTCGGTGAAATGGGCCAAAAACCTGCCTGTGTTCTCCAACCTGCCCTTCAGAGACCAGGTACAAAGTCATTAGATTATTTAAACGGGACAAGTCAGAAATGGTGTCTTGTTCTTCTTTTATTCCTGATTCCTCTGTGTTCAGGTGATTCTTCTGGAGGAGGCCTGGAGTGAGCTCTTCCTTCTCTGCGCGATACAGTGGTCCCTTCCTCTGGACAGCTGCCCTCTTCTGTCTCTGCCCGACCTCTGCCCCTCGTCCCAGGGTAAAACCAGCTACACCGGACTGGACCTGCGCCTGCTGCAGGAGGCCTTCAGTCGATACAAGACCCTCGCAGTCGACCCCACAGAGTTTGCCTGCCTCAAAGCCACGGTGCTCTTTAAACCAGGTGAGGGCCACAGCCTGCTCCTCCTCTCTGATGGGTTTAGTTAAAAAAAACTCCTTGTCTTGGGTTAGTTCTTGTGTAGGTTTGCTTTAGTCTGCAATTTGTCCTGACATAATTAAGGTCCAGTTATGGTTGTGTGGAGTAATTATAAGTTTTCCCTTTATCCTCATTAACAGCTTGTTCCTGTCTATCCTCAGAGACCCGGGGGCTGAAGGACCCTGAGCAGGTAGAGAACCTGCAGGACCAGTCTCAGGTGATGCTGGGGCAACATATCCGCTCGCACTACCCCAGTCAACCAGCCAGGTAAACACTGACGCTAATGCTAATGCTAGTACCTCAGTCAAACATCCAGGTAAACACTAAAGCTAATGCTAATGCTGGTACCCCAGTCAAACATCCAGGTAAACACTGAAGCTAATGCTAATGCTAGTACCTCAGTCAAACCTCCAGTTAAACACTGAAGCTAATGCTAGTACCCCAGTCAAACAGCCAGGTAAACACTGAAGCTAATGCTAATGCTAGTACCCCAGTCAAACAGCCAGGTAAACACTGAAGCTAATGCTAATGCTAGTACCCCAGTCAAACAGCCAGGTAAACACTGAAGCTAATGCTAATGCTAGTACCCCAGTCAAACATCCAGGTAAACACTGAAGCTAATGCTAATGCTAGTACCTCAGTCAAACCTCGTTAAACACTGAAGCTAATGCTAATGCTAGTACCCCAGTCAAACAGCCAGGTAAACACTGAAGCTAATGCTAATGCTAGTACCCCAGTCAAACAGCCAGGTAAACACTGAAGCTAATGCTAATGCTAGTACCTCAGTCAAACCTCCAGTTAAACACTGAAGCTAATGCTAATGCTAGTACCCCAGTCAAACAGCCAGGTAAACACTGAAGCTAATGCTAATGCTAGTACCTCAGTCAAACCTCCAGTTAAACACTGAAGCTAATGCTAATGCTAGTACCTCAGTCACCCAGATTTTAAAACATTAGGTCGACCAAACCATAATCCTCAGAGCAAATGAAAAGAGTTGTAACAGGAACATTAGTGGGAGTTGATTAATGAGTGTTGTAGCTTAAAGTTACTCAAATAAACAAAATGACCAAGCTGCAGTTTGATTAGGAATTTGTGCAATGTAAACTAAACCAGGACTAATTCTGCAATGATGTCTACACTAAAACAAAAGAAGGACTGAACCAGAACAGCTACACTTCTGTTTTGTAAATGAGTTTTTGTCTGCCTCAGGTTTGGTAAACTGTTGCTGCTGCTGCCCTCGCTACGCTTCGTGAGCTCGGAGAGAATCGAGCTGCTGTTTTTCCACAGAACCATCGGAAACACACCGATGGAGAAGCTGCTCTGCGACATGTTCAAAAACTAAGCACCTGTCAATAATCAATGAGTCTCCACTGATCGATCGACTGTTATTAGAGCTTTGTGAGGGTCCTCGTCAGTGTTGGCTCATATTTAGGACCACTTTAGTGTTGAATATAGCTGTTGTTTTGGTTGTTGTCTGTGTTTTATTCTTTAAACTGTTGTATTTTATGTGAAAACTCTGTGAATTAAAGTGTATTTAAATGAACAGCCGTTTTATTGTTTTATTACATGTGTCTGTGACATAATATAATTAAAATAAAACTGTAATAGTTTTGTAATAACTCAACATAAACTAATTCCAGCTGTCTCCTGGGGATATTAATGTGGTGTTGCCCCCTAGTGTCAGCTTAATGCCCTCTAACCTTCCACACAAAGCTTTTCTCTCAATCTTCTTTGGAAAATCGAAGCAATGGGAGGTATTTACTCATTTTTTCCAGCAGGTGGCAGTAATACAGTTTCCGAAAAGCAGACTGAAGAAAGAAGCAGGAAGTAAATAACTCACTTCAAACAAATAATGAATAATAATGAATACATCTTTTTCTGGGATTTATTATCTTTCCCATAGAAACACTTAATAATATTTGGAGTTTGCTCAGAAAGAAAGAAAACTCAGATTTTATAATGATAAAGCTACTCTGTTTTTTTTAATTCTATAACATAGGCAACCTTTTTCTTTAACTTTTTGCACTTGACCTGTTTCTAAGTCCTGTCTTATCTTACCTTGAGTTGCCCCAAACTGCTTTTTAGGTCATTTTGAAACGTACAACTCTGTACAAAGAAGCGTTTATGACCCCCACATATTGACAAACTTATTAAATTACTATAAAATTACTATAAAATTACTTTAATAAATACTTATTAAAAATATTATTTTATTTATTTTTCTTTCCTTTCTTGTTTTGTTAATCTTCTTAATCCTTATTTTTAATTTATACAAATAAAAAAACAACACAAAAATGATAAACATGGGGACAGCGTGTCCCACACAAGCATACCGACTACAAATGAAGCTCCAGATGATCATTACCCCAATTCCAAGTGCTTTTTTTTGAACCCTAGACAAAGGCCCCTGTGATGGAGGTATTCAAGGATTCGAGCCGAGTAACAGCAGCACTGGCCTTGACTCTGGAGAAGTGTGGAATAATCCTGAGGAAAAAGTGAATGAGAAATCTTAAATGAAGTCAGCCTGGCTTTTTAAAGGAAGAGGAGGATATGTTTGTGATTATATTATGGTTAAACAGTTTGTCTGTGAAGGTTCTCAGTCATCCAGGTCATCTTGAAAAAATGGTTTAAGTAAAAGTGTTGTTGTTCTACAGTCATACTCTTCTGTTTTAGGTTTAAGAACACTGTCGTAAATACTGGGCAACATGAATCTGAGGCCTCCTCTGTTCAACAAAGGCTTATCCATTTTCACAAAAATGTCTTCCTTCAGCCCTCTCTCTAACCATCTGGCCTCTCAAAACTGGGACATTGCTGTCCTCAAAGGAATGTCCTTTGTCTTTCAGGTGGAGGTGGACTCAGACTCAGGTCCAGGATTGTCTCTTCTGTGCTGATACATCCTCTTGTGAAGCTGTTGTTTCTCCAACAGAACTGTCCCTGCACTCTTCACTGAACTGTATAAACTACATTCCTCTGTTTGTGGAGGTCTTGTTTTTAGGACGGACCAGTTTTTGACGAAGCCTGTTCCTGGTTTAAAGTGGACTGGAATGTTGTGTTTGTAGAAAATCCTTTTAGGTTTTTCAGATAAACCAGACACATAAGGTACCAAGACACTCTTTACGTGTCTTGGGTCCGACATAAAGACAAGATAAGACGAGTCTGGTTTAGACCTGGTTTAGACCTGGTTTAGACCTGGTTTAGACCTGGTTTAGACCTGATTCCGTTTTATTTTCTGTTTTTGTTGTAAATAAAGATTACTGAAAAAACCCTGAGCTGCAGTTAATCAGCTTTCTTCAGGAATGCACTGTGTTTAGAGCGAGTCCAGCACAGACCAGACCAGGTCGGGGACTTGGACCAGACCAGACAAGACTCCAGATCTGACCTGTTTTTAGTTTTGAAGATGAACCAGAGTAAAGATCATTTGGAGCCGTTTGAATATTCGTACTACGACTACGGCGACTGGTACTCCAGCAACGCCGAGCCCACCAAGCCCCCCAAAGAGTGAGTACTGGGGTTTAGCGCTGGTTTAGGCTGGTCTAGTACCGGTTTTAGCTCTGGTTTTGACATGAGCTGATATATTGTGCTTCTTTTCGTCCTCAGAGTGATTCTACCATGTGACCCTGTGGCAGAAGACCGACTCTTCCACATCATCATCCTCTCCATCTCAGTGAGTAACCCACACCAGCTTTATCAAAATCACAAAGACAGAAAGTATATTTAGAATGTGTGAGGGAGAGTTTGGATGTGCCATGTCTGCATAGGTTTCCTCAGGTTTTTAAGACATGTACAGTAGGACTAAGGATGGAAATGACCTTTGTCTTAATGAACATTGTACGCTGTAATAAAAAGAATCTGACGTTCAGATGCCTGTGTCATTGTAACACCTCATCTTTCTTTAACCTCCTTATTCATAAATATCTGAAAGCTCTGGGCTTTAGGTTTGAAGATGTAGAGACTGTTTTACCGTTTCCAACATAAACAACAAGGAGCTGCTCTGATTTATTTACAGAACCTACCCTCAGGTTTGGTACGGACTGTAAGTGTCTGTGGAACAGTTCCATCAGAGTCAGGTTAGACACCTCGGGCCACATTCGTAAAACTTGAATACAAGTACAAATACAAAATTAATGAAATGCAAGACTTGGGATCTATAAAAGTCCAACAAAGTGAGGCTGTAAACGACTTAATGCTCTGTGTTCATTTTCCTGACACTGTCTTTCAGATGCACACCGAACACAAAGACTTAAACAGATATGAAGCTAGAATAAAGTTACAGATATCATTTCTTATGTCCCATTGGAAACGGCACCATTTATTCACAGTAAAGTGAACATGTGATGGCCAGGATGGTCAGACATTATCTGCTGACGCATTGTCCAGTCCAACTTTCTTTATAAAGCACTTTAAAATCGACAGAGTCTGGCCAAAGTGCTCTACATTGACGTCATCAAAATAAAACACAACCTGACCTCATCATGAAAAAGGACTTAAAACTAATAAAAGGGAGTAAAAACAAATATATTTCTAAGAGATTTAAAACAGGTTCTTTCCGGTCAGAGCATGGGTCAGTGTCTCATTAGGCTGATGAATGCCATCCAGGAGGACTCTTCTAGTCTGGATGTCTTTAATCTTCAGTTTCTTGTGAACGTCTGTGTGCAGCTGCTGGTGATGTTGGTGCTGGCCGCTCTGAGCAGAAAGAACAAACTGTGTCAGGGCTTCACCAGAGGAGCCTCTTCAGCCTTCAGGTCAGCTCACATTCTCTCTAAAACCATCTGAGCTGAGGCTAAATAAAGACGTGTGTGTCCCGTCCACAGTCCATGTAACTTCCTGGACCAGACTCAGGACAAGTCCCTGGTCTTGGCCGTCTTTGGACTGGTCTTCAGTAAACTCTCGGTGTTGGTCATCTCTCCAGACCCTCTGCCGTTTTACAAGGACACTCCAGCTCATCTCAAAGGTACACTTAGGTTCACAAACCCTTCCTTTACTAAACATATGACTGTGGATTTGTTATTTGAGGAAATAAACGTGAATGCACTTGTCGTCTGTCGCCTCAGAATACATGAAGCTGTTGTCCATCTTCTACTTCCCGCTGCTGTACTACCCCCTCCTGCTCAGCTCCACGCTGCAGCTCAAGGCCGGATACCTGTCCGGGGCTCTACTGTCCCTCAGTCACGGCTCGGTGCTGCTCTGGCAGAAAATCGACTGCCCCAAGACTCCAGAGGTACCACTGCTGTCCAGGAACCAGCGCAAGACCAGACCAAGACAAGATCCAGACGTTAAAAGATTTTAGGATCAGTGCATGACATAAGAGCTCCTGGAAGCTCAAGGTCCAGTCTGAGGGTTAGGACTTAGGACTTAGGTTGGTCTCAGGCTCATGAAGGTCAGTGTTTGGTGACAGACAGATTTTTAAAAGAAGATAAAATAGATGAAGCATGATGTAGACAAACAAACCGGCTGTGGTCTTGGTTGGTCTGACTTTAATATCAGTCTCAAGTCCAAGATCCAGCCTTGACTACGACATCAGAACACTTTGGTCTTGGTCTAACGCTGGTTCAGTCCTGGTTTGAGTTGTTCCTCTGTTCTCCGTCCACAGCTCTATAAGTTCTACTCTCTGCTGGCCTCCATCCCTCAGCTGCTCTGTCTGGGTTTTATCTGTGTCCGCTTCGTCTTACTCTTCTTTAAAGGCCCGGAGAACTACCAGGTGAGACCTACAATGTTATAAACCCAGGCCCTTCTCTGTGTCCTCAGCGTGCCTCAGGAGCAGAGGATAAAGAGTGTTCCACTGCTGTGTGCTGCTGCTGGGAGCTGTTGCACTTTCCACATGAGTCGCAGTTATGTGAGCCTCACTAAGAGCTTTAACTCCTGAGGATTAAGACTTTACTCTGAACCAAACCAACATCACATCTCACTATTGTTTCTGTTTAATCCAACGCCACCTTTCACAGATGAACTGAGACTGCTTTTTAGAACCATTTGATCAGGATTCATGTTGTTGTTGTGTATTTTTACTGAAGAAGTAACAAAACATGGTTCAAACGGAAATGTCTGCAACTGAACAAAACAGAACACGCCAAATGGACAAAGCAATGAAAATGTTTTTGATGTAGCTTATATCCATGCTAACGTTCTGTTTCTCATTGACAGGACCTGGACAGCAGCTACTACACTGAATATGTGACGTCTCTGCTGAAGAAGCCCTCCGTCAGGTGATCAAAGCACAATCTGACAAACAACCTTTCATAAAAGCCATAATGTCGATCATCACAATGAAGTGTTAGGAATGATCAGCGACAGAAGTCTGTGGGGGGCTGTACTTTTGAGTGAGTGTGGGCAGGTGACGTGTTTCCATTAGGTGTTTTTCTATTCACAATTTCAGTTTCTGCAATTTGAAGGTTAATGGAAACACAGCTAATGAAAGCTTTTTTTCTGTCATTGGAAACACATTGTTGTTTATTGAGTGCTTCCCTGGCTTTCATGGGGCAGACAATCTAACAGGACCTGACCTGCAGGGTCCAGCGTTACACCAGCGCCAACACACTCAGGCTTTCACAGGACGACACTCTCAAACATGTGTCCAGAAGGGCTTCCAGAAGGGAAGAGGTTAAGATAACCCAAAGCCAGATGTTATTGATGACTGTATAGTCTGGTTACAAAAAAAACGAAACAAAAAAGAGCAAAAAGCTAATTCTGGAACTTCAAACTCCATCTTCTTCCATCAACTTGAAAATCTCAAGGTTTAATGCTTGGCCAGCCTTTTGACAGGACATGAGCAAAGAGCATCACATCTGTGGTTGGTTGAGTTCCAGCTGCAGAACCTCGGGGTTAGGGACGGAGCTGTGTGACCTTTGGTCTGGGGCTCTTAACTTTCATTTTAAAATCTGTTTAAATTCTGTTCTCATTTTACAAACACAAATACAAACGTAAACGTTATTAGTTTTTTAATGCTGCAGCACCTCAACATCAGACAAACCCGCTCTGATGAAGAGGATCCTGGAGTTTCCAAAGAGCTACATCTACGTCCCAGAGAAAGGTACAAACTCAGAAACAACAGGTATTTTTCAGAAATGTCCAGTGTCCAGAAGCTAACACACACACTGCCGTCCCTTTTGAACACTTGCTTAGTGTGCACAGACCAAGATCATTTCATAAATCTCTTTGTGACAGTGTTCCGGTTTCCTCTGAAGCTGGCCGTCTCTGCCTTCGTCTCCGTCCTGTGCATTTATCACGTGAGTCCTGATCTAAAGGCACTGGCTGCTCCTTGGTGTTTCTGGGATGAACTGATGGTGCTGTGGTGGTGTTTCAGACGGCGCTGCTGCTGGTGGTGCTGGTCGTCCCCACGCTGCACATCGTTCGAGCCGGTATCGACGAGAACATAGCCTACCTGCTGCTGAATTTCGGGATCGTTTTATCAGACGACAGGATGGAGGTGGTCCGCATCGTCACCTTCTACACCTGGCTCCTCGAAGGTAAACTCTCATTTCAGTCCTTTCACTTTCGGACAGACATACAACTAATACAAACCCTTTTTAATATTATTGATCCAACAGGATTTCTACTGAGTGGAAACAATTGTAAATGTTGATAAAGCTTTAATACAGACAATAATGTCAATGTCCTCTCTGACCTTTTTGTGTCCCTGTCCTTTTTGAACTCTGTGTCATGTATTCAAACTCTTTTATTCCTATTACCCGTCAATTTGAATAAACCTGGTTTTGATTTGACCTTGTACACTCAACAACGACCAGGCTCCGGGATGATTCTGCTTTTTGAACCCATTTAAACCAGGTTCCTCATTAGTGAAGTTCTGCTTTCCATTCATTTCATGTGTCCTCATCCTCTCAGAACACCTGTGTTTGACCTTCTGTTGTGATGTTCCTCTCTGTGTGTTGTTCCAGTGTGTTACCTGTGTGCCATGACTCTGTCCTGTGTGGTCAGTCTGCTCATGTTGATGAGGTCCATGGTGCTCCACAGGTGAGTCACAGTTACCTGAGTCTGCTGGCTCTGCTGTGGCCTGTGCACTACACCTGGAATTACATCAATGGTAAAGAAAATGGCTGCAGTTACACTCAAAGCACATGAAGCAGTGTGGGGTTCAGTGTCGGAGCGGGGTCTCTCTGAGAATAACCAAGACTCACCTCAGTTTAATCTGCTCTCACATGTTTCTAGTTACATGGTTCTTTTAGCTCATAACTAATGACCAACATTTAAGGATATACTCTTTAAACGTGTTACTATTTGAACAGTAAATGGTGCTGTGTTGCAGATGTAACCTGCGAGGCCTGTACAAAGGAGACGTGTATAAGATGTACAGCCAACAGAAGGCTCTGGAGCCGAGCGGAGCAGGAGTGGTCTGTTGGATGGGACTGGTGGGATACCAGGCCGCGCTCATCAGCCTCGGTACGGTTCTGTCTGTGGAACTTAATAACTGGATATTGTGGCTTTAAAATCAGATCTCACAGTCATATTTACGTTTATTTTAAGGACAAATTACAATGTCGGCTTTAAATAACTGTGGATATATGTTTTCTAGAATGTAACGAGGGAAGAACAAACTGTTAAACTAAACTTGATTTGGTTTGTTCTGAAGTGTTCTAATGAGTTCAAGACAAAACCTCTGTGTCCATACGACAGTCACTCACAGGTTTTTACCTCGACATTCCAACCAATCATATTCTACAATAGTCACTGATTTAAATCCATGTGCAATTTGGAAACAATTAATTAATCACCTGTCGGCACAGGTCTGAACTGAACAGACTGAACATCACACGGCTCAGTCTGACTTTGGTCTTGAAGTTGTATTCTATCTTTATATATTTTCAGTTGTTTTGTGGTGTTTATTGCAGGAATGGTGATCCAGACGGTCGTGTTCTTCATCTGTTTTGTCTTCCTGGTGTTTCTCATCATCATCCCTGTGTTTTATGGAAGAAACCTAATGGCTTTTGAGGTCGCAGGTCGAGTCTGGTACAGCACTGTTTTCTCTTTTCATTACAACATTTACCTTCTCCATTTGTTTTAATTGTGTGATGAACAAACAAAGGATTTAAAAAATCTTTTATGATTCCAGGCCGGTGTGGGTGACTCTGCTCTTGGTCAGTGTTCTCCAACACGTCGCTGCCAAGTTTGCATTTGTCAAAAAAGATGCGGGGACCAGAGACTTAGACAACAGGTACAAGAGGCAGAGGTCTCACAAAGTGAAGCGTCTAAAGGACAGTTTACAGACTGTCTTAACATAGTTCAGCTCCAAAACCTCTTTGAGACGGCAGATTGTCTATATGTCTATTGTCAGAGACTACTACGAGTCAACCTGTACGACTCGAGTCACCTTTGACCTGTGCCCTTTGTCATATTTTAAGATGAAAGAAGTTTGGCTTTGGAGTTTGTTTAGACGTCATCAGGGTCAATATAGAATGTGAACCAAACAGAAGCAGCTGTATGTGTCCTGTCAGCTGTGCCAGACGTTTGGGAAAATCTTTTCTGAGATCTTTAAGTGCAATACCTAAAGTGTCCACAGGGGGAGTAACAGCCTCATGTTTTTCGTCAGAGACAGCCTGTTCTTACTGACCTACCTGCTGTTCCTGGTGAACACGGTGCTGGGGCTGATCGTCGGCATCTGGAGGATAGTCATCACTGCTCTGTACAACATCATCCACCTCGGACGCTCTGACATCAGCCTGCTGCACCGCTCCGCCGAGTCACATGACCCAGGTACTCATCACGTCAACCAGGTACTCATCACGTGAGCCAGGTACTCATCACGTGAGCCAGGTACTCATAACGTGTACCCAGGTAGTCGTCAGGTCAACCAGATACTCATCACGTGAGCCAGGTACTCATAACGTGAGCCAGGTACTCATAACGTGTACCCAGGTACTCATCACGTCAACCAGGTACTCATCACGTGAGCCAGGTACTCATAACGTGAGCCAGGTACTCATAACATGTACCCAGGTATTCATCCCGTGACCCAGTACTTGTCACGTGACCCAGGTACTCATGTGACCCAGGTACTCATCACGTGAGCCAGGTACTCATAACGTGTACCCAGGTAGTCGTCAGGTCAACCAGATACTCATCACGTGAGCCAGGTACTCATAACGTGAGCCAGGTACTCATAACATGTACCCAGGTATTCATCCCGTGACCCAGTACTTGTCACGTGACCCAGGTACTCATGTGACCCAGGTACTCATAATGTGAGCCAGGTACTCGTCACGTAACCCAGGTACTCATCACGTGAGCCAGTTTCAGTCAGTCTTCATGTGTCTCTATTGTGGTAAAAGTAAAATGTTCCTGAACACTGGACCTAAACTCGAGTGAGAAAACCAGGTCTCAGGACTAACCCAGGTCTTCCTCAGCTCTAACCCTCCCCTCTGCCCCACAGCCTACAGGTACTACACCCAGTTCCTGAAGGTTGAGGTGAGTCAGTCCCACCCTGTGATGAAGGCCTTCTGTGGACTCCTCCTGAACCTGACCGTGGAGACGGGACGAGCCGGAACCAAGACCCAACAGGACCAGGAAGGTTAGTCCTCGTTTGAGTCTAGTTTATTGTTCTGTTTGAGTTTTTTATCAGACCACAATTAGTTCAGGATTTACTCTTTTTGTTGCTTTAGCCACAATTTTCTCTTGTGTTTTAAGCCGGTTTAGCCCTGCCTGATCCAGGCTTCTTTTTAGTCTTGGCTTAGCCCCGGTTTAGTCCCAGTTAGACCCTTATTTAGACCTAGCTTAGTCTGTTGACCTGGTTCAGTCCGGTCTAACCCTGGTCTAACCCGGTCTTTCCCTCAGGTCTCAGTCCGATCTAACCCTGGTCTAACCCGGTCTTTCCCTCAGGTCTCAGTCCGGTCTAACCCTGGTCATACCCGGTCTTTCCCTCAGGTCTCAGTCCGGTCTAACCCTGGTCTAACTCGGTCTTTCTCTCAGGTCTCAGTCCGGTCTAACCTTGGTCTAACTCGGTCTTTCCCTCAGGTCTCAGTCTGATCTAACCCTGGTCTAACTCGGTCTTTCCCTCAGGTCTCAGTCCGGTCTAACCCTGGTCTAACCCGGTCTTTCCCTCAGGTCTCAGTCCGGTCTAACCCTGGTCTAACCCGGTCTTTCCCTCAGGTCTCAGTCCGGTCTAACCCTGGTCTAACCCGGTTTTTCCCTCAGGTCTCAGTCTGATCTAACCTTGGTCTAACTCGGTCTTTCCCTCAGGTCTCAGTCCGGTCTAACCCTGGTCTAACCCGGTCTTTCCCTCAGGTCTCAGTCCGGTCTAACCCTGGTCTAACCCGGTCTTTCCCTCAGGTCTCAGTCCGGTCTAACCCTGGTCTAACCCGGTCTTTCCCTCAGGTCTCAGTCCGGTCTAACCCTGGTCTAACTCGGTCTTTCCCTCAGGTCTCAGTCCGGTCTAACCCTGGTCTAACTCGGTCTTTCCCTCAGGTCTCAGTCCGATCTAACCCTGGTCTAACCCGGTCTTTCCCTCAGGTCTCAGTCCGGTCTAACCCTGGTCTAATTCGGTCTTTCCCTCAGGTCTCCAGGAGAACCGTCCTAACGCGGCGCTCCTGACTCGTCGGATCCGTCGGCGCTGGCAGCTCGTCTTCACTCTGGTCAACAACCCTTCGCTGCTTGGCTCCAGGAAACACTTCCAAACCCAACAAACCGAACCCGCCGCCAATGGGACGCCCAGCAAGAAGTCCCAGACAGGAAGTAGGAAGTCCCAGACAGGAAGTAGGAAGTCCCAGACAGGAAGTAGGGAGGAGAAACATGGAGCTGTGGAGGTAGAGGTAGCGGTCGAGGCTAAAGCAGAGAAAACTGGAGCCATAGATTTTAAACAGCTTTAGCTTCTCTTTGGAAACAGGAAGTGGATTTATTTCTTTTTCTGTAAAAGTTGTAACTCTTAATAACCTATTGTATTCCTCACACTTCAATAAAGGATTTTAATTTGTACTAAAGAACTTTGAACTATGAAAAAAAAGATTCAATAAAACACTTTCCAAATGAATGGTGGTGAGTTTTGTGGAGAAATGACTTTAAACTATAAACTTTCATTATCTTTCTCCTGATTTAGTTTTAGTTCCGTCCTGATATATCCTTGGGTAAATCTCTTTAAGCCCTGGTTTAGAGCTATACCTCGCACTAGTTAAATACCTGATTTTCTTTTAGTTGGAGAAAATGATTTAAACCCCAAATAGTTTATTGTAATTCATTTGTGAAAAAAACAGACTTTATGATACCAAAGGCTGCTTATTATAGAGGATTTTTTTTAAGCTACGCTATCACATGATTGAAAAAGGAGCGCTCCCATTGGTCTACACCGGCCTATCATGTGATGTTTCAGAAAGTGTATTTTGTGGAGGAAAAATTGGTCCGGTTTAATAAATAAACTCTCAGGTCAGCTGTGCAGATAATTTTACATTTCTGCTCTCTCTGATTGGTCACTGGGCTGGGTTTCTATCCTGGATCTACCCCTGTTTAGTTTCCACAGGTCAATAGAAAGTGAACCAGCTTCTGAAACTAAAAACCCAGGATTGGCCCAAAGTGACCTCAGTATCCTCCAGATCCAGCTTCAGACAGGGCCCTGGTTTAATCCTGGTTTGGCCCAGTTCAGAATGTTCTCCTGGCCCTGGTTTACCCCTGTATTAGTGGCTACTTACTGTTCTAGTCCTGGTTTAGTACTAGCTTCATTCTGATTATTCTGGTTTCCACAAAGAAAACTTTTTTAAAAAGTGAAATAATGTGTGGAATAAGCCAGGTTCAGATTTCTTTAACATAATACAATACAATCTGCAGGATAAAAGAGTGCTGTGGTGAATTGATGCTGACAACTGAGAGTGAGACAGATCAATAAAAAACTCCAAACCACAGCAGTCGATATGAGCTGGGTCAGATTTACCCTCAGGAGGATAGATAACAGAATTAAACCTCTGGAGTCCAACCAAGAGAAACGTCATCATCAGTGCTGAGACCGAAAACAGTATAAGAGCTAAGTATGGCTAATGGCTAATGCTGTCGTCACATAGACTGTATTTGACAACCTTCAACCTTTTATTATAAAGAGAAAAGAAGCTAATCTTGACTTGTTTATAGCGTTAAATGCTGATAAACAGCTACTTCACTCCTTCATTATTGATTAGGATTACTTGTTTGAGAACATTTGTTATGTAATAGCAAACCAGAAGTACAAATGAAGAGGTCAAAATGCTCTCACAAATACACTTCTACTGGTTCTTACGGCCTCTAACTGTGACCCACATTTAGAGCTAGACCAACTGAGCTGCACAATATTGCCTGGGACACTGAGATTGGGACTGACTTTAGCAGGATATTTAATCAAACTTGAGAACTACTGCTAAGTAAAAAATTGCACTGCTTTTATTGGAGCGTTTAATGACGACATTTAGCACAACCCCGAATTCCAAACCATCAGAAAAATATAATCAGTCAAGATGGATATTAAGTCTTGAACAAATGTAATATAATTGAAGAAACAAAGCCTCATGTTGGTAGTGTTAAAAGGTTTTTTAAGGAGTTCAAGCAAACTTTGGAGGTTGTGGATAACTATATTGTTAGAGGTATTCTATTGAAAAAAAGTGATGCACTTTAGTTTATTACAGGCTTTGCAGAGACAACGCAGCAGGTCATTAACTCAAAAACCTGACCCAGATTCAGAACAGCACAGAGAGAGGTTATTTTAAAAGAACAGGATCCACTTTATACAAAACAGAAGCACTCAAACGTTACTTGAAACTACTTTGGTAAATGCACAGTATGTTTATTGGATTTTTTCAAAAACCACAACAGAATTTTACACACGATGTCCCGCTGCAGAAGGACACCACACACAAACAACGTCTGCACACGCTTCATGGTGTTGTTTAGTATTTATACACAGCAAGGCCACCTACAGGATATAAAATGACTACAGGCACAGGGATCTCTTGATTGTCTATTACTAATAAGCAACATCTTACACCAGTAAAGTATTGCAAAGCTTTAAGCGTGGAGCTCGGTTCAGGACTGACATGTCGCTCGACAAACTGTAGCTTCTTTTTATTCATTTGAGCCAGTTTAGCCCTGATCATTTATTTATTTTGAAGTCCTTTTATACACTGGTTACTAAATTCAGATATATTCTATTCCAGCGAGCTCGACTAAAAATGTTTTCTTTTGGCACATTTCTTTTTCCAGTTCATGATAAGAGCCTCTGTTTGTATTGGTTTGTTATTTTAGCGTTTGTGTCTTTAAGCCCCTCCTATTCAGCGAGGTCTGCTGTGATTGGTCAGATAGATTAATATGATGTAAATAAGGAACAAAAACAGTATTAAAACAGAAAAAATAAGTAAAACTAGAATGAGCTTATACGAAACACTTTTGTTTGAGTTAAAATAAACTCTGAAGAGGTAGGTCTCGTCTGCTTTTAATCAGACTCCAGGGTCGTTTGTTTTTGACAACAGGGACATGCTTTGACAAACTGAGCACAGAAACTAAGGGACAAGACAATTTCTCAATTGAAATCTGAACCAGGGTCCAAACCCAGATAATGTCAATCATCTTTACTGTTTTAATGAAGAAGTGAATGAACCGACAACAGTGGAGCATTACTGCTTTGAGACATAACAAGGAAAAAGTGTTCGATCGAGGCCGGTTTATGTTGCCACAGACTTCACTTAAGTCCTACCGGCAACCATACCAGCAACCAAACTGGACTAGAGTCGCCTGTAAAAGCCTCATTAGACCTACACAAAATGAATCTGGACTCAACCAGAATAAACCCGACTAAAACAGGACAGGTTTAAACCCAGAACTATACATTTGTTTCATGAGGTTTGCGTTAGCGTAAGTCAAATGTGATGTCAAGTCCTGAAACCATCTTTTTTCCAATGCTTTCAGCCGGCCCATAAAACATTTCATTTCCACTAATATTTGCAGTCTGTGATGTTGACCGCCTCAGCTCCCAGAGGCAGTCGGTCACTGTATTCAGAGCCCACCTCACACTCGTTTGTTGATTTGTCTTGAGACGTTGTATCGGCCACAATGCTCTCCTCCGTGTCCTGCTCTTTACCCCCACTGTCCGTCTCTTCTTCCTCCGCTAAATCTTCACTCCTATTTATTTCTGACTCTTTTTGAGCTCTAAAACTAGCCTTCTCTATGCTACAACGATTTTTGGCTTTTAAAACCAGCTTGTACGTCTTACAGCGGTAAATGTAGATCAAGTGAAAGCACGTAGCAGCGAGTAAAGGCACTGTAGAAACTGTTAGCAGACAGATGCTAACGGAAATAATGATCATCAAGTTTGGGAGGTGTTTTCTTGTTGCAAAAAGCACTTGAACTTCACAATCTTCTCCTCGATACGTCAAACAAAGCGAGTAGTTAGTGCCGGGACGCAAACCGTTAAAGTGATACGTGTTAACTCCGTCTTTAATCTGCGTCCACTGCACTGCGTTGTGTTTTGGATCAGAAGTTACGCACAAGTACAGTCCGTTTGATTCTTCTTCTTCATTATTTTTGCTCTTTTCTCTGGGTTTTAGCAACGGGTTTATCCGAACAGTAGCTTCTGTTTCTGAAACTCCCAACGCAATGACACCAAAATCAAAGGTGTACAGTTTTACATTGTCGAAGCTAGCGTTAAAAACATGGCTAGAAACGTATTTTGTATTTGAAGTTAAGACGCATTTGCTAATGTACTTTAATGTCTCATTTAATTCATTTTCTTCCTTAAAATTAAGAAGAGAGTTTGTAGTCTTAGGCAGAGAAGGCGGTGCAGCTTTGGCATAGCTAGCTGTTGTTAGCTCCTCTTCATCTGTCGATTTATTTGACCTTAAAACCTTGATTAAAACAGATTTTTTGTCTTGACCGTATTCATTTGTAGCAGAACAGCTGTATATTCCGCTATCTTCCTTTTTAAGCTCAAAAATAACAAGCGTTCCATTGTTGTAGACTTTTAAAGAGTTGTCTAGCATTTCCACCGAGTCATTCTCTGTTAGCATCAATGCTAGCTCCTTTTTACTGTTGACTCTCCACGTCACAGTCGGCTGAGGGTTTCCAGTGACTTCACAAGTTAAAATGAGCCAACTTCCCTCAAAAAAGCTGCCATTTTGAAAGTTATTATCAACCTTTATTGTTACATTTGGGCTTTCACACTTTAAATCTGGTAAAGTTAGAAGTGAGCCCCCTTTTAGGTCTTCGGGAGTGGCACAAATAGTCAAATTCACGTCTGCAACGGTAATTTTAGCGCTCAAAATCCAGTCTTTTAGCCAGTTTAAAGAGCATGTGCATGAAAAAGGATTGTTGTGTATCTGTAAATAGGTCAAAGCGATCAAACCGTCAAATGTGCCTTCGTTTATTGTCACAAATCTATTGTCGTTCAGTCGAAGGGAGTCGAGTTGTTTGAGGTTGGAAAAGGCGTCTTGTGGCAGGATTTGTAAATTGTTATGGTCCAGTTTGAGGAGATGTAAAGACGTGAGGGTCTCTAGATCCTTCCAAGGAAAGTCTGTGAGTCTGTTGTGGCTTACATCCAAGTTTCGAAGTTGAATTAAAACCGAAATCACTCCGTGTTCGATGGAAATGATCCTGTTATGCGTCATCCATAAAGAAGTCACCTGTGGAGTGTTGTCGAAGCTGCCCGCAGAGACAGAGGCAATCCGATTGGCCGAGAGGCTCACCGTTGTCACGTTTGCCGGTAAACCCAGAGGAACTGCAGCTAAGTCTTTGGAGGAGCATTCGGCAAAATGGCGGCCGTATTTATTGGAGCAGGAACAAACACGTGGACAAGACAAGCCGATGGGAAGAAAGAAGAGCAAGAAGAAGAAAGAGACATCCACAGCGGCCATTTTATGTCCTGAAAAAAACAAGAGAGACAAATGCCTACAACAATTAGAATTGAGTCTGTAGTTTTAAGCTGAGCCAATGTAGCTTTAGCATTAGCTAGCTGACATTAGCTCCTCTTTAGGTGACAATAAAACCTTGATTAAAACAAATTCATTCTCGTTTTTACTGTTGATTTTCCACTTTATAATTGTTAAGTTAAAATGACTAAACTTTCCATTTAAAAGCTTCTCTTTTGAATAACATTTTCAATGTTTATCTTCACATTTACGCTTTTGCACTTCAAAACCAAACCGACTGAGAAGTGGTATTCTTTGTATTTCCTCTGGAGTGTCTGCAGTGGTGGGTTAGGGTGTTTGTGGTGTTTTACTAATCTCAGAATTATTAATTGGGGTCTTCCAAGTGTCCCCTCTTTCTACCCTTTGTCTAAGTACTGTCTGTTTCTCAAAAAAGCCACCAAACATTTCCTAAAAATGAATTCAGTCTCATTGAGTTGGTGTCTCTGTCCGTGGTTCTGACGCATTTATATTCTCTGTTTTAAATAAAAAAAGATCTGGAAGAAAACTGGTTTGTACTGGACTGGAGCTCCTTCCAGTAATGGTTTCATTATTGAATTTAATGCTGTAATAACATTTAGCACACTGCATTAAAATAATGCTGTTCTGAGGTGACTAATGGACGAATGAAACCTACTGCATGTGTTTATTTACAGAAGTCATCTAAAAGTAAAAGAATATAAAGAAATCACATAGATCTAGAATTTTAAAAGGTTTACATTTACATTGAATCTTTCAGAGTCATTTTTAGTTTTGTAATGTGCCATTTTCAGAAGGTGTTTTTAGAAACTAGGTAGATTTTATTTATGTTTTAGATTTTAAAGCTTCTTCAAAGAGTTTTTACTTTATCTTTATACTTTTACTGCATATGACGAATACACTTTTCTCTTTCTCTCGCAGGGCTCCCATACTTCCTGGAAAACCCAGACCATAGTCAGGTACTTTTTCCAAAACAGAAGAACCTGTTCTACTGTTCACTTTTCTGTCCTCAGCCTAGAGTCGTTTTAACTCTTGTACTGTGCACATCTAGAGTCGTTTTAACTCTTGTACTGTGCACATCAAATAACTAATGTTTTCCTGTTCATCTTCAATATTTATTAATGTATATTTTTATGGTAAAAAACGGTCAAACACAGCTGTTTAGCATTAACCATAAATTTGACAGTTTTATTTTTTGTGGTGCGCAGAAGTTTAGGGAAACATGACTCTTTTCTCTCAGGGTTCCTACACTTGGAATATAGTTATTTTAATCTTAGTGCCATGTTAAATCTTTTATCTTACTCTCTTGTGGAAAAGTCATACAAATAGAAGATATTGTGATTTACAAATACACTTGACGCGGATGTTTTTCTGTTAAATCTTTCTTGAAATCGACGTAGATTGACTAAATGGTTGAAAAGCTTGACAGGTTTAAAAAGGCTGACTCCTCTTCGGTCTCTGCTCACATCAGCACTAAACCAAATAGAATCCACAGAAAGGTGACGCGTCTGGCTCTGCTGCAGTGTTTACTCACCTCCAGATCTCCTCCGAACAAATCAATACGAGAATAAAGAGACGGAACAGACGGATTAATAAAGAGTGGATCCAGAGCGAGCCTCAGATCCAGGGAAGTTTGTGTCTCGCTGCAGACGTGGTGCTGATGCTTGCTCGTCCTGGTTTAGATTTAAAGAGACAGTCGCGTCCTTCATTTGACCGTCTCTCGGTCTCAGCACAGAACACTCTCGGAAATGCACTGCACTGATTGAAGAAACTGCTGCAAACTCTGTAAAAAGCTGTTAGTCATTAATGAAACATAAGGCATCAACAAACCTTCACAGAAACTGAACTGCATCAGTCAACCTTTACCTGTACTGCACACAAGTGCTTTATAGAGAAACATAAAGACAAAAAAGAAACCAATACAAGCACAAAATGAATGAAAAGGAGGATTTACGTTACACTTTACCAATCACAATTTGTCTTGTTGATCCAACATTGAACTTATATTAGCACTTACACACACCAACCACATGAGCTTCTCCGCACGGACTTTTAGACTTGGTTCTTTTCTGAAATACCATAATTGTCCTTGAGTGGTGGATTTCTCTCTCACTGTAATACTCTTTCTATTACTTTGGTTCTGAGTCTGACATAAAACATTACACAATAAAACACAGTAAAAACCATGACAATAGCCTGTGAATGTTTGAAATAGTGTAAAAATAACACTATTGTCATGTCTCTGTCTGGAAAAATAGATTTTTAAAACTTAGTCAAATGAGAAATGTTGATATTTTATTTACATTCATTTAAAAATCAGTGTATCTCAAAGATCAGGACACAAACAACCCTCACAAAAACCCGTCTGGTTTGTGGGAGACAGGGTTTTGATTTGTCACAGTAAACCTTTGAGCCAGTCCCAAGCCCAGACAAATGTAGAAGGTCGTGCCAAAGCTTTTGACCTTCACTTCACTCTTTCGCAGCGACAAAGATACAAGGATGAAAGAATACCAAATACAACCGAAGACATCTCAGGACGTCAGCAGGTTCAGTCCAATGTAAAGTCCCAGGAAGAATTAAAATTTGAGTGTTCAAAGCAGGCCCGGCGCTTGAATTCATTTACAAACCAATACACTTGGTTTCAGATTACGCTTTTTAAATTCTTTTTTTTTTTAAAAAGCATACATTCAACTTGAGCAATTCAGATTCTAAATCTAGATATTCAGTTCAAGTTTCTAGTGGCACAAACATCAGCCCATATTCTGATTGGTCGCATGTGTATCTGTTTTTCCTCCTGGAAATCAAGAGAGACCAGACTCATTCTTTGTGTTGGATGAAAACTAATGAGGATGGATGTTCAGGGAGGACACCAGAACATTCTCTGTGGCCACATCCAGAAGCTTTTTCACCTGGATGTGACTTTTTTATGATCATTATAACCATTAGTTACAACTTTAACAATGAAAATGTGTTTTCTATTTATTTTTTTCTGTAAGACAAATA
>JALDNG010000002.1:18200000-18242500 GCA_024349245.1 Neodontobutis hainanensis | reverse complement strand
CCTGGTTTAGTCCTGGTTTAGACCTGGTTTAGACCTGGTTTAGACCTGGTTTAGACCTGGTTTAGACCTGGTTTAGACTTGGTTTAGACCTGGTTTAGTCCTGGTTTAGACCTGGTTTAGTCCTGGTTTAGACCTGGTTTAGACCTGGTTTAGACCTGGTTTAGTCCTGGTTTAGACCTGGTTTAGACCTGGTTTAGACCTGGTTTAGACCTGGTTTAGACCTGGTTTAGACTCTGTTTTTGAATAAATTCGGGCCTAAACCCATTAAACTCATGAGCTGTCATATCTCACCCTGACTTCCTGCTCTCCTCTGGTCACATGACTTGTCGGGTGCAGGTCACATGACTGGAGCGTGGCCTTGTGGTAGATTTACAGTGCGGTGCCTCCATTCGTTATGTCTCTGCGGCTTTAGCTACGAGTCTGTCATGTTTTAAATCAGCCATTAACATTCATGAAGGTGTTTACATGCATTCCACATGTTCCCCTGTGTTCTCTCAAAAGACCCTGAACCAGGACCAGACCAGGACCAGACCAGGACCAGACCAGGACTACACCAGGACCAGACCAGGACCAGACCAGGACTACACCAGGACCAGACCAGGACCAGACCAGGACCAGACCAGGACCAGACCAGGACTACACCAGGACCAGACCAGGACCAGACCAGGACCAGAACTGGGGCTAGTTTGTCGGGAAATGGAGGATTAAAGAGAAGTCAAAAGGACGATGACTCGAGTGAATGCAGAGGGAACCTGGAGGTTGGATGATTGCAGTTACACAGTGGATGGGATTTTCAAGGATCCACAGAAGCGAAGACTTTCTGTGCAACAAAAGCTGTGAGAAGTAAGAGCTGTCCAAGTAACACAAAGTGTTCTGATGATAATTTAATGTTTTTCGAAGCAACAAAAAGACAAAGCTTTAAATCTGAAGGCTTTTGGTGAATGTTTTTGAGGTGTGCTAGGCTTTCTCATTCATTCATTCATTTTCCATTGCTTTGTCCCGTTAGGGGGCAAGTGACTGGAGCCTATCCCAGCAGCTTTGGGCCTGAGGCGGGGTACACCCTGGACAGTGGGCAGTTAGTCGCAGGGCTAACATTTAGGGACAGACAGTGACAGACAAACATTACTCTCACTTTCATTCACTAGGAACACTTTAGAGCTGTCATTTAACCTGTACATGCATGTGTTTGGTCGGTGGGAGGAGCCGGAGTACCCGGAGAGAACCCACAGTAACACGTGGAGGACATGCAGACTCCTCACAGAAAGACCTCGGCAGGGTTTTGAACTCACAACCTTCTTGCTGTGAGGCAGGAGTGCTAACAACATGTTTCGAAACGACAAAAAGACAAAGCTCTGAAAATAAAGTTTTAGGTGAAAGTTTTTGGGGTGTGAGGTGTTTTCCGCTGTCACCAAAAGAAAGACGGGAGTAATAAGAAGGTGGGCCACTGTTTTAAAGAAGTCTCATTTGTAAATATCACAGGAGTGTGTGAGATTATCAGAGGACAGTCCTTCTATGTGTCTGACCTTTGAAGGCTAATGTCCAAGAGAAGACGTTACTCTGAGCGAGGGATGTGGAGAAGAATGGACAGTTTCACACAAACCCAGCAGGTGGCGTTATTGCAACTGTTGGATACCAACTGCCATAAAACTCAAGAAGAAGAAGAAACATGTCAACACTGGAAGTGGTTTTCATAATAAATATTCATTTCAATGTCAATATCAATTTTTATTTTTTTCTAACTTTTGAAGCTTTTAACAACCTGCTGCTGGTGAAGTTTCTTACAGAAAGAATAAAAAAATCCCTTTAAGCCCTGATGCATTCAAAGACCGCCAGAACCAGCGCAATTCTTTAAGATATGCAGGCTAACAATAACGTTTGTAACAGACGGGTCTAACTGTGAACCTTTATGCATTTGGAGTCGTTGAACAGATCTATTCATAAAAACAAAAGTCTGTGTTTAAATCTCCTAAAAGTGCCTCAGGAGAATCTAAGATGATAACTAAATCTGTTTTCTCATTGGGTTTAATAAATAAAGATGATCATTAGTTGTATTGTGACTCGCTGGTTACAGATACAACTGCAGACACTGTCAGGGTTTGTCTCGTTGGTGATTCTCGGCCGCGAGCCGTCGATCCATCACCGAGCGTCGTCTCTAAATTGAGCTTCTGAAACACAAAGAGAAGGGCAAACGAGATGGACGCAGGAATCAATCTGCTGCTGATAAGACGCTCTGCCGCCGTGTCCTCCACAAAAACAACTGCAGATAACGCCATTTACAGCCCACAATGCCTTCCATTAACAAACAACGCGCCGCAGCCAACAATCAATGTGAGATAAATATGTCAGAGAGAGAAAGGCTTTACACCTGATGACTCTGATGAATAAAAACACTGGACAAGAATGAAACGACAGCGAGCAGAGGAAAAAAAGACAGTTGATGTGGCTCTGAGGTTGTGTAGAGGTCTTGTGTTCGTTTAAAGATAAGATTTGATTCTGTAAAAGACTTTGAATGTAATGTTTAAAATGTAAACCAGTGGGAGCTACTTTTATTCAGTGTCTGGTTCCGTCTTTGGGCTGTAGAGACAGTAATGTTGCTCCAGGCTCCAGGAAACTTTACAACATCGTCACAATCACTGCACAAACCCCCCACAAAAACCAACTGGCACAGACCTGTCCTGGAACTTCCCCTGAAAAACCGGACCTCCATTTAGCGTTTCTGGACTAATCATAGACCTTTTCTCTTTTTTTGTCTTGTTTCCTTGGACGGTATATTTTTCATTTACTAAACAGCCGGTTCACAAAACAAAATAACATAAATAAAATCAACACTGTAGACATTATGTAACTTCTACATTGGGCTTAAATACAATCAGGTTCTCCTGGTCAGAGCCGACAGCCGCGAGCAGACGGACGAGGGGAAGAAATCACAGCTATAATTCAGAAAAGGCTTTTTTACAAAAAAAATTCAGATTCTTTCTTGAGTTTCAGACGTTCGCAGCATCTAAACGTCAAATTTAAAACTTGATAAAGGCGTCAAGCTTTGCACACGTGTTTTTAAGAGAAACAGCTCAAAAAAGACGTGAAGCACGAGCAGAAAACAGATAAATATTGTCTTCAGTCGAGGTTTAACGAGGACCACATAAATCTCTCTGACGCTGAATAATGTTCAGTTCTAAACTTCAGTTTGGTTAAATTCAATAGTGTTTTGGAGAAAATAAAAGAAAAGCTGCTTCTGTTTGAGCAGCCATTTAAAAAAAGAGAACCTGTTTTAAAAATGTATAAAACTGTTCTTTAAAACCATCATTAAAACAAGTATTTCAAACGAGCTCCAGAAGCAAACCTGTAAAAAAAAGACGAGTTATAATTTCCTTTGGACAGATTCAGAGCAGAGAGTAGATTCTGGACTATTTGGATTTGCAGTTGTCTGCCTGAGCCCATGTTGCTGTATAAATGCTTCTTGTCGATAATCGTCCTCTGTCCCTGCTCGGCTCCGGATGCCTCTACATTTCAGACGCATTTCGGTGCAGCTCTCTCTTCGCCGTGATGCTTCCCAGAGCCGTTCTCCCCCGAGAGCCCGGCGCTGACAGGGAAAAGCCATAAGACAGGCTTCAAAGCACACGGAGCTCCCCTCCCCCACCACACCGCCGCTCGTCTGCACAGGTTCATTCATCACGCGGCGGAAAATGGAGTTGTTCCCTGAGGAATGCAGCGCTCTGGCCACGGGCTCCATCACATTCTCCTCCTCCAAAGAGACCGCGTTTGGTTCATGAAGATGTTTCAAATGTGATTTTAGACGAGTTATATCGACACAGGACGCCTCTGGATCATTATAGACCACCTCAGGGCCATTTAAAAAGGGTCTCAAATGTGGCTCCGACAGTGAGGGACGGTCAGTAGAAGGTGGTGCTGTTGAGTGGACATCAGGGAATCCTTACTCGGGACAAAATTAATGAAGCTTGTCATGTTTTTGTGTAAACGTCATGTTTCCTAAAGAAAGAATGAGAAATGTTGGACGTCTTTTGGTCCTGACCCAATATTTGTGCCCCTCCAATGAAGGTCGTAGAGTGTCCCACTTGTGAATTTAGAGCCGTCCATTAGAGCTGAGAGGGGTCACTGTCCCGTCACCGCGGACCTGGAGGGGAGAGGATATAGAGCCCTGTTCAAGCCCTGACCAGGAAAGATGTTTACCCAACTGAGGTAAGGCTTGGAGTCCAGAATCAATGATTTATGAAGCGTTAGCTCTGGAAGGAAACTTAATGCAGAGGGAAGGAGCTGACCAGTCCTACAACTTTACATTCAGGCCATAAATAAAGGAAAGCACACTCAGCTTTGGCTTTTCATCTAAGAAGACATGTCTGTGAAGGTTCTCAGTCATCCAGGTCATCTTGAAAAAAAGGTTAAAGTAAAAGCATCTGGAGTCAGTTTTCAAGGTTTTTCAAGGACATTTTGTCTCTAATTCCAAGAGACTTTAAGGCTCAGGAGAGTCGTTAGTGACACTGTTCCATTCAGGTGTAGTTGTTGTTCAATCTAAGAAGCACAATGACTGACTGTGTCTGTTCTATTCAGAGAATAGTCTGGAAACAGGGGCGGGATGATGTTGTGACAGGTGCCGAATAAAACCAATCACACAAAGCAGGCGTGACAATAGCAAGTTTATTATACTTATCTGAATCCAGTCAGAAGTATGGCAAAAACATCCTTTTTCTGAAGAAAAGTTATTAGAGTTTCAAATGGATGTGCTTTTAAAGACATGACCAGGTCACTTAAAACAGACGAGTGTGTCGTGGCAAACCTTTTCTCTGTAACGGGCGCCTTCTTTGTTTTGGAATAGCTCCGCAGCGCAGAAAGCGTGATGTCTAAACTTTAGTTTGGTGGAATGTTTAACTGTTTTGGAGAAAAAAAATGTCCTATTTTATTTTTTTACTGAGACAGGGAAAGGAAAAGAAAATGAGGGAATGGAGTTTTAAAATAAGGACATAGAACATTTTAATCATCAAAGTGCAACAGAATATTACCAAAAATATACAAAAGGCCTCAAAAATGTGACCATACTTTTAATGTTTGGTAAAAAACATAATTTAATGAACATCAGAGGTTTTAAAAAAAACTATATAAATAAACAGTTGAGAAAAAGTCCAACAGAGCATTTCCAGGTCACGTGGTCCTGTTGGGTCGCAGACACAGGCTGAGGTCCCGGCCTGGTGTCTGTGTGTCTTTAAAGAAGTGAAAGTCAAAGCCTGGAGTCGGTCCGAGACAGAGCCCGAGGCCTAACGAGATCAGCCCGCGGTCTGCAGATCCGATTAGCCCCAGCTCCATTACATTAGAGCTCCATTTACGAGGCTTAAGCACGACTCAGGCCCGACCTTGTCAAAGACGAGAGGCAACGAGCTCCAGGACCGGGACAGACCTCAGGACTGAACCAGGACTAAACCGGGACTGAACCAGGACTGAACCAGGACTAAACCAGGACTGAACCAGGACTAAACCAAGACTGAACCAAGACTGAACCAGGACTGAACCAGGACTAAACCAGGACTGAACCAGGACTGAACCAAGACTGAACCAGGACTAAACCAGGACTGAACCAGGAAGGAACCAAGACTGAACCAGGACTGAACCAGGACTGAACCAGGACTGAACCAGGAAGGAACCAAGACTGAACCAGGACTGAATCAGGACTGAACCAGGACTAAACCAGGTCTAAACCAGGACTAAACCAGGACTGAACCAGGACTAAACCAGGACTGAACCAGGACTAAACCAGGACTGAACCAAGACTGAACCAGGACTGAATCAGGACTGAACCAGGACTGAACCAGGACTAAACCAGGACTAAACCAGGACTAAACCAGGACTGAACCAGGACTGAACCAAGATTGAACCAGGACTGAACCAGGACTGAACCAGGTCTAAAACAGGACTAAACCAGGACTGAACCAGGACTGAACCAGGACTAAACCAGGACTAAACCAGGACTGAACCAGGTCTAAACCAGGACTAAACCAGGACTGAACCAGGTCTAAAACAGGACTGAACCAGGACTAAACCAGGACTAATATCACAATCTTTAAAATAATTATGGTATGGAGCACATTTGATCCTCTGATGTATCCCAGCGTCTGACAGAGCTGCAGACGAGAGGCTGACAGACGGAGACGAGGGTAATGTGCGATCGATGGAGTCTGGGGGGGGTTGATATGAGCACCTGCTTCTGTATCGACTCTGGACGCAGTGTTAGGGTCAGAGCTGTTATTGAAACAGAACAACTCCTGAAACATGACGACAACAAAAACAACAAAACTCCAGCTCTTTCTCCTTCTTCTATCTTTAATATTACACTGTCTGACCAGGACTCTTCTTCCTCTGGTCCTGACCAGGACTCTTCTTCCTCTGGTCCTGACCAGGACTCTTCTTCCTCTGGTCCTGACCTGGACTCTTCTTCCTCTGGTCCTGACCTGGACTCTTCTTCCTCTGGTCCTGACCAGGACTCTACCTTCTTCCTCTGGTCCTGACCAGGACTCTTCTTCCTCTGGTCCTGACCAGGACTCTACCTTCTTCCTCTGGTCCTGACCTGGACTCTTCTTCCTCTGGTCCTGACCTGGACTCTTCTTCCTCTGGTCCTGACCAGGACTCTTCTTCCTCTGGTCCTGACCTGGACTCTTCTTCCTCTGGTCCTGACCAGGACTCTTCTTCCTCTGGTCCTGACCTGGACTCTTCTTCCTCTGGTCCTGAACCGACAGAAACACTACAGGTTAAAGTTTCCTGAGACCCCTGCATGGTTCAGTCTTTTATACCGTGTTGTTCTGAGCTTGTGTTAACCTCGTGCAGCCTTCAACAAAGTAATCTGATCATTTAAAGAAAAGTGATAGATTTGACCTGAACTTTCTCCTTTGTGGTGAAAGGTAACCACTACAACAATGCTCTCAGTCTACAACTATTTAAGAGAGTTTAGTCTGAAACTGCTGAAGCCACACTGGTCGGTAATCATTGCACGGGACCAAGAGGCGCTGGGACGAGTGGACACCTGTTTAAATCAACAATTAAACAGATCCATTTCAACAAAGAATGTTGTTCTGATCCTTGCATTTTACTTTTGGACACTATTCAATCTGTGGTCAGTCTTTTGAAAATATGTGTGTCCACAGCTCACATTGTCTCTCGTCTTCTCCTCTCAGCTCTTAATTACCCGGATGTGCTCAGATTAATGCTGTTTTGGCCTCGGTTTGAAGCAGCAGCTGTGAGTTCTGAGTCCAGACCTGGAGCTGCTAAAGTTTATGAAGGTTGTTCATTCGACGCACATCAGTCTCTGAGGAATCCAGAGGAAGGAGGTTCACTCAAAGAGAAATATTCATCAGGAATCACTCAGAACCAAGGAAGGAGATGAAGAGGAAGGAAGGATACAGTCTCCGGCAGAACAAGACTCTCTCAGAACGAGACGCTCTCAGAACGAGACTCTCTCAGAACGAGACTCTCTCAGAACGAGACTCTCTCAGAACGAGACTCTCTCAGAACGAGACTCTCTCAGAACGAGACGCTCTCAGAACGAGACTCTCTCAGAACGAGACTCTCTCAGAACGAGACTCTCTCAGAACGAGACGCTGTCAGAACGAGACTCTCTCAGAACGAGACTCTCTCAGAACGAGACGCTCTCAGAACGAGACATCTCAGAACGAGACGCTGTCAGAACGAGACGCTCTCAGAACGAGACTCTCTCAGAACGAGACTCTCTCAGAACGAGACTCTCTCAGAACGACTCTCTCAGAACGAGACGCTCTCAGAACGAGACGCTCTCAGAACGAGACGCTCTCAGAACGAGACTCTCTCAGAACGAGACGCTCTCAGAACGAGACGCTCTCTGAACGAGACTCTCTCAGAACGAGACGCTCTCAGAACGAGACGCTCTCAGAACGAGACGCTCTCAGAACGACTCTCTCAGAACGAGACGCTCTCAGATTGAGACACTTTCAGAACGAGACACTTTCAGAACGAGACGCTCTCAGAACGAGACGCTCTCAGAACGAGACTCTCTCAGAACGAGACGCTCTCAGAACGAGACTCTCTCAGAACGAGACGCTCTCAGAACAAGACTCTCTCAGAACGAGACGCTCTCAGAACGAGACTCTCTCAGAACGAGACGCTCTCAGAACGAGACTCTCTCAGAACGAGACTCTCTCAGAACGAGACGCTCTCAGAACGAGACTCTCTCAGATTGAGACACTTTCAGAACGAGACGCTCTCAGAACGAGACTCTCTCAGAACGAGACTCTCTCAGAACGAGACACTTTCAGAACGAGACTCTCTCAGAACGAGACTCTCTCAGAACGAGACGCTCTCAGAACGAGACGCTCTCAGAACGAGACTCTCTCAGAACGAGACTCTCTCAGATAGACTCTCTCAGAACGAGACTCTCTCAGAACGAGACGCTCTCAGAACGAGACTCTCTCAGAACGAGACGCTCTCAGAACAAGACTCTCTCAGAACGAGACGCTCTCAGAACGAGACTCTCTCAGAACGAGACGCTCTCAGAACGAGACTCTCTCAGAACGAGACTCTCTCAGAACGAGACGCTCTCAGAACGAGACGCTCTCAGAACGAGACTCTCTCAGAACGAGACGCTCTCAGAACGAGACTCTCTCAGAACGAGACGCTCTCAGAACAAGACTCTCTCAGAACGAGACGCTCTCAGAACGAGACTCTCTCAGAACGAGACTCTCTCAGAACGAGACTCTCTCAGAACGAGACTCTCTCAGAACGAGACTCTCTCAGAACGACTCTCTCAGAACGACTCTCTCAGAACGAGACTCTCTCAGAACGAGACTCTCTCAGAACGACTCTCTCAGAACGACTCTCTCAGAACGAGACTCTCTCAGAACGAGACGCTCTCAGAACGAGACTCTCTCAGAACGAGACGCTCTCAGAACAAGACTCTCTCAGAACGAGACGCTCTCAGAACGAGACGCTCTCAGAACGAGACTCTCTCAGAACGAGACGCTCTCAGAACGAGACGCTCTCAGAACGAGACTCTCTCAGATTGAGACACTTTCAGAACGAGACGCTCTCAGAACGAGACGCTCTCAGAACGAGACTCTCTCAGAACGAGACGCTCTCAGAACGAGACTCTCTCAGAACGAGACGCTCTCAGAACGAGACTCTCTCAGAACGAGACGCTCTCAGAACGAGACTCTCTCAGAACGAGACGCTCTCAGAACGAGACGCTCTCAGAACGAGACGCTCTCAGAACGAGACTCTCTCAGAACGAGACGCTCTCAGAACGAGACGCTCTCAGAACGAGACTCTCTCAGATTGAGACACTTTCAGAACGAGACGCTCTCAGAACGAGACGCTCTCAGAACGAGACTCTCTCAGAACGAGACGCTCTCAGAACGAGACTCTCTCAGAACGAGACGCTCTCAGAACGAGACTCTCTCAGAACGAGACGCTCTCAGAACGAGACTCTCTCAGAACGAGACGCTCTCAGAACAAGACTCTCTCAGAACGAGACGCTCTCAGAACGAGACTCTCTCAGAACGAGACTCTCTCAGAACGAGACGCTCTCAGAACGAGACGCTCTCAGATTGAGACACTTTCAGAACGAGACGCTCTCAGAACGAGACGCTCTCAGAACGAGACTCTCTCAGATTGAGACACTTTCAGAACGAGACGCTCTCAGAACGAGACTCTCTCAGAACGAGACTCTCTCAGAACGAGACACTTTCAGAACGAGACTCTCTCAGAACGAGACGCTCTCAGAACGAGACTCTCTCAGAACGAGACTCTCTCAGAACGAGACTCTCTCAGATAGACTCTCTCAGAACGAGACTCTCTCAGAACGAGACGCTCTCAGATTGAGACGCTCTCAGAACGAGACGCTCTCAGAACGAGACTCTCTCAGAACGAGACGCTCTCAGATAGACTCTCTCAGATAGACTCTCTCAGAACGAGACTCTCTCAGAACGAGACTCTCTCAGAACGAGACGCTCTCAGATTGAGACGCTCTCAGAACGAGACGCTCTCAGAACGAGACGCTCTCAGAACGAGACGCTCTCAGATAGACTCTCTCAGAACGAGACTCTCTCAGAACGACTCTCTCAGAACGAGACGCTCTCAGAACGAGACTCTCTCAGAACGAGACGCTCTCAGATTGAGACGCTCTCAGAACGAGACGCTCTCAGAACGAGACTCTGTCTGGCGTCTACAGTTCTCATTGTGTTTGTCTAATACTGAGAGAAATTATGTGTAACTTCTGTCCAGGCACAGGTGGAATTGTGGGTAAATACAGGTCTGGAGCTGCGGTGGGTCTGGATGGACGACAGTAAGTAGAGGTTAATGTGTGTCCCTCGCTCAGTGATAATCAATATGGAGTCAGCACCTCTGTTTAACACACTCTCCTCTCGTTACAGCCACAGACGACTCCTGCCTCAGAGTTCAACGCCTTTTATTCACAACAGAAACTACAAATCAGGAGTTCTATGAAAAATAATGAGCTCTTTTGAATTTGATGCAGCAACACGTCTCAAAGAGGGTCGGACAGAAACAACAGCTGAAGTTTTATTATAGAAACACAATTTACAAATTCACCTGAGCGTTTTTATGGCTCAGAGTTTAACGCTGCCAAAACAGACCCACTGCACTTGCTCAGAACGCTCCTCTGTTTTAACACTGTGTTGTGTTGAAGAGAACAGCTTTATTTTAAAAAAAATGAGACAAAATAAATCTGTTTTAAAAGCGTGTAGCTCGGGCTTTAGATTTATTTAATGATGTAGCTTTTGTTCTCTCTTTTGTCTTTTTCTGCTGTTTGTGTTGTTCCTGTTGCTGCAGGTTGACACACCTGAACCTCACCTGAACCAAATAACTCCAGCCCGTTCAGCCACACTATACTTTTTTACAGCGACTGTCTCAACCTTTGAGAGACCTCGTGTGTCCAGGGTTTCTTCTGAGCCTCCACAGCTTTTTCTCAAGAAACAGTTCTAACAGTGACTTTCGAAAACCATTTTTTATTCAGTGTTTTTTGGTAAATGGTAAATGTTGTGCATCTATACAGCGTGTCTGATCTAATTCCTCTTACTCATTATTCCCATGACTTTCAAACCTCTAAAGCCTACTTTTTTGCCCCATCATTGTTGAAAACCTATTTTAAAATCTCTCCCGACTGCAGCCCCTTCCCTCGGCTTCTCTCTGTCGGCTCGAAACCCAGAGGAAATCAGCCGCTCCTGTCGCTCCTCGCTCTTCGCTCGATGGAGGAAGTAAATGAAATATTGATCGTAGCGGAGCGCGGCCTTGCCCTCACCTTGTCCTGCGTTTGAGTTACCGACTCCGCGTCTAAAAGGAATTATAACAGCGAGCGCTTTGTAATTACTGCGTCTCGTATCCTTCCACTAAACAAGTTATTTACCGCGCCAAACCCTGACCCCTCCCCGCGACACACAACTCTGTCTTAACCTTAATTCCATTCGGTTAAACGCCATTAATCACCCGCGGCGTCGAGAGGAGTTTATCAAACCGACTGTGGACCAGAACCTGGTTAAGGTCAGAAACACAGGAAATGAACGCTTGAACCTGGTTTGGAGCCAAAGTCAAAGAGTGAACACTGACTTTCACTCGAGTCCACGAGGGATTTCTTCTTTTTGTTTCTGTGAGGCATAGGTTTAGGCTCGTCTCAGGAGCTCTCATGTAGACGCTGCGCTGAGCTTCTCCTCAGGTGTGTCCAGGGATGATCAGATCTGGGCTTCTCCTCAGGTGTGTCCAGGGTTGATCAGATCTAGGCTTCTCCTCAGGTGTGTTCAGGGTTGATCAGATCTGAGCTTCTCCTCAGGTGTGTCCAGGGATGATCAGATCTGGGCTTCTCCTCAGGTGTGTCCAGGGTTGATCAGATCTGAGCTTCTCCTCAGGTGTGTCCAGGGTTGATCAGGTCTGAGCTTCTCCTCAGGTGTGTCCAGGGTTGATCAGGTCTGGGCTTCTCCTCAGGTGTGTCCAGGGTTGATCAGATCTGAGCTTCTCCTCAGGTGTGTCCAGGGTTGATCAGGTCTGAGCTTCTCCTCAGGTGTGTCCAGGGTTGATCAGGTCTGAGCTTCTCCTCAGGTGTGTCCAGGGTTGATCAGGTCTGAGCTTCTCCTCAGGTGTGTCCAGGGTTGATCAGGTCTGGGCTTCTCCTCAGGTGTGTCCAGGGATGATCAGATCTGAGCTTCTCCTCAGGTGTGTCCAGGGTTGATCAGATCTAGGCTTCTCCTCAGGTGTGTCCAGGGTTGATCAGATCTAGGCTTCTCCTCAGGTGTGTCCAGGGTTGATCAGATCTGAGCTTCTCCTCAGGTGTGTCCAGGGTTGATCAGATCTGAGCTTCTCCTCAGGTGTGTTCAGGGTTGATCAGATCTGAGCTTCTCCTCAGGTGTGTTCAGGGTTGATCAGATCTAGGCTTCTCCTCAGGTGTGTCCAGGGTTGATCAGATCTGAGCTTCTCCTCAGGTGTGTCCAGGGTTGATCAGGTCTGAGCTTCTCCTCAGGTGTGTCCAGGGTTGATCAGATCTGAGCTTCTCCTCAGGTGTGTCCAGGGTTGATCAGATCTGAGCTTCTCCTCAGGTGTGTCCAGGGATGATCAGATCTGAGCTTCTCCTCAGGTGTGTCCAGGGTTGATCAGATCTGAGCTTCTCCTCAGGTGTGTCCAGGGTTGATCAGATCTGAGCTTCTCCTCAGGTGTGTCCAGGGTTGATCAGATCTGAGCTTCTCCTCAGGTGTGTCCAGGGTTGATCAGATCTAGGCTTCTCCTCAGGTGTGTCCAGGGTTGATCAGACTCTAAAGGAGCTTTCACAAATGCTCAGGAGAAAGTTCCAGGACGTGGTTCTCTGGTTCTGGACTCTTGGTCTGGGGACTGACACTTGGAAAATCCAGACTCTTGTTCCTGGTGCTTGTTGCGGTGGTGGGTGTTTGCAGAGGTCTGTGAAGAGTCACAGGAGCCTCCTCTTCCTCCGCTGACATTTCCCTCTCAGTTAATCACACTTTATTATATAATTTACCGCCTTTGAGTTTAATGTATAACGTTAGAAAATGCCACTGGGCTTTTTAAAAAACGGAGACTGAGCTGCTGGGCTTTTATTCCCGACATTTCCAAACACATCATTTACTCGACGCTCACTTCAACGGTTCAGACCCAGGCTCACCTTCGTATTTATCCAACAAACTTTCTGACATTTTGATTAACTTCAGACGTGAGTCACACGAAGCGAAAGGACAAAGGAATTAAAGGAAACAACAGAGTCAGAGAAAGATCTGAGAGTGTCACAGCTCTCCAAGAAACTCAGTCATGAACTAAACTTTAATACAAACATTTACAGTAATAATATAACCTGGACTAAACCAGGACTAAACCAGGACTAAACCAGGACTAAACCAGGTCTAAACCAGGTCTAAACCAGGTCTAAACCAGGTCTAAACCAGGTCTAAACCTGGTCTAAACCAGGTCTAAACCAGGTCTAAACCAGGTCTAAACCAGGTCTAAACCAGGTCTAAACCAGAACTAAACCAGGACTAAACCAGGACTAAACCAGGTCTAAACCAGGTCTAAACCAGGTCTAAACCAGGTCTAAACCAGGACTAAACCAGGTCTAAACCAGGTCTAAACCAGGTCTAAACCAGGTCTAAACCAGAACTAAACCAGGACTAAACCAGGTCTAAACCAGGTCTAAACCTGGTCTAAACCAGGTCTAAACCAGGTCTAAACCAGGTCTAAACCAGGTCTAAACCTGGTCTAAACCAGAACTAAACCAGGACTAAACCAGGTCTAAACCAGGACTAAACCAGGTCTAAACCTGGTCTAAACCAGGTCTAAACCAGGTCTAAACCAGGTCTAAACCTGGTCTAAACCAGGTCTAAACCAGGACTAAACCAGGACTAAACCAGGACTAAACCAGGTCTAAACCAGGTCTTACCTGGTCTACAGCAGGTCTAAGCAGGACTACAGCAGGACTACAGCAGGTCTGAGCATGGCTACAGCAGGACTACAGCAGGTCTGAGCAGGACTACAGCAGGAGTACAGTAGGACTACAGCAGGACTACAGCAGGTCTGAGCAGGACTACAGCAGGACAACAGCAGGACTACAGCAGGTCTAAGCAGGACTACTGCAGGACTACAGCAGGTCTGAGCAGGACTACAGCAGGAGTACAGTAGGACTACAGCAGGACTACAGCAGGAATAAGCAGGACTACAGCAGGTCTGAGCAGGACTACAGCAGGAGTACAGTAGGACTACAGCAGGACTACAGCAGGTCTGAGCAGGACTACAGCAGGTCTGAGCAGGACTACAGCAGGACTACAGCAGGTCTGAGCAGGACTACAGCAGGACTACAGCTGGTCTAAGCAGGACTACAGCAGGACTACAGCAGGACTACAGCAGGACTAAGCAGGACTTGGGGCAGGGGGGCGGCTCAGGGATCACCTTGGTCCTGATTGGTCTGAAATGAGTCTGACTCTGAGAAACACAGAAAATCAATAGACTGCAATTAAACCCAGAGAGTCCAGACCTGGGCCGGTTTTATTAAATCCTCCTGGTCCGGGCAGGTCTTTGCGAGTCTTAATGTGACCTTTGTGGTTCTGAGCGAAGCACGAGTCTGTATCGATCCACCCAAGACCAAGACCAAGGAAGACCGGAATAAAAAACAGCTCTGGTTTAGTCCTGCTGTAGTCCTGGTTTAGACCTGGTTTAGACCTGGTTTAGACCTGGTTTAGACCTGGTTTAGTCCTGGTTTAGTCCAGGTTTAGACCTGGTTTAGAACTGGTTTAGAACTGGTTTAGTCCAGGTTTAGACCTGGTTTTTCTTGGACCGTTGCTGATGACCTCAGACAGATTCAGTCTCACACCTCTTTAATTAAACACGAGGTCAGGGGCCACACACACTAATCACAAAGCCAGGGGTCGAAGGTCACGCTGGGGGTCGAGGCAGAAGCAGTTTACTAACCAGACCATTTTAGAGCCTGTCATCAGGAAGCGCTAGGCATGATGGGTAATGGAGCGAAAGCACAAACACTAAACCTATTGAGTCTGGACCTGGACTGTTCCCGTTTTACAAAGTGATGTAAACTGGTCTCAGTCTTGACTCAGTCTGGTCTTGGTCTTGACTCAGTCTGGTCTCGGTCTTGTCTTGGTCTTGACTCGGTCTTGACTCAGTCTGGTCTTGGTCTTGTCTTGTCTTGTCTTGGTCTTGACTCGGTCTTGACTCAGTCTGGTCTTGGTCTTGCCTCGGTCTTGTCTTGGTCTTGACTCAGTCTTGCCTCGGTCTGGACTCAGTCTTGCCTCGGTCTTGGTCTTGACTCAGTCTGGTCTTGGTCTTGCCTCGGTCTTGTCTTGGTCTTGCTTTGGTCTTCATTGTTTACAGTTTTTCTGCAGAAACAGTGAACGGGACTGACCTCTGACGAACTCTGAGTCACCTGTTCAGAGGTCAGAGGTCAGCCGCTGATTACAGATTTTAAAACACTGTGGGGGTCAGAGGTCACATGACATCACAGTGTTGTACAGCTGACCTCTGACCCTGATGAGGTCACTGGGCCGATGACATCACCACTCAGCAGAACGTTAAATCAGCCAAACGGGTGTTAAATGGACGATGTAAGAAAGTCTGCTGTGATTGGTTGTTGCTAAGCTCCGCCCCCTCGTCCTCCTGCTGCAGAGCCAGAGCTCAGACACGACCCTGTAACCTTTCACAGAGAAGACTCTGGACCAGACTGATCCTGCTGGAGGCTCCGAGGACAGCTCTGTTCTGATGTTGATGCAGTGATGGAGAAATGTATTTGTAACGGCGGCTCACTAACAGATAAAGTGCAACGAGAGAAGAAATTACAGAAAGTGTGTGTGCAATACTTTAAATATTGGGCTATATAAAAAACTTAATAACTCACACTGTTAAGCATTAGTTACTTGTTTATAAAAACCTAATTAATCCTTAAATCATCATTTATAAAGCATTAATCCAACATTAATAATCACTGTTACATTGTAAACAGATTAATAAACCCATGTAATTACACATTAATGATATATCAGTTACTATTCGCAGTTAATTACACATGTATTAATGCTTAACTACTGTTGCTGTGTGAGTTTTTATAAAGTCTTATTAGAACCAGGACCAGGACCTGGACTGAACCAGGGCCGGGTCTAAACCAGGACCAGGTCTAAACTGGGACCAGGACCAGGTCTGAACCAGGACCAGGTCTGAGTTTCCTGGTCTAAATCTGATTTATCATAAACCTGTTCAGAAACAACACCAGAGCTTATAGAGTCGGCCTGTTTCATCAAATCCTCCTCAGATGTTCAAAAACAATATTCTAAACTGTAAATGAAGTCTGCTCCAGTCACAAACAACGTTTATCAGAAACTCACACGAGCTCAGGTTTAATTCTATATAATGAGAGCAGATCAAACAGTTCTCTTTACATTAAACACAAGTCGCTGTGATCCACCTTCCATCCTTCTCTGAGCTCTTTCAGACGCTCTGCTCAGGGCCGCTCACAAATATCTGCCATTACCGCTCCACAATAATGGGCCCATTTTTCTCCGGCCGCGACGCTCCCGTTTATGAATAGTGTATAAACCGTGCCGCGCTCCTCTCCTTCAGCCGGAGAAATATTTCTGCCTTTATTCGTCCAAGGTCCGCCTCAGAGCCTCGACGTTCCTCTGAGCCACGGTTAATGACATATTCTACACATAAATATTCGGAGGATTATTCCAGTCAAAGGGAGGTCGTGAGTCTTATCCTTCCTTTTCTTCAAACAAAAAAAAGAGTAAAAGGTAAAAAATGAAAACAAATTGACATTTACATTGAATTAAACTGATTTTGTTTGGGTTTTTCAAACAGCATGTCCCTGCAGGGCCACCATACCTTTAACCTCATATACCTTTAACCTCATATACCTTTAACCTCACATACCTTTAACCTCACATACCTTTAACCTCACATACCTTTAACCTCACATACCTTTAACCTCACATACCTTTAACCTCATATACCTTTAACCTCACATACCTTTAACCTCATATACATTTAACCTCACATACCTTTAACCTCACATACCTTTAACCTCACATACCTTTAACCTCACATACCTTTAACCTCACATACCTTTAACCTCACATACCTTTAACCTCATATACCTTTAACCTCACATACCTTTAACCTCACATACCTTTAACCTCACATACATTTAACCTCACATACCTTTAACCTCACATACCTTTAACCTCACATACCTTTAACCTCACATACCTTTAACCTCACATACCTTTAACCTCACATACATTTAACTCACATACCTTTAACCTCACATACCTTTAACCTCATATACCTTTAACCTCACATACCTTTAACCTCACATACCTTTAACCTCACATACCTTTAACCTCATATACATTTAACCTCATATACCTTTAACCTCATATACCTTTAACCTCACATACCTTTAACCTCACATACCTTTAACCTCACATACCTTTAACCTCACATACCTTTAACCTCACATACCTTTAACCTCACATACCTTTAACCTCATATACCTTTAACCTCATATACCTTTAACCTCACATACCTTTAACCTCATATACCTTTAACCTCACATACCTTTAACCTCACATACCTTTAACCTCATATACATTTAACCTCATATACCTTTAACCTCACATACCTTTAACCTCACATACCTTTAACCTCACATACCTTTAACCTCATATACCTTTAACCTCACATACCTTTAACCTCACATACCTTTAACCTCACATACCTTTAACCTCATATACCTTTAACCTCACATACCTTTAACCTCACATACCTTTAACCTCATATACCTTTAACCTCATATACCTTTAACCTCACATACCACACCTCAGTAAAATATAAACAACACAAAACTAAACAGTCAGCCAGATTCTTTACTTTTATCACAAATGACGACTGTTTGGTTTAAATAGTTTTATTTTTGTGAACTTTGCAACGGCTCTGTGAGATGTAAGGTTCAGAAACCTTTATGACACAGAGGAGTTGAAGCTCTTTACTGTGAAAGTGCATAAAAAGAACCATCCAATAGATTCTAGCGTCAGTGGAACCGCATTTACATTTATTCATTTATCTTTCATTCTTTTGTCCAGAGAGACTTACATTGAGCTTCTAATTACCAGTGTTACATTCACTGGAGGCAAGGTGGGTTAAGTGTCTTGCCCAAGGACACAACGACAGTATGAACTATGGGGAGAGCAGGAATTGAACCACCAACCTTCCGGTTGAAGGAAGAACGCTCTACCACTGAGCTACTGCCTCAGGTCAAAAAATAAATATTGTAAACCTTCAACAAAAAGTGTTCAAAAAAGAAGCATATATAGCAATAAAAAAGAAAGTTTGTGTGTTTTTGTCACTTTTGGATTAAAGTTAGTGATTGTGACGTATGTTCAGTTTTACACACTTTACTAAAACTGTATCAGTTCTTCTGTATTTGTTTGGGTCGACTGGTTTATTTGAAGTCATCAGTTTCGTGAGTCCTGATTGGTTTAAGTGTCTGTCGAGAACATGTTTAAACGCTCTGACACAAAGCCACAGTTAGTATTCGACTTCAACAACTCTAAAAGCTCTGTTTAACCAGAGTTCACGCCTCCACAGCTGAGTGGTTTTAAACACGTCAGGCTCCAGAAACACGGTCGACACGAGAAGTCTTTACACAAAAGATAAACTAATCAAGTCAGAGTCGACCAGGCACTTTACCTGAGAAACACAAAAACTGACAGCCCAAACATAACCCAAACATTTTTTAACCTATTTTTATTTTTAACCTTGATTCATCCAAATAAACCATTGAGAACCATTTCTTATTTACAATGGTGACCTGGGCAAGAGGCTTTACTGAGCTTAAGAGACAGCTGGAGCTGATTCCAGTCACTTGAGGCGACAAACTGAAAGAAGAAGTGACTAAAGGATGTGCGGGCTTCAGGGACGACTGCTTCAGAAGGTACGACTAGAGCTGTGGTTATGGAGCAGAGAGTGGAGATATGACGGAGTTTTACCTAAAGTCTTCTGAATGAGCAGGTCCCAGTGTCCCAGGACTCCAGGGACTAACGGAGCTCTAAAGGTAAAGCTGTGTCTGATGGAACAGGTGAGTGTCTCAATAATAAAACTGGTTTCTTTGTTTCTTTTTGTCTTTCTCTGAATTCTCTCTGATTCCGACTCCGCTGCACTGTCTCGTCGTCGTAAAAGTGCCTTTGTCGAACGGCGCAGTATAAATCATTTACAGCCTTTGCATAAATTTGCGTGAATGTGGAGCGGGGGCTGGGCGCTGCTGGGATCCACAGGAAGAAGACTTCCATCATTCTTCAGTAAAACTACACCTGTATCTGACGCCGGTTACATTTACCTCGTTTACTTTAGCTTTACTTCCATTTATTAAGGATCGTCTGTTCAATCTGAAAACCCTGTGGTGCATCTTTGTCTTTGAGCTGCACAATAAACCGTTATCGTACTGTTAACAAACGGAATATCTTCAAAGATTAAAGGGACAGTGAGAAGCTTTAGTTGAACTTTTATTGTTTCTAAAGATGTAGACATGGCAGGTTTTATTATTTCGGCTGTAGAGGCAGTCTTTTTTAATTATGGAAACGATTAATTATGAATGCATTGTGAAAACACATTTAATGGTTTTATTATCAGTTTTTTTGGGTGTGTGGGTGGAGCCTGTCAGACGAACGTGAGGGGGGTGGAAAATACAAAGAATTGCTGTTTAATGTCTTTTATTTTTACTGTGTGTCACTGAACTGTCAGAAAAACGACTGCAAAGGGATGAACAGGAGTGCTTCAGCTGGAGTTAGTGTTTGTCCAGAGTTCGCTGAAACTGAAGGACACAGACTGACGGATGATGTCGTTCAAACTGTGAGTTATTCCCAAGGACAACACACCGACAGTGGCCGCCATCTTGGATTTACAGGGTTTAACTTCTGCAAAGATCAACAGGAAGAGACGGAGAGGACGACGCGGTCAGTCTGACGAATGTGGCTGTGATTATTGGTCGTTTATCAGGGTTTTCTTTGAGACCGGGCCAAAATAGACTCATCTGAGGTTGACTTAAAGGAGCAGTGTGTAGGAGTTTGTGATGGAAAGAGAGTGGAACATAACCGTCAGAACTATGGTTTCAGACGATGATGAGCATAAAAGGATCCTCAGAACAGAACAAACAGAAGACATTTTTACAGAAAACATTGTCACATAGAAAGCTTTTGTTCATAAACCAAGCATTAAACCAGGACAGACCGAGACTGAACCCACACTAAAGCCCTCAACCAAAAGCTCTTACTGCTGCTGTGTTGTGTCCCGGCTCAAAGTGGGACTCTTGGTGCCTCTGTAATGTAAACACCTCTAAAGCCAGTTACACAGAGCCACAGCTCCAGAGGAAACACGACCGACAGAAGCAGACAGAGCCCAGAAAATGAGACGCAGCGTGACCCTGTGTTTCCAATCAGACTCTCCTTATTCCAGACTCACACCAGACGCAGGTCTCAGTGTCTTTGTGAGGACACACCACTGAAAACAGGACTCTGTTGAAATGTAAATAATGAACTGTCTGGACATTGAGGCCTGGTTGTATTGTTTTTGTAATGACAGATAAAAACAGGTAGAACTCCTGTCGGTGTCGCTCTGTTGCCTCGGAGCCTCGATGTGCGGTGAATAAATCAGGCTGGACCTCGTGAGCAGCAGCTCGGTGTAAATCACTGTCATCGATTAAAGGCAGTTCAGACAAGGCTCCGGTGACGACCCCCGACACCTCCGGCTCATTAATGAACTCACTCTGCTCTTCCACTGCCGCACGGAAACACAACAGGCACAAGAACGGACCCGGCTCTTCACAGACGCTGGACCAAAGAGGCATTATTCAGGTTTCAACAAAGACACTCCATTTACAGTCTGGGTCTAAGTCTGTGTGGTGTTTTCAACCTCTGCTTTTTTATCCTGATCGTTCCCTAACCATCGTTTAGTCTGGACTAACTCTGTCTCCTTCCAACACTGACCTCTGAGTCTGGACCTGGTCTAAGTCTGGACTAACTCTGTCTCCTTCCAACACTGACCTCTGAGTCTGGACCTGGTCTAAGTCTGGACTAACTCTGTCTCCTTCCAACACTGACCTCTGAGTCTGGACCTGGTCTAAGTCTGGACTAACTCTGTCTCCTTCCAACACTGACCTCTGAGTCTGGACCTGGTCTAAGTCTGGACTAACTCTGTCTCCTTCAAACACTGACCTCTGAGTCTGGACCTGGTCTAAGACTGGACTAACTCTGTCTCCTTCCAACACTGACCTCTGAGTCTGGACCTGGTCTAAGACTGGATTAACACTGACCTCCATGACTCTGGACCTGGTCTAAGTCTGGACTAACACTGACCTCCATGAGTCTGGACCTGGTCTAAGACTGGACTAACTCTGTCTCCTTCAAACACTGACCTCTGAGTCTGGACCTGGTCTAAGACTGGACTAACACTGACCTCCGTGAGTCCGGACCTGGTCTAAGACTGGACTAACACTGACCTCCGTGAGTCTGGACCTGGTCTAAGACTGGACTAACACTGACCTCCGTGAGTCCGGACCTGGTCTAAGACTGGACTAACACTGACCTCCGTGAGTCTGGACCTGGTCTAAGACTGGACTAACATTGACCTCCGTGAGTCCGGACCTGGTCTAAGACTGGACTAACACTGACCTCCGTGGCTCTGGACCTGGTCTAAGACTGGACTAACTCTGACCTCCGTGAGTCCGGACCTGGTCTAAGACTGGACTAACTCTGACCTCCGTGAGTCCGGACCTGGTCTAAGACTGGACTAACACTGACCTCCGTGACTCTGGACCTGGTCTAAGACTGGACTAACTCTGTCTCCTCCGTGAGCCTGGACCTGGTCTAAGACTGGACTAACTCTGACCTCCGTGAGTCCGGACCTGGTCTAAGACTGGACTAACTCTGACCTCCGTGACTCTGGACCTGGTCTAAGACTGGACTAACACTGACCTCCGTGACTCTGGACCTGGTCTAAGACTGGACTAACACTGACCTCCGTGGCTCTGGACCTGGTCTAAGACTGGACTAACTCTGTCTCCTCCGTGACTCTGGACCTGGTCTAAGACTGGACTAACACTGACCTCCGTGGCTCTGGACCTGGTCTAAGACTGGACTAACTCTGTCTCCTCCGTGGCTCTGGACCTGGTCTAAGACTGGACTAACACTGACCTCCGTGACTCTGGACCTGGTCTAAGACTGGACTAACACTGACCTCCGTGGCTCTGGACCTGGTCTAAGACTGGACTAACTCTGTCTCCTCCGTGGCTCTGGACCTGGTCTAAGACTGGACTAACTCTGTCTCCTCCGTGACTCTGGACCTGGTCTAAGACTGGACTAACACTGACCTCCGTGGCTCTGGACCTGGTCTAAGACTGGACTAACTCTGTCTCCTCCGTGAGCCTGGACCTGGTCTAAGACTGGACTAACACTGACCTCCGTGACTCTGGACCTGGTCTAAGACTGGACTAACACTGACCTCCGTGACTCTGGACCTGGTCTAAGACTGGACTAACTCTGTCTCCTTCATTAAACGTCAGTAGGCTCACAGCTCGATTAAACTCTTGCAGGTTTGTGTGAGTTTTCAACACGAGAGACACATGTTTTGTGTCCACTCCAGCTGATGCTGCGTTCAAGGGTCCTTAGTATTTTACAGCGTTAAGACTTTGTTTGAAAAGACAAAAGAAGCTAACGTTAAAAGTGATTTGTTTGTAGCGTTAAAGACTAATAAACCTGGCAGATTTACTCAGTAATCATCGAGTTAATAATAAATATCAAAAGTAACACATCGACTTAATGTCTGTGAAGGTTCTCAGTCATCCAGGACATATTGAAGAAAAGGTTAAAGCAAAAGCATCTTTTCACCTTGAAAACTTAGTCCAGATGCTTTTCCTTTAACCTTTTCATCGACGTCATGAGTTAAAAAGACGTGGACACAAGAAACTAAGAATGTGTTCATTACTCTGTAACTGCTCCGTCCAAAAGCACCTGAACACATCATAAACCACGGCAGACTGAGCTTGTTCTTCTAAACCTTTTACGACATGAACAGAGTTAAATAACCAACAAACCGAGCGTGACACTGCTCTTGATGTTACTCTGTGTCTCTGTCTGACTCTGGAGCTGTGTCTCACCTTTAACCTTTAACCTGCCGCAGTAATCTGACATTATGCAGGTGTCTTAAACAGTTTAAAATCGGACCGTTTTCTCGACTAATTGGGAACTGTTCCCTTCCATTTATTCCAGTCTTGACTTGATCTTGACCTGACATGGATTTACTCTTGACTTGGTCTTAAGTCAGTCTCGACAGTTAAAAGTCTTGATCCGCTCTGGTCTTGGACATGTCTTAAATACAGAAGCGTCATTAAAAACAGACTCCTTTTTGCAAATATCCCCTGAACATTGAAATTCTCTGAAGCACATTTCTGAAAACACAGTATAAATTATATTTGAGAAAACGGTCTGCAGAGCGGATCTGTCCCATCACGAAAGCCCCCCCCCGGTGAGAAACCTGATGGAGTTTTCAGTGTGGACGTGCACAAGAGACAGCAGCAGCGATTTGAGGGAATTTGAGAGAAAAAGGAAATCAAAGCCGACATCGTTTCAGGGAAAGAACCAGTCAAAGGTTTAGGAAACTTTTGAGAAAACATTACATATTTACCTTGGTTTTTCAAAGTTCTTCAGTGTCGACTAAATACAGGCTCTGTCTGCACCATAGATAGTATAAATATGGATGTAATCCTCCCATTGGTCCTATTCACTGATGTTGTCGTTACGATTGGGCAATAAAATGGCCGTTACATCCGGGCTTTTCAGCTTTTACTCCAGAGTAAAACAATAGTTTTCAGCATAAACGGACGTAATAATCAAACTCCCCCCAGAGTTGTCACGTAGTAAAAACGTAGCTCTAGAGACCGGAGCTATCTTTAGTTCCAGGCTGTAAACATGTTTTGTTACACTTGTAAAGTTGCCATTAGGTTTCTCCTTATATTTCCACTTTTGGAGCCTGCCCCCTGGTGGACGGTGGTATATTGCTGTATTTTGCCGTATTTCGCCGTATTGAACCGCCCTTACTCGACAACCATTAAGCAGGTTCCATGGGAAACGCTTGGTCTGAACTAAAGCAGTTCAATAAACACAACGGTTTAGTTCTAGTTTAGTCCTGGTCTTGTTTGAACTGAGGTTAGTCCTGGTCAAATGCCTTTTTAGTCGTATTTAAGACTAAGCCCAGTCTTAAAAAAGCTTCTATCAAGCATTATCTCTGCCTCAAGATGGTCTTGACTCTGAGGAGGGGGTCATGACTCTGAGGAGGGGTTCTGGGGTCATGACTCTGAGGAGGGGGTTCTGGGGTCATGACTCTGAGGAGGGGGTTCTGACTCTGGGGAGGGTGTTCTGACTCTGGGGAGGGGGTTCTAACTCTGAGGATGGGGTTCTGACTCTGAGGAGGGGTTCTGACTCTGAGGAGGGGGTTCTGACTCTGAGGAGAGGGGTTCTGACTCTGAGGAGAGGGGTTCTGGAGGTTCTGACTCTGAGGAGGGGTTCTGACTCTGAGGAGAGGGGTTCTGACTCTGAGGAGGGGGTTCTGACTCTGAGGAGAGGGGTTCTGGAGGTTCTGACTCTGAGGAGGGGTTCTGACACTGAGGAGGGGGTTCTGGGGTCATGACTCTGAGGAGGGGTTCTGACTCTGAGGAGGGGTTCTGGGGTCATGACTCTGAGGAGGGGTTCTGGGGTCTTGACTCTGAGGAGGGGAGGTTCTGGGGTCTTGACTCTGAGGAGGGGTTGACTCTGAGGAGGGGAGGTTCTGGGGTCTTGACTCTGAGGAGGGGTTGACTCTGAGGAGGGGAGGTTCTGGGGTCTTGACTCTGAGGAGGGGTTGACTCTGAGGAGGGGAGGTTCTGGGGTCTTGACTCTGAGGAGGGGAGGTTCTGGGGTCATGACTCTGAGGAGGGGTTGACTCTGAGGAGGGGAGGTTCTGGGGTCATGACTCTGAGGAGGGGTTCTGGGGTCATGACTCTGAGGAGGGGAGGTTCTGGGGGTCTTGACTCTGAGGAGGGGGTTGACTCTGAGGAGGGGGAGGTTCTGGGGGTCTTGACTCTGAGGAGGGGGTTGACTCTGAGGAGGGGGAGGTTCTGGGGGTCTTGACTCTGACACTTTGTGTAAATTACCTTTGGCTGTAATGTTTTAATCTTAGTTTTTAATTCCAGAGCCATTGTTGTTGCTGAACTGAGCTGTGAAATAAGAGGACGTTTCATTTTATGTTTTGTAGTCTTTTATTTCAATATTTTCCCTCATGGATTGAATCTAGTTTCATGTACAATGTTTATTCAGATAAACTATTTCTCAAACCTTACAGAAGGCCCTCAAACTCACCAGCTGCCAATGCTCCGGGTTTAACGCTTGGTTTAGTCCTGATTTAGTCCTGGTTTAACTCTTAAATCCTGGGCCTCGGTTTAGTCCTGGTTGAGTCCTGTTTTATTCTATTGCTTTAGTTACTCTTGCTTTAGTTACTCTTGCTTTAGTTACTCTTGCTCTATCGTCCTAATTTCTGATAAAACCCTGTCTCTAATGCGTCGGTTTTATTTTCTCTCACAAACACGTTTTCTCATTTTCTCGACTCGCTTCAGTTTCCTCGAGCCGTCGGTGTCTCGACTCCATTTGAATTATTCTTATCAGCTTCATATAAAAACCCACATTTCTCTGGCCTCGCCGCCGGCTGCGCTTAAAAGAGAAAGCCCAGGTCGAGGGCGGCGTTTAAACGCTTGACCGACGCTGTTCGTTCAAAAGTCGAGATAGAGACGAGAGCAAATGTCAGGAGAGACGGCTCGGAGCAGAATGTGTTATTCAGACCTCTTTATGGAAATGGAAAAGTGACGCAGAGCTCAGAGGGAAACGAGAGGACGGTAAATGAGTCTGAACTCAATAAAAAGCAGAAGGGAACCTGATCAAAGCAAAGAAAAGGTGGGTCTGGGTTCAGTCTGGACTTTTCCTATTGTTCTATTCGTCAGTCACAGGAATTATTTTCTCTTCTAATGTTCGTTTGCTCCGGTCTTTGTGGATTCAAGTGGGATTTCCAGAGGCCAGTACCAACGAGACACAGAATAAACTGCCTCTGGACGTAATCAGAGACAAGCCATCGGAAAAACAAAGAACTGCATAAAGATTTTAGATTATTAATTATGATAGGTCGGTCAGGATTAGTGTTGAGAGGAAATGGCTGTGAAGGGAAAGGATTCCAGACCCATTTCAGTGAAGGGCTGGTCATTTACATTTACATTTATTCATTTAGCTGACGCTTTTATCCAAAGCGACTTACATTGTTCTACAGTAATTACCAGTGTTACAGTCACTGGAGGCAAGGTGAGTTAAGTGTCTTGCCCAAGGACACAACGACAGTATGAACTGTGGTGAGAGTGGGAATCGAACCGCCTACCTTCTGGTTGAAAGACGACTGCAGAGCCAAAGGCCCTCGACATTACACAGAAACCTGTTTCGATAGAAGTCGCTCAAGTTCCAGGTTTTTAGAAGGCTTGAAAAACACCAAGATAAATGAAGCTAGTCCATAGGAAACACAGGTGTCTGGAACGGGCTGCGATATAGAAAAAAAAAAACACTTTTTATTATTTAAAAGCAATACCAACATTTTTCTTTTCAATACGATACCATTAGTTTATGGTACTTCTTCATCGATACCGATACTTTTAAAGGAAAATCACATGAATGCAAAGTGTAAATGAACTAAGAATAGAACTCATGAACATAAATACACAAAAGAAAAGCTAATAAAATGATAATGTGGTCATGAGTGAACATCACACTGTTTCTTTTTTCTCCCGGCCATCCATCGGGCTGCTGCTGAGCCTATCACTGACACCGGATCCACAGACGTCGGATAATCATGTGACACGAAGACCATCGGAAATAACCCGGGCTGGTTTTCACACATTTACATAAATCTAACTCTCAGACGTGAAAACAAACTGAGAGTTTTGTGTTTGCAGTTGTATCCCAGTGTTTTAAAAAAGAACACTTCTAAAATATCGACCGACGAGTATGGAAGTATCCTTTACCTTGTAACATGTGTGATATAAATCCAGAATCCAGTTACACAGAGCAAAACAGCGTGCTCCTCCATCAGTGCAAACTCCTAAGTCATGCAAACCCAAAAATGTATACATCAAATTAAAGCTTAAAGTCTCGTCTTTCAGACGATATAAACCATTTTAAGACATTAAAACCACATATTTGACACCAAAGCCTGTTTTACAGACAAGCACAAAGATGGAGACTGGATTTGGTCTTACCTTTGACGGGGTCTATTGGACTCAAACCGCTACAAAATCCCACAAACTGGGTCTCATTCTGCTCATAAAGGTCCAGGGAATAATATCCAGTAAAATAATTAGGTCCAAAAGATATGTTAGAGCCTCCAAGGCACAAAAACTGCCGAAAAGTATTCCCAACTTGAAGTCAGCTGTGACACTTTATGTCGTTTCTTTTGTAAATAAAAAACATCATTCCTTTCCTACCACCGAAAAAAGCTAATCAAATGCTAACAGGAAGTGTTAGCATTAGATTGACACCTTGTTTGGCCAATTGAAAGGGGTTTTGGTCAGCCTTTGACCAATGAGGAGACTTGGAACTCCACAGATGGATGAACGACTACGCCCCACTTCAACGGCTTTAGTTTGGGCTAGAAGCGTCACAGAACGTCCTCAATACGATAAACAGAGCCAATGAGCTACGGTTTACGGAGATACCAAACACGGTTTACGGAGATACCAAACACGGTTTACAGCAATACCAAACACGGTTTACGGCAATACCAAACACGGTTTACGGAGATACCAAACACGGTTTACGGAGATACCAAACACGGTTTACGGAGATACCAAACACGGTTTACAGCAATACCAAACACGGTTTACGGCAATACCAAACACGGTTTACAGCAATACCAAACACGGTTTACGGAGATACCAAACACGGTTTACGGAGATACTAAACACGGCAACTTTTTTTTCAAAATTCAGGGTCTGGGGTTCCTCGCATCAGAGAAGAGGAGAGAGAGAGAGGCAGCTGCATCAACACTTGTGTCTTTTGAGTTTTTTATGAGTAAAAACTATACTCTTTTTATATTTTACATATTATAAGTAATAAATATCATCTGTTTTAGTTGTTTTATGCATTTTAGACAGGCAGTTGAATAAAAAAAAAAAAAAAGAGAAGTAGAGACCCGCAGCCGCAGCAGGAGGGGGTTTGACACCTCTCTATTCTCTCCTTTTCTCTTTCTAATGCTGTCCTTGAAAACACTAAACTGCAGTGCTATGACCAATGTATATAAAATATATATTTTGTCCCAAAACACTCATTTTGACTATTTTCATATGTAAACATGCCAATTATTATGGAATATTAATTATAATAACTAATATAGTTACACTGTGTGTAAATTCAGGTTCCTCCAGGTGTAATCTTTCAGAAGAGCCCTCATTGAAGTCTTGGGTTGAAGCATTCAGAACTTATTGCACTTTTTCCAAATGTGTTAGTTTGATAAAATGAATAAATCATTTTAGTGGAATAAAGCGCCTAGATTAACCAACATTAAAACTGCTGTAAAATACTCATTTTTACAGATATTCTTTTCAAATTTGAAATGTGAGTAGTCATCCAGTAATTCTTTTGGCCCACAGTGTGTTTTAGTCCTCAACTACCTGCTGAAGCTATAGACACCTTTATTTTCACTAAATATTTTAGGCGAGCACACAAAAAGTTATTTTTTTTGTGTGTTCCAAAGTGTATAAAATTTTATCAGTAATACTTAGACAGATTCTGACTGCTCTGAGTGAAACTAGAGATTGTTACCTTTACAAAGAGCCCACACTTGTAATTAAATTCCAGGGGGTTCAATAACAGCAATCATTTTAATTTGGAGAGGTCCCATTACACACAATACAGTGAAAATGACCGAAAGTATGAACAGGTCAATTATACCTGGAGCCCGTCTGTTATAATTCTGTTTGTCACTGACCCTGGACATGAAGCGGGCCAAAGGGTCAGTGTGTGGAGTATTTCAGGAGCAGAGTTCAACAAATACCTCCCAAAAGAAAGTCTTCTCATCCTTTCCTTCCTTTGTTCACTTTGAGGATTATAAATCTGACCCAATGTAAAGAAAATACTATGTTTTTGGTACTTTTTGACATAACCTAGACTTTAATCACCAGCAATGCCCCCATTACATAAGAATATACAATATGTTTCTAAACTGTACTTTAAAGGGTTTATAGAAAACATTGGGTAGTTTTGAGAAGAGTTGAAGTGGTTTAAGAGCGTAATGCTGGAGCAGTGGTGTTAAACACACCTGTGACGTTTATATCGTTTCCTGGTTTGGCCATTTAAGTGTTAAAAACAAATCAAAACTGTCTAGAAAAGTCAAGATAAGTAGTAAACTTAAAGATGTACATAAACCGTCTCAACGTCACAATAAAGCAGTTCACCTCCTCGAAATCCTCTCTGTGCCCTCGTTCCCCTCTTCCTTCAGGACGAAGACTTCCCTGAGATCTCAGAGCGTCTCAGAGACTTTCCTCAGATCTTCATTTAAACCAGTGTCGTGTCCTTGTGTTGCACTTTTGATTTAAATACATAGTGTTCATGTGTGTTTTATCGACAATAAAGTTTATTCTAAGTCACTGACATCATGTAAAAGAAAAAAACTTACCAAAGAAACATGCCATAAACAAATCAACCTTTAAACTTTTGACCAGGTAAGCTCACATCTCGACGAGTCGTGTGACGCTGGGCCAGGCCTCGTCTGCAGCGGTCGTCAGGTGTTCTGTGTTTGCAGGTCTTTGTTTCTTTAGTTTATTTGGAAAATAACACAGTTTCCACAAAAACGTGATGGTGATTGCTAAAAAAAACACCGTAAATGAGAAGGATTGAACAGAAGGACAGAGGGGGCTGCGACACACTGTGGACCCTCTGAACAGAAACTGAGATAAAGGTTCGAGGCCTGAGACGATGAAGACTGTGGGAAACATGTGAAGAAGGTGGAGTAAATGTTCGATGAGACGGATGTGGTGACGTCCAGACAAACAATCCTCAACAGAGTATGAAGAACATTTTATTTATGAATATATTGTTTGTCTGATTCCTTTAGGTCTCTTTAATCGAGCTTTCTCCAAAGCTGAAAGTCTTCTCTTGCATTATTTCATTTCAAATCTACTGTGGTCAACATTTCTGTATAATACATATAAAAAAACACTCGAGTTTCTTATTGCATTAGCTCCAACAAACAGCCACCGACGTGAGAAGAACTGGGGTCCATCAGGATAAAGTGTTTTATTTGAACTTGAACGCTTGAATAAAAACCCGAGCAGACCAACAGCCGGGATTCAGAGCCGAGCACATTTGGTCCAAGTCTTTTGTGGTGCACAGATTCCCCGTTTGCTCCAGACGATCGATAATAAGAGCCCAGCTACAAACGGAGAGGCTTGTGCCGAGTTCAAGGTGCAGCGGCCAAAATATTGAGTTCTGCATAACATTTTCACAGATGAAAATCAATAATGTGCTCATTATGGCGCGTCAGGGTCCAGTGTAGCCTGAAGTCAACACAGCACACACCGAGGCTTTCTCAGCCAAACACAAGAAACTTAACAGCTTTTTATAACAAGACGTTCATTTGTTTAAAGGATAAAGTTAACAGGCAACAGTTTTATATGAGAATGATTCGAATGTTGTGGGAAAAGCTATGTTTTGAAGCTTTTATATTATGTTCTCAGTAAATCTCAGTCTGATCGATACGTCCACGATACGTTTTAAATGTTTCTATGTTCGGCAGCCACCATTTTGTTGAAATTTTATTCATTTTTTGGGACATTTTGGACATGAGACTTTTATTTAAATTTATAATTACATTTATTCTAAAATGTTATGTACCTTTTACTTTAAATTCCTTTAGTCTGGACCTGGTCTAAGACTGGACCTGGTCTAAGACTGGACTAACTCTGACCTCCGTGAGTCTGGACCTGGTCTAAGTCTGGACTAACTCTGTCTCCTCCATTAGTCTGGACCTGGTCTAAGTCTGGACTAACTCTGACCTCCGTGAGTCTGGACCTGGTCTAAATCTGGACCTGGTCTAAGACTGGACTAACTCTGACCTCCGTGAGTCTGGACCTGGTCTAAGTCTGGACTAACTCTGTCTCCTCCATTAGTCTGGACCTGGTCTAAGTCTGGACTAACTCTGACCTCCGTGAGTCTGGACCTGGTCTAAGACTGGACTAACTCTGACCTCCGTGAGTCTGGACCTGGTCTAAGTCTGGACTAACTCTGTCTCCTCCATGAGTCTGGACCTGGTCTAAGTCTGGACTAACTCTGACCTCCGTGAGTCTGGACCTGGTCTAAGACTGGACTAACTCTGACCTCCGTGAGTCTGGACCTGGTCTAAATCTGGACCTGGTCTAAGACTGGACTAACTCTGACCTCCGTGAGTCTGGACCTGGTCTAAGTCTGGACTAACTCTGTCTCCTCCATGAGTCTGGACCTGGTCTAAGTCTGGACTAACTCTGACCTCCGTGAGTCTGGACCTGGTCTAAATCTGGACCTGGTCTAAGTCTGGACTAACTCTGACCTCCGTGAGTCTGGACCTGGTCTAAGACTGGTCTTGTTCAGTTTTTGCAGAGTTTGTGATTAAGATAAGCTTTATTTCTCAGTTATATATTGTACAACACAAGACGACATGTTCTGTATCTGCAGCTAAGAACACAAATACAATAAAAAAGACACTGCAATAATATCATAATTTAAAGGTGCATTTTTAAAAATAAATTAAATTGTCGGTTTAGGTCCAGCTGAAGGCTCAGAGTTGAGCAGGTGAACGGTTTGTGGATAAAAACTCATGTTAAACCTCTGTTTCTGTCTCAGGCAGCGAGGACTTGAGGTAAGGCTCATTCCTCGGCTGTAAATGTCTAGCGTCGGTTGAAGTGAAGGAACAAAGCCAGAGAACGAGCTGCTTATGTACTTCACAAACACAGGTTAAAGATAATATAGATAAAAGATATAGTTCATCATGTAGAGGGATAGTGGAAGTGTGCAGAAACAGCTGCAAGTATGAAATGTTTAAAACTATTACAGATCTAAATATGGATGCTTGGAATGAATGTTACTGTTGTAGGTCAGTTTATAGTTTGGATTCTGAAGCAGATAAATCCAGGTCTGCAGCTCTACATTCCACCAGTGCGTCTCTGAACTCTCCGATGGTCCGTGAAGGCAGCACAGTGGCGGCTCGGGACCGCGCCTCCTCACGCACGAGCCTCTCCCGTGCGCGTGCCCGCCGTGGAGGAGGCGGGAGGGCGCGTGCACGGGGGGGTTGGGGGTTGTGCCCGCGCCTGCTGCTCTCTCTGCTCTCTGACCCCGCCGCCGCACTGCACTCAGCACCGGTCTGTCCGCCCGCCTCTCCGCTGCTCTGCCCCGGCTTGCATTCCCCTCAGCTCCCGCTCCTCTCTGCTCTGGAGCCCCATCCGAGCTCCGGAGGTCCGCGCCGGGTCGAAGGTGCTGCCCCAGCCCGCCTCAGGAGCTGCAACCTCGGGCAGGAGGACGACCGTTAGTCCCGCCGCATGGAACCGCGACCGTTGGCGGCTTCTACTTCCAGGCTTCGCACCGCCGCGGCGTGAAAGGGCGACCCCGGGGCTCCTCCAGCGGACAACCTTTCCCGGATAAAAACAACCCCACACGACGAAGGTACAACCCCGTTTCTTTTCGCATTTCTTTGGGAAGCGGGTAGCGACGGGAGAACCGCAGAAAAGGGGGGGACATTCCTGACACAAAGCCGTCGCTGAACGGCTTGAAAGGCGGCTTGTCATTTTAGGAGGAAGCCAAGAGGTTAGCGGCAGTGGCGGTGACACCGAGCACCTTTGGGGGGTGTTTATCAGCCCGGGTGCAGAGTTCAGCCGCACACGGAGCTTTTCTCATTGTGTTCAAAGCGTGCAGCCTGGATTTCCACAGAATCGTGTCAATTTATTCGCATTTCCCTTTTTTCCGGAGCGGATTTGCTGGAAGTTAGCTAGCGTTTGTGTTCGGCGCTGCACGCTCGGACAGGACACGGGCACACGGACCAAACACACGCAGATGGACGGGCTATTTGAAGATAAAATATGTAAATGTAAAATCTCACATTACCTAGAGGTGTAACAGGGCAGGTTTAGCCGCAGGAGTGGGAAGGCGGGCTAACGCTACCGAGCTAGTCCGTGCTACAGCAGCGCCATGAAGGCAGCGCGAACACTGAGCCGTGCAGCTGCACTCCGGGCACTTTTTTCGGCCTGGATTTGTCCAAAAAAAGCGGGGTCAGAGCCTGAACAGTGCACTCCCGTCTTTAAACCTCAGAAAGGTGTTTTTTATTAAAGATAAAGAGAGGTCTGAACCAGAGTGAAAGCACCTTAGGTTCAAATGGAAATTGAAAGAATATATAATTGAATGCTTTTTAATTTTTTTTAAATTGGAAGGTTTTACTAAAACAAGGTAATGGACCAAAGTATAAGCACCAAAACAAGGTTGTAGCTTTAATAGTCATTTTAGGATGAACTTGTTTTGTGCACTCACAGGAGGAACATGAACTTGAAAAATTCACTTAAAAAAAATCTGTTGTAAAATATTCATTGAGGTTTATTGTGACTTAAATTAAATTCCATACAGCTCATAAAACCTAAATTTAAAAAAGCACAATCAGTTTTTAATGATCAGTCTTTTTTAATTCCATCGTGGCACAAATGGTTATGACATAAAACTCATAAAACACAACAGGACATTGCATTTCAGCAGGTTTAGACAATAAAATCTGTCTTTTTGTGTTTTTAATTAGCATTTTTAAACTTTAAAGCCGTTACTGATGGATTTTCTTCTCCGTCGAAAGGTTTAAAGGTAGATGTGTTGTAGCTGTTGTCGCTGTCTTTATTGAATTACTTTTATTCCAGAATGTTAGTCTCTTTGTGTGAGATATTATAGTATAATATATTATCTGTTGAAGGAAACAGACTTAGAAGATGTGTAGGCTAAAAAGAAAATACAGCCTGAAGAACAGGTCGACAGGTCGTGTTTGTCAAAGCTTCATGTAAATTGTATAAAGTCGAATTAAACTTGAGCGTTAAAGAGTGACATTTTAGTTTTGTTGAAATAAAATGTCTTTAAATGTTGAATCTTATATTTACTGCAGATATTAGAACAAATGAAAAGGTGCTGTAGTTTCTAATGATGTTCTACTCAATGATGATAATTCATTTTAAAACAAGAAAATGTATTTTTGCAGGAGAAGTAAGCTGTATACCAGGACATCAGCTAAAACATAAAAAATATAGAGCTGTGGATTTGTTTTAAATTAGCTTTAGTTCCACTGAAGAGACCATTTTCTGCTCCTCGTCGGAAAAGCTAAATGAAAAGCAGCTTCCAATGACAACTCAGATTATTACTCATTTTTAACCAAGAAAACTAGTCCTACATTAGTCCTACATTAGGACAGCAGCAGGTCGACAGGTTTTAGTGTCTGATGTATCTTAAATTAAATAATTTAGTTTAATTTAGACATTTAAGAGTGATGGTATAAAAGGAGATATTTGAAACAGCTCATCTTTTGTAGAATTTATTTAAAGAATACAGTCAATCCCAGAAAACTAGGCTTTTATGCAGAAAGTAAGAAAAAAACATTTGTGGGATTCTGAAATTAGATTAATTAAAGTTAAATGAAGGCTATTAATCTTGACCCTAAGCATCAGAGTTTACGTGAACACATCTGTGGCCTTCGTAGGCTTTATTCCACTGTAGGGCGAGTTAACATTGGCTGCTAAAAGGTGGAGAGGAACCACAAAGTCTTTCAAATTGTGAATTTTAGACACTAATACTTTAGTCACCACGTCGTGTGCGTCAGCTCCGTCAGACGAAGATTTTGAAAGAACTTATCATTTTTAGTGCTTGGTTGTACGTTTTTCTAAAACAGTCTTCATCGCTGCTTCACCTGAAGGGTAGAATAAATGAGCAGTTCAATTTTTCAAATAAAAAACATGAACATAATAAAATAAATATTTTTGTGTCAGCCTTAAGTGAGTTTTTATTGGACTTTAAAATAAAAATGTTTTTTTTGGTGTCTGACAAATCTGTGTCTGCTCATTTCCAAGCCTCGAGTTTTTGGACAGAACCTAATCCAAGCGTGACTTTAATTGAACTAAATGTAATGAGACACGGTGAATCATGGGAAATGAATAACTCGTTCTCGTGTAATCTTTGTGAAAGTAATTGTTTCTAAATTACAGTTGATATTGAGTTTACTGTTGTACGTCGGTAAAATGTGGAGAGTGAACAAATAAACAGCTAATGCAGGTGCTACTTTTGGAATTTAGTAATTCTTGTAATTAATATTTTTTGTTTTCTAAATGAAAATCATGATGAAAAAAACAAAGGAAAAATATTTTTGCAGTTAGACACCAAAGATCCAGCTGGTTTGTAAATCTAAATGTTGGTCTGAATAAAGGAGAGGTTTTTATAGATTGTTGTTTTTTGGGGGGAGGGGGAGTTGTCATTACTTTATTTAATTTTAATCTTAGTCCTTGTCCTTAAAGTTTTAAAGTCCTGTATTTAGCCAATACACAACATTTTCTCACACGTGGGTTTAACCTGGTTTAGTCCTAGTTTAGTCTTGACCAATCAGAGTGGACTGGGTTCAGAGGGAGGAGCTTAAAGGTTTTTTGACGTCCACACTTTGTCTTTCTTTTCCAAAACTGCAACAATCATGAAACGACTAAAAAGACTGTTTTGTGTTTTCCAGACCTCATCGTGCGGCGCCTCAGCGACTCCTCACAGTTTTTCTTCAGTTTTCGCTCCGATGTCGCTGCTTTAAACCACTCGGTCAAAAGATGACCGCCGGACGTCTCACTCTTTCCTCTGCTGCCTCTGATTCACGGTGAAAATAACAAACAACCCCCCTTTCCAAAAACACACACAACTCCAGAAGAAACGGACAAACTCGAATCGTTTTGGACGGACGTAAGGACAGAGGGGCGTCTCATGTCCCAACGACGGCGGGAACATGGCTCATGGCAAAGTGAACATCACGGTGGACGAGTACAGTTCCAATCCAACACAGGCTTTTACTCACTACAACATCAACCAGAGCCGCTTCCAGCCGCCGCACGTCCACATGTGAGTACGCGTTCAAAAAATCCTAAATCAGAATGTGTGTGGGCTGAAACTGAAACTGTTGGAGTTTGAGTTGCTTAAACTGAATCTGAATTACTCCAGTTGAATAAATGTTTTTAAAATCTGAATTGAATAAATAAAAAAAAATGTAATCTGAAACCAAATGCATTGGTTTGTAAGTGAATTGCAGGAAATAGAAAATATATTTATATTTTATATTTTGTTGAAAAGTGGAGTCAGTTTTCCAATACCTTCAGTTTCATTTCTACAATTCCATTTTCTGAGCCGCACATGCGGGTCTTGGAGAGAGCCTCAGATATTGAGGCCAGGTTTAGAGAACTGTTGTCCTGTGATGTGTAGCTATCGTTAGCCTACATTACATCGATGCAGGTGAATGTGCCCCACCCACTGTCACCGGAGCTGACTGGAGTCTCACTGTAAATGCAATACGGAGGAGAAAGAGAGGTGCATCAGAAAATGTGGTGTGAACATGTTCTAAACTCCTGCTCTACAGCCTCCACTGGTCCTCTTGTCCCCTCCTGCCCCCCCTGCCCCTCCTGCCCCGTACTGAGCCCCCGCTGTGGTGCGTCCAGATGAAAAAGACCTGGTTTAAACCTGGTATAATCTTTGATGCTAATTTAGCTCCTGTTTAAAGAGTTAAATTAGTCTATTTCTTTTTCCAATAAAAGAGCTTTGAAATGTCACAGGTAATACCGTTCTCACAATATTTAAAATCGTTATCGTACATCGTGCAGCCCTACTGCCAGGACACTGAGAATAGTGACCTTTTGTAGAGTTATCGCTGTAACTGATGTTATCTCTGCCGCCTCACAGTGAGAGGGTCTGTGTGTGCTCGGTGTCTCCAGTTTCCCACCAACATAAAAAAAATTACATATCACAGTTTTATTATTCCAAGATCACAATTAATTTTTTATCACAATTTATGTAAATATTCTTCCATTTGCCCTAAAGCAGACCGAGGCTATGTTCTACTGCTTCAGACAAACACATACAGCTTTTCATGGAAATAAACTGTAAATTACAAACCCTGAAGTATATTGAATCATTTGAGTGAGTTTATTTACAGAAATCTTTGTGAATGTGAATGTGTCTTTACAATCCAACACATCCGGCTTTAATCAGAGACAGAGTTGCTCTGTGCATCAAATCCTAGATTCATGCACTCTTTTTTCTGTACGTGGGCATTCCTCCCAGCGTCCTTCAGAAACAGTGCTGTGAATACTTTCTGGTAGTTTCTATTGAAAAAGCATCGTCCGTTTCCTCTTTCACTCTATTCTTTCTTTCTTTTATCGCAAGCTTCTTTATTTTCTAGGTTTTTCAGCCTTTCACACATTCTTTAGATACTATTTCAAGGAGAACTCCACAAAAGTCCAGGTTGAATATAAAAGTGGACTCAAATAGCCTTGAGCAAATAGACTTTAGAGCAGCCAGCGTGAGCATTTATTCTCTACAGAAGAGTTTGGAGAAGCAGACGGGAGGTTTGTATAAAAGAGAAATAAAAATCTCTTGTGTCAAAATAAAGTCATGTCAGTCTCTTCGATGTAACGCAGTCACGGACTGCTCCTGTCTGCTTCTCCAAATTTACAATTGGACACCTTTTTACTAAATTGTGGACTGTCCCTTTAAGATGCACGTAAGTATTAGAAAAATGCTACAACTGTGCGTTTGTTTTTTGGTGCTTTTCTTTTTCCTGTTTTAAGTGCTTTTGCCGTGTTGTGTAAAAAGCTTTTATTATTTACTTCACAGAACGACACACACAGTATAAAAGGAGGTCGTGGCTTTCATTTTATCTTCGCTCACCCAAATGAAATGGCACTGGTCGTGGATGGGCAAGAAATCTATTTAATTAGAATCATTTGAGCCATATTAAAAATTCAGTTTTGAGAGTTTCTGACACCTGTGTTGTGTCTAATGCTGCTGCAGCTCCAAAAATACCTGTGTTGACTCTGGGCAGGGCCGCACAGTGTTAGAGAAGCACACATGGGACCCTTTATGAGACCCTTTACACTTTAGAGGTAAAGGGTCTCACATATAACGTCACCTGTTCACGATTTGTTTAGCGACCTACCGCGTCAACAGAAGAGACTCTATCAGGATTTGTTTGAGATGCTACTTTTTTCACATCTTCATTTTACAAACCATCATGAAACTGAAAACAAACTCTACAGTAGTCGTTCTTTTTACAAGAACAGCTCATTTTAAGACAAGTGTAACTCATCGTGAGTGAAGACATTAGAGTTATTCATATTCACGTTCCTTTAGCTCGCTGCTAACAACAAGCTACTTATGAACAATAATAAACCGGGACAAACCATTACCCCTCATACCCTTCATTCCCAGTGGAGTAGAGGGGGCAATAGTGGAGTAGAGGGGGGTAACAGTGGAGTAGAGGGGGTAACAGTGGAGTAGAGGGGTAACAGTGGAGTAGAGGGGCAATAGTGGAGTAGAGGGGGTAACAGTGGAGTAGAGGGGTAACAGTGGAGTAGAGGGGTAACAGTGGAGTAGAGGGGTAACAGTGGAGTAGAGGGGGTAATAGTGGAGTAGAGGGGTAACAGTGGAGTAGAGGGGCAATAGTGGAGTAGAGGGGTAACAGTGGAGTAGAGGGGGTAACAGTGGAGTAGAGGTAACAGTGGAGTAGAGGGGGCAACAGTGGAGTAGGGGGCAACAGTGGAGTAGAGGGGGCAACAGTGGAGTAGAGGGGGTAACAGTGGAGTAGAGGGGGCAATAGTGGAGTAGAGGGGGTAACAGTGGAGTAGAGGGGGCAATAGTGGAGTAGAGGGGGTAACAGTGGAGTAGAGGGGGCAATAGTGGAGTAGAGGGGGTAACAGTGGAGTAGAGGGGGTAACAGTGGAGTATGTGGCAGTAGAGGGGTAACAGTGGAGTAGAGGGGGTAACAGTGGAGTAGAGGGGCAACAGTGGAGTAGAGGGGGCAACAGTGGAGTAGAGGGGCAACAGTGGAGTAGAGGGGTAACAGTGGAGTAGAGGGGCAATAGTGGAGTAGAGGGGGTAACAGTGGAGTAGAGGGGCAATAGTGGAGTAGAGGGGGTAACAGTGGAGTAGAGGGGGTAACAGTGGAGTAGAGGGGGTAACAGTGGAGTATGTGGCAGTAGAGGGGTAACAGTGGAGTATGTGGCAGTAGAGGGGTAACAGTGGAGTATGTGGCAGTAGAGGGGTAACAGTGGAGTATGTGGCAGTAGAGGGGTAACAGTGGAGTAGAGGGGTAACAGTGGAGTAGAGGGGGTAACAGTGGAGTAGAGGGGGTAACAGTGGAGTAGAGGGGCAATAGTGGAGTAGAGGGGGTAACAGTGGAGTAGAGGGGGTAACAGTGGAGTAGAGGGGGTAACAGTGGAGTAGAGGGGGTAACAGTGGAGTAGAGGGGCAACAGTGGAGTAGAGGGGCAACAGTGGAGTAGAGGGGTAACAGTGGAGTAGAGGGGGTAACAGTGGAGTAGAGGGGGTAACAGTGGAGTAGAGGGGCAATAGTGGAGTAGAGGGGTAACAGTGGAGTAGAGGGGCAATAGTGGAGTAGAGGGGGTAACAGTGGAGTAGAGGGGGTAACAGTGGAGTAGAGGGGGTAACAGTGGAGTAGAGGGGGTAACAGTGGAGTAGAGGGGCAATAGTGGAGTAGAGGGGGTAACAGTGGAGTAGAGGGGGTAACAGTGGAGTAGAGGGGGTAACAGTGGAGTAGAGGGGCAATAGTGGAGTAGAGGGGGTAACAGTGGAGTAGAGGGAGGTAACAGTGGAGTAGAGGGGGGTAACAGTGGAGTATGTGGCAGTAGAGGGGGTAACAGTGGAGTATGTGGCAGTAGAGGGGGTAACAGTGGAGTATGTGGCAGTAGAGGGGGTTATATGATGACATGGGGGCAGAAGGGGCAGATGTATGTTTGTATAAATATGAGAGAGCTTCCTGCCTCAGACAGAGCTGCACTGTTTCTGCCCTGAACCCTCCCCCACTTTTCACCGCTTCTTCGACTCGAGACGTGTCTGTGAGCTTTGTCCTGTTTCAGACTCACTCTCAGGTGAAGACCTGGAAGAAACCTGGAAGAAACCTGGAAGAAACCTGGAAGAAACCTGGAAGAAACCTGGAAAGAATTATGTTCAGGATTTGGAAAGTCATAGAAATAAGGACAAAAGTCAAATGTATGTTATTGAAAATACAGTGTAATTTAAAACCTGGACTAAAACAGGACCAATCTTAGACTCAAACCAGTGCCAATGTAGACCGAACCAGTTCAAGACTGAACCAATCCAGAACCAAGCTCAAGCAGTCTGAACCTAGGATTAATGTAGGACTAACCCAGAACTAAAACCAGGACTTGAACAGTTCTAAAATCTGGACTAAACTGGTGACTCTGTCCAGACCAGACCCAGACTAAAACCAGGACTGATTTAATGTAAAACTAACACAGGACTTAAATCACAGCTGAACCTCCTCAAGTACGACTGAAGCAGGACTGAATGGACAATAACGTAGGACCAAAAGTGGATTCAAACCAGGAATAAATCGAGGACTAAACCTGGACTAAACAAAGACCAATCCAAGGCTCACTAGGACTCAAACTAAACAGACTAAATCTAACCCAAATATCCGTGTCGTGCTGCTCCTGGACAATACTCTCCCAATAACCACTCTATCCTTTATCCCGTGCGTCTGTGCTCTCCTTTGTCCTGTGTTCGCTGGGTTCTTCATCCTGTCGTTGGCGCTGAGGCTTAAAGCGGTCTCGGCTGCAGCTGTAACTCTATCCCTGTTAGAGTCCGACTCCAGACGCTGTATTTACTCTGAGTTTGATGTAGAACAGCAGTCCCAGTCCACACACAGCCTCAGAGTCAGACTAATACTGGTTTTAGAGCCGTGTGGAGATACACAGCTGAGTTTAGAGGGTTTTCTCTGCGTTAGTGCAAAGATGTCTCAGTTTCAGAGAGCTCCACATTCCTGCTCCCCGTTTTGTCATTTTTCAGACGACTCGTGCTTTTAATCTTTTTTCCCTCTCGATACGAGTCAAATGTAAAGTAGTGTTTTATGTCGAGCAGTGACGTGAGGCAGAAGAGAAGGTGGAACTTGGAAAAGACAAAGTAGTTATGAAACAGTGATTTAATTCAATCACTGAAGCTGAAGTTAGGGGCACTTCTGTTGATCAGGTTTTGGTTGGATTTGAACAGGTTTTGGTTGGATTTGAACAGGTTTTAGTTGGATTTGAACAGGTTTTGGATGGATTTGAACAGGTTTTAGTTGGATTTGAACAGGTTTCCGATGGATTTGAACAGGTTTCCGATGGATTTGAACAGGTTTTGGATGGATTTGAACAGGTTTTGGATGGATTTGAACAGGTTTTGGTTGGATTTGAATAGGTTTTGATTGAATTTAAATATGTTTTAGTTGGATTTGAACAGGTTTTAGTTGGATTTGAACAGGTTTCGGTTGGATTTGAACAGGTTTCGGTTGGATTTGAACAGGTTTTGGTTGGATTTGAACAGGTTTTGGATGGATTTGAACAGGTTTTGGATGGATTTGAACAGGTTTAAGTTGAAAAAAAGGGTCCAGTATGTTTGATTAATTCTGCTTGAATATGACGTTCTTCACAAGAACAAGACATGCTTCGTTTGAGGAAACGATGCTGTCTTGTTTCTCTGGGACTGCGGTGTTTTTAAAGGCTGTATAAAGACTGTCTTGTAGGTTACGCTCTGCATTTTTTTGAAGGATGATAAAGAATCTGAAACGCGACCTTCAGATATGAACAGCGCTGCCGTTTGGCCCCAGACGCTGCTCAAATTGGATTGAAGTCCATTAGCGTCGACGCAACAAGAAGCATATGTTCGGCTCTGAGCTTTTCATTTCAGACTCTGACTCGGAGAGAAAGAGACGAGAGGAGGAGGAGGAGGAGGAGGAGGAGGAGGAGGAGGAGGGGAGGAGGGGGCGAGACTCAGAAAAATAAACCAGGCACAAACAGTCTGCTCTGTCTGTCGCCATCGAGAGAAAAAAGAAGAGAGGGTCATGTCGAGTTACAGAGCTCTGCTGCTTTTAAACACAGGGCTGTGAGGTTAAACTAATGCAGGCCCAGACCCGGACCCCTTCAGAGCCCACACTTAAACCTGTCCCTTTCTCTGGACACTTTCAGCCAAATACGTTTGATCCAATCACTCGGTCCAAGTCTAACCTCAAACCGAGCTCTGAGTTCAACACTTTCTCTGTTTCTGTTTGTCTTCATTGAACCGTTTCTCAGGATAAAAAGATGTATCCAGAGCTGATAAAGCA
>JALDNG010000002.1:18192500-18195000 GCA_024349245.1 Neodontobutis hainanensis | reverse complement strand
GGACTAGACCGGACTAGACCGGACTAGACCTGGACTAGACCGGACTAGACCTGGACTAGACCTGGACTAGACCGGACTAGACCGGTAGTACACCTGGACTAGACCGGACTAGACCGGACTAGACCTGGACTAGACCGGACTAGACCTGGACTAGACCGGACTAGACCGGTAGTACACCTGGACTAAGACCGGGGACTAAGACCGGGGACTAAGACCGGGGACTAAGACCGGGGACTAAGACCGGGGACTAAGACCGGGGACTAAGACCGGGGACTAAGACCGGGGACTAAGACCGGGGACTAAATTAAAGACCATTAATAATCATTGGGTTCATCAGAACAATACGAAGACCATGACATTATTTTCTGAACCCGGTAAATCCGGTTTTATGGCGGACGTCTCTGTCTCGGGACGTGTGCTGCCAAGCCTCGGCTTGATTAGCGCCTTGTTTCAGGCTCTGACCTCTGACCCCTGGAGGTCAGAGTGCGGCAGTTGGTGGTTTTATTGATGAGCGGTCGTTAGCGTTCGACCCCATTAACACTGAGAGCTAATCCCGTCGCAGCAGGTGGCTTTGGTTCAGACGTTAACAGCAGCAGTCATTTTTAAAGAAGAGCCACTGGAAAGATCTGAATTTAACTTAATGTTGTCACAATATAGTTTTTATAAAAGTGCTTTATTAGTCTTTGTTTTGTGAAGTTATTTCGAGCCATAACACTCAGTTTTTCTAATATAACTTTGAGCTCATCTTTGATTTTGAGGAGAATAAGAGAGCTGTAGGTCTTTTTTACATTTAGTCCTGTTCAGACCTGGTTTAGACCTGGTTTAGACCTGGTTTAGACCTGATTTAGACCTGATTTAGACCTGGTTTAGACCTGATTTAGACCTGATTTAGACCTGGTTTAGACCAGACCTAAAACCCTAAAAGTGCAGTGAAAACCCTATGATCAAGGTGTTTATGTGGAGGAGGGGGTAATAATCATAATTTCCGTGGAGTTCTACTGTATTAATAATAAAGCATTCTGATATTCCTTCTGTCTGAGATTAGAACATGCTCCAGAGGAAAAATCCCTCTCCGTTTGACTGATAATGTGTGGCTCTTTAAAGACACAGACACTGTTTTATCTGTTTTAAAAAGAAATGACCTCTGACCTCCCTCTGCTACTGTTTTCACAAAAGGTCAAAGAGCCAAGTGAAGTCAGCTCCTCAGAGACTGGATTCTCCCACAATCCTCCTCTGATCCGCATTGAGATTTAGTGAAATGTATCTGCAGGTCAGACTAAAACCTGGTCTGAACCAGGTCTAAAGCAGGTCAGACTAAAACCTGGTCTGAACCAGGTCTGAGCAGGTCTAAAGCAGGTCAGACTAAAACCTGGTCTGAACCAGGTCTGAGCAGGTCTAAAGCAGGTCAGACTAAAACCTGGTCTGAACCAGGTCTGAACCAGGTCTAAAGCAGGTCTGAACCAGGTCTAAAGCAGGTCTGAACCAGGTCTAAAGCAGGTCAGACTAAAACCTGGTCTGAACCAGGTCTGAGCAGGTCTAAAGCAGGTCAGACTAAAACCTGGTCTGAACCAGGTCTGAACCAGGTCTAAAGCAGGTCTGAACCAGGTCTAAAGCATGTCTAAAGCAGGTCTAAAGCAGGTCAGACTAAAACCAGGTCTGAACCAGGTCTAAAGCAGGTCAGACTAAAACCAGGTCTGAACCAGGTCTGAACCAGGTCTGAACCAGGTCTGAACCAGGTCTAAAGCAGGTCTAAAGCAGGTCAGACTAAAACCAGGTCTAAAGCAGGTCTAAAGCAGGTCTAAAGCAGGTCTAAAGCAGGTCTAAAGCAGGTCTGTCAGGACTCGTCAGTGTTAGGTTTAGCATGGTCTGCACTTTTTATCTTGTCTTGGTGTTTGGACGTTAATCCGTTGAGACTAAAAACATAAAGCTGTGATGTGGGCTTCTGTCGGTCGTGAACTTTAACTCGACTCAGAACGAACACTGGGCCGCTTGGTCTGAACCAGGTCCTGGAGCTTTCACCTGAACATTTGGATCAGACCAAACAGCTGCTCTTTGGTCTTGGTCTGGACCAAACTGAACCAGGGTTCTTTTGTGAAAGAGAGTTTGGAGATAGTTCAGACTTTAGACCAAATACAGGAAGTCAAGTCACAGTAAATGAGGAGTGAACCCAGGACTTAATCCCAGATTATTTAAGCCTAACCTGACTAAACCAGGTCTAAACAAGGACTTAAACCTGGGACTCATTTAATACTAAACCAAGTCTAAAGAAGGTCTAAACTAAATCCAGACTAGACCGAGGACTAAACCAGGGATAAAGTAAAAAATATAAGTGGACCAAACTAAAACCAGGACTAAGCAATGTCTAAACCAAGACCAAACCAAAGTCTAAACCAGGATTAAAGCTTGGACTAAACCAGGACTGGACCAGTTTTCGTCCAGACAACAGTGATGTGTGTCGTTGGGAGACCAACAGCCATCGTCTCAAAAGACTAAATTAAAC
>JALDNG010000002.1:18130000-18187500 GCA_024349245.1 Neodontobutis hainanensis | reverse complement strand
ATCAGCTTCAAAGAAAAAAAAAAGATAAAAGGATTAGTGGGGGTTTGTAATTGGACCAGACGAGTTGTTCTAACACTTGACCTTCAGGAGTCGCTAACATTAGACACTAACGTGCTTCCTTCGCTGCAATGAATAACATCGTACGCACTTTATTACGTCAGTGAACAGACCGGACACGGTCTGGACAGACATGTTTTGGGGTGTGTTTTATTTTTTTACATTGAAGTTTCCTCTGGTGTAAAGTACAGAGTGTTGATCTGAGAGTGCTCTGACGCTCTCAGTGGAGACTCTCAGACACGGAGCTGCAAACCTTCTTTGAGCTGAGACAGTAGTAACATCACAAACAAATCATGAGACTGTCTGTTTTAGTGTTATTCTTTGTGTTTTGGGTATTTTCCTTTGTAGTTTTCTGAATTTCTTGTGCCATTTAATTGAATTTGTTCTATAATAGTCCCTTTTTAGTGTTCTGTCATTCTTTAAATCCTGGCCCTAAAACCGTTTGGACTTTAAACTCTGTATTCTGCCTCTCTGTTCCTCAGCGCTGCTCTGTCCAGTCGCTCTAACACTCCGACCTTCTCTGCTCACTTTTTCTAACCCCTAACTAACTCTGACAAATGGAGGTCGTCCCGCTGCGGCCGCTCAGTTTGACCCCGGCAGGCCACCGTTCGTCTTTTTTACACAAACGGGAAAAGAGCCATTTATCAGAGTCGGGAGGTTTGGTTGTGCCCTCTGTGCCTCGAACGCAGCGTGATTAGTTCAGGGTCACAGTCGCCGACAGGAACCACTCTTCACTGCTGCTTTTCAGAGTCAGCTTTCGTTAAAGGGCTCTGGTCTCTTTTTGTGGGGCTAGACCAGGTCTAAACCAGGTCTAAACCAGGTCTAAACCAGGTCTGAACCAGGTCTAAACCAGGTCTGAACCAGGTCTAAACCAGGTCTGAACCAGGTCTAAACCAGGTCTAAACCAGGTCTGAACCAGGTCTGAACCAGGTCTGAACCAGGTCTAAACCAGGTCTAAACCAGGTCTAAACCAGGTCTAAACCAGGTCTAAACCAGGTCTGAACCAGGTCTGAACCAGGTCTGAACCAGGTCTAAACCAGGTCTGAACCAGGTCTGAACCAGGTCTAAACCAGGTCTAAACCAGGTCTAAACCAGGTCTGAACCAGGTCTAAACCAGGTCTAAACCAGGTCTAAACTAAGAATGAACCTGGACCAAAAGATGGAGGTGGTTCAGATAATATTAGATTAGATCGATTCATATAAATCTCTGTATATTGTGCTTTTTGTTTGGCATCTTTGTTTTTGTTTTTTTAGCAAGTTGATGGTGTCTTATCAGTCCTCAAACGGGCTGGGCTTAAGACGCAATAATAAATTCATTGTTGGCGTAACGTTCGGTACAAAACTATGTGATAGACATTGGTTAATTTCAGACAAACTACATTAAAATGACATTAAAACAAAGTAAAAAATCCACTTTGGTCAAAGCTTTCTAATAACTTTCATTTCTTCCGGGTGCTCCCTTCAGGGGTCACCAACGGGAATCATTTAGTGGTGTCTAACACATTTCTCCCTCCGTGTGGTCTGCAGGCGGCCTCCCGTACGAGTTCAAAGTGGTGATCGCTGGGAACCACGAGCTGACCTTCGATAAGGATTTTATGTCCGAGTTGGTGAAACAGGACTACTACCGGTTTCCGTCGGTCTCAAAGCTCAAACCTGAGGACTTTGACAATGTGCAGTCGCTGCTCACAAACTGTGTGTATCTGCAGGACTCGGACGTCACCATCAAAGGCTTCAGGATATACGGCACGCCCTGGTGAGTTTCCTCGGTCCTTCCCTGCGGTTTTCTGTCGAATGTTGTGGTTTATCCATGTCTCGTATTCGGGAGGGAGTACTTTTGTCTGATCGCGCTCTGAAACTGGGAACAGCTGATGGCCTTCGAATGATATTATTCCTCTGAGAAACTGATGCACATTTTAGTTTTTACACAGTGTCTGTCTCTTTCTCTCTTTCCAGTATGTCTCTCTTTTAATCGAGGAAAACCTTTTAATAAAGTAACTGCATATTGATTATACAAGACCATAGGACGTCTTTATTATGAAAGATGTGTTCACTGTATGAAACCCACTTCTGTTCTTTCCAAACTTAATTGCTTTTTTTCTCTTTTTAAATGAAAAATCAGAGTTGAATTGTAGCCTTTGAGCTTCTCTGGTATTATAGTGCGTCGAATGTCAGAGTTGATTGAATAATTGAATAAGATTTCATAAGCTGTGCAGTGTGACCGGGGCTGAAGTCAGACTCTCTCGTGTCTTTTGAACGAGCGCAGCAGAACATCAGCAGTGTTTTAGAGAGAAAGTACCTCTGACTTTTAAGGCTTAACAGTTGGATTATAATAAAACACACAAAATAGAGCCATGGATTATTCAGAGACATTAACTCTGTCTAAATATGATAAATGTAGACAGGTTCTACCAGGAGCAGATGAAGCGTGAAAGTGAAAACTGACCTAATGTTGACTCGAGAGGACACAGGTAAATACCACAGGTCGAACTGGACACACATCCACACAGTGTTGCATAAGCAGCTCTCGTGGTTGAGCCTGTGATGGATTCTTCGTCCCTGAGGGAGAGGAGCGTTTGTCTTTTGTTTTGTCCTTGTTTTTCCCCTCTGTCCTCGACACCTCTCTGGTCTTTTCCGACTCCGGTTCCCTGTTGTTGTGACAGAGGTTAAGTGATACCAGACCCAGCTGAACTCGGAGCTGCAGGTCTGCGGGGCTTTTGTCTTTAAACACAGACGAACACAGGCTCAGGGCGAAAAGGAAACACGAGCCACGTTCACGTTCTGCTGCTGCACAGAAGCAGAGCTGGGTTTAGTTACAGTTTGAGTGAAGTGACGAGTGAATGAGTGGGTTTTGCCGTTTGGTTAGAGTTAGCACCCCCCAGTGTAGGGCTGTGCAACAGGACAGTACTAGATCTTCTTACACTTTGACAATCTGCCAATTTGGAAAGAACACTGCATTGTGTTACTGTATATAATAGGCTTTTGGCAGGTGACATTTCTCATCCAACTTTCTATTTTAATGTTCTATGCATCATTGAACTGACAAAGTAGCTGTTTTATAAAAGTACTGCACATAATCTCTTTGTTTAAATCCAGTTTAAAAAATGGGAATAGCAGTCGGTAGGCATGGGACGAGCTTCTGAGAGTAAACCTTGTAGAAAAATATCACAGTATGACAGTATGCCGATATAACTTTAAATGGTTTTATTATGTGATTTAAGAGTTAAATAATGCAGTAAAATAGCTTCTTCCAAGAACAGTCCTAGACTTTCAGCTCATTTTACATTAATGGTCTGCCACAGTAGTGTTTTTTAATACCGTGATTATTATGGCACCTCATAACTGTGTCCAGTAGTCTCAAACTGTTATAACCGTGCCTAATAGTCTCAGACTGTTATAACCGTGCCTAATAGTCTCAAACTGTTATAACTGTGCCTAATAGTCTCAGACTGTTATAACTGTGTCTAATAGTCTCAGACTGTTATAACCGTGCCTAATAGTCTCAAACTGTTATAACTGTGTCTAATAGTCTCAAACTGTTATAACTGTGCCTAATAGTCTCAGACTGTTATAACTGTGTCTAATAGTCTCAGACTGTTATAACCGTGCCTAATAGTCTCAAACTGTTATAACTGTGTCTAATAGTCTCAAACTGTTATAACCGTGCCTAATAGTCTCAAACTGTTATAACTGTGTCTAATAGTCTCAAACTGTTATAACCGTGCCTAATAGTCTCAAACTGTTATAACTGTGTCTAATAGTCTCAGACTGTTATAACCGTGCCTAATAGTCTCAAACTGTTATAACTGTGCCTAATAGTCTCAAGACTGTTATAACTGTGTCCTGTAGTCTCAGACTGTTATAACTGTGTCCTGTAGTCTCAGACTGTTATAACTGTGTCCTGTAGTCTCAGACTGTTATAACTGTGTCCTGTAGTCTCAGACTGTTATAACTGTGTCCTGTAGTCTCAGACTGTTATAACTGTGTCCTGTAGTCTCAGACTGTTATAACTGTGTCCTGTAGTCTCAGACTGTTATAACCGTGCCTAATAGTCTCAAGACTGTTATAACTGTGTCCTGTAGTTTCAGACTGTTATAACCGTGCCTAATAGTTGGTTGTATAAGCGTTTGCTGGACTACAACAGCCCTTTCCACACATTGAATGAGATCTGGACTGTGCCCTGTTCTTATCTGCGAGACCTGAATGTGTGAACACCTGGAGCCGATCCTTCAGAGACTCTAGGGACCTGTAGGTCTCTGTGATGTGACCTCTGACCTGTGTGTGTGAACACTGTCATTGAGGTTTCTGCTGTTTGTTTCAGTGTCACGTGTTCCAGGAACTGTAGTGTGTGTTCTTGAGATGTGCAACCACTAAACATGTCAGAGGAGAGTCAGAGTTAAAACAGCCCAGATTACGTTCAAGTAGAATGTGTGAAAAGGGCTTATTTGAGTCTTTGCCGTGCTCTTAATGAGGGACAGACATGTTTATCCAACCACAGTAAAGTGTCTGTAGTTATTACGTCTGCCACAGTCTGAGCTCACGCTGCTTTCCTGATGTTTAATGGAAGAAATGAATTAAACACTGACTAAATCAACTAAACATTTTTGTGATAAAATTGAAATATTGTGATCTTGGACAGGTATGTTATGTTGCTTTTGGACCAAAGAGGTGTTTTCAGACCTTTTCAGCTCAAGTTAGATCTACTTCCTGGTTTTGGTGAAAGACATCAACCTTGTGGACAAAATCGATTATTCCTCTTCAGTGCCTTTGATTTAGTGTTTAAGTGTAATATTTGGGGCGTAAGAAGTTCTGTTGCAAGAAGCTGCTTAAATGAGGCCCATTAACAATATTATCTATGAATCCAGGAGAGGGTCTTGATTTCGACAGCTTTTACGGGTTCCCTCTGTGACTCTGACATTGTGACGTCGTCCTTTGTTTGTTCTCGTCCCGTCTCTGGCTCAGAGCTCAGTTTCTAAAATAAACTCATGTGGGTCGTCCGTTTGCTCTAAATTTAGCCGCACTTTGTTTCTGCTGCAGAGAAAGAAGCCCTGCTTTTTACTGCAGCAACATCATCACTGCATCACCAGCTCTGCCTTTAAACACAATGTGTAAATAATCATCTGTTTTAAAATGAGTCGCTGTGGTTTTATTTAAGGCAAGATGTTTGATGCAGAAATATTGAGGACGAGAGTTTTGTGAAATGATTTTTGTCTAGAAGAAGATTTTACGACAAACTAAAGCCACAGTTTCCAGATATAACCAGGCATTAACAGAAAACTGATGTAGGACTGTGTTAGATGTACTGAGCTCAGTGTTATTAGTTACAGTAGATTTATGCAAATATCTCGTGATACAGCGCTGCTTTAGCTCAGTGAGGATTACTCTGGATGAAGACGTAGTCATAAACGAGGCTGGTCTCATTAAACAGAGGTTCACCTGGAGCTGGATCAGATAAAGGTTTAAGCTGCTGTGTAACGTAGTATTAACGACTGCTACTGAGAAGTTCTTTAGCTCCTCCATGTAAAATAAACTTTCGATAAACATTGCAGATTTAAACATTCGATTAGCCGTTTCTCTCATAACTGTCCTGCAGCAGCCGCTACAGTCAGAAAACTCACAGAACAGGCGCAGGTCGATGCAGCGGACTCTGAAATAAACTTATTGTCACAAAACTATAATCTATTTGTGTCTCATGTGGAGTCTATGCTGGGATCCAGTGTCAGTGTGTGGAATAACACTGACATGAATGCATTTAATAGACTTTTATAAACAGTGGTGACCAAATATTAAAGTGAAAAGACTCGCTTCATCTGATGTTGGTTGTGCTCAGAGCAGGCTTCATGAACTGGAGGTAAAAGGGTCAGTATTGTCCGATCTGTCGGGGGTTCTAATGCCCTGTACAGATTTTCACGTTGGTATGAAGAGAGTTGAGGCTTTGCTCGCTTCATGTTTGTGGGATAAGTGTAAAAGTGTCAAAGGTCAGTCTTAAATAGCGACAGGAAGTTTAACAACAGACCACTTCCTGAGACTTTACAAGCTTTAAATATGGTTTACAAATGAGCTGAAAAACAAAACAAAAGACAGACGAGAATATGTCAAACTGAGCAGTTCATTGTTATATTTCCCTGCATTTGTCATGGGCTAATATATGGCTAACTTTGCTGCGTAAATCTGCTAAAAGAGCCAACATTTTGAACTTTAGAGAAATAAATAAAGATGTATGGTGTTTGTAAAGAGAGCAATAAACTGTCTCCACTTTAAGGCAATCTCTCATTATGTATCTCGTCTAAACTGGCTCAGACTGACCTTTGCAGAGGAATAAATGAATGAATAAACGTATCGTCTGTAAATGACACATCTGCATTTGACTCCTGGGTTTCCCTCAGGACTCGGTTATACACAGACACTCGGAATATAATGAGGGTTAATAGAATTACCAAGGTTAAATAGTATCACATCATTTCAGTTTTTATAGAAATAACTGGATTTAAAGAGTGGGGTAATACATTTTTTCTCACATTTGGTTGATTACATGAAGCTGGACATATTATTTTACATTACAGCAGTAAATGTGAAGACATATGGAGCACAGAGGGTCTAAAGCAGGTCTAAGGACAGTCCAGGTGCCCTGTTTGTCTCTTGGGACTGTTGATGTCTCTACAGCTTCATTAAAATGCCTCCAGAAAATTTACAATATGCAAAATAATTAAAGTTTAATGACCAATGATTCTCCTCAACATTAGCCTCTATATTATTCGCCTGGAGGACAACTAAGTTGAGTTGTATGATGTATTTTATAAGCCACATAAAAAGAACACTTGAGTAACAACGTCATGAGAATAAAGTATGTTCTTTTTCACAGACATGGCTTACGTAAGCTAATACATAAAGTGCATAAACTAATACCGTGCATAAACTAATACCGTGCATAAACTAATACCGTGCATAAGCTAATATAGTGCATAAGCTAATACCAGGCATAAGCTAATATAGTGCATAAGCTAATATAGTGCATAAACTAATATAGTGCATAAACTAATACCGTGCATAAGCTAATATAGTGCATAAACTAATATAGTGCATAAACTAATATAGTGCATAAACTAATACCGTGCATAAGCTAATATAGTGCATAAGCTAATATAGTGCATAAACTAATATAGTGCATAAACTAATACCGTGCATAAGATTAAACCGTGCATAAACTAATACCGTGCATAAACTAATATAGTGCATAAGCTAATATAGTGCATAAGCTAATATAGTGCATAAACTAATATAGTGCATAAACTAATACCGTGCATAAGCTAATACCAGGCATGAGCTAATATAGTGCATAAGCTAATATAGTGCATGAGCTAATACCGTGCATGAGCTAATATAGTGCATAAGCTAATATAGTGCATAAGCTAATATAGTGCATAAGCTAATATAGTGCATGAGCTAATACCGTGCATGAGCTAATATAGTGCATGAGCTAATATAGTGCATGAGCTAATTCCGCGCATGAGCTAATACAGTGAATAAGCTAATACAGTGCAAAAGCTAATACTCCACATCAGCAGAGAAAGAATAAATAACTTGCATTAGTTATGTTTTATTCATTATCCGATATAGAACGATGTTTTATTTTGAAAAATGACCGGATTCCTTTTACTTCTGTCTATGACTCACTCTTGACGCTTGTCTCAGTCACATAATACTTTGCCGCTAAAATGAAACCCCCTAGCTAATGTTAGCAGAATGAGTCATTATCTTCTGATGTTGTCAAAATCATGAATAAAAGGGTCCGTCTCTGGACTGACGGGTTGATGAACAGAGCAGTGCCACCAGTTTAATGAGTTGAAAAGTGAGTTTAAAGCCCTGAAAGAAAGAAACTTATGTATTTGGAAGGATGTTATTAGTTTATGACACCATCAGACTGCTTTATTTCAAGGTTTTCACACTGTCAGAATCTCACACAAACACAGTCCAGGGTTGTCACCTCGTCTTTGGAAACTGCAGATATCACTAACGAGGCCGAAACCTACAGTCCCCAGCTTTAATATCGTTGTCATTATTTCATTAAAAACTTAATTTACATTTTTCCTTCATGCTTCTGCAATTTTCCAGTCTTCATTTCTTCCATTTTTCATTCAGATTGGATTTGAAACGACATTAACCTGTGAGTTATACTCAGTGTGAGTGATTATTGTTGTCAGATAAACAGAGGTGTGTGACTCTGCGCCTGCTTTTTCATTAATATTAATAATGTGAGCGTGATTTATGTGTAACTCAGCTGCAGTTAATGAGGCGTCGCAGAACGAACGACCGTCTCTTTAGACGAGCAGCGAGTGTGGGTCTGAGAGGAACAGGCTCCGGTGATAAATGATGTCAAGACAACGAACTGGGGCCAAGTAAAAAAATTAAACAAGCAAAATGTAATAAATGTTTAGAATCCTGCATAAATACCACTGTTCTGTAACCAGGACTAAATCAGGACTAAACCAGGTCTAAACCAGGACTAAACCAGGTCTAAACCAGGACTAAACCAGGTCTAAACCAGGACTAAACCAGGACTAAACCAGGTCTAAACCAGGACTAAACCAGGTCTAAACCAGGTCTAACCCAGGACTAAACCAGGTCTAAACCAGGACTAAACCAGGACTAAACCAGGTCTAAACCAGGACTAAACCAGGACTAAACCAGAACTAAACCAGATCTAAACCAGGACTAAACCAGGACTAAACCAGATCTAAACCAGGAATAAACCAGGACTAAACCAGGTCTAAACCAGGTCTAAACCAGGACTAAACCAGGACTAAACCAGGACTAAACCAGGTCTTAACCGGGTCTAAACCGGGACTTAACAGGGACTTAACCGGGACTAAACCAGGACTAAACCAGGACTAAACCAGGACTAAACCAGGTCTAAACCAGGACTAAACCGGGTCTAAACCGGGACTAAACCGGGACTAAACCGGGACTAAACCAGGTCTAAACCGGGTCTAAACCGGGTCTAAACCGTGTCTAAACCGTGTCTAAGCCGGGACTAAACCGGGTCTAAACCAAGTGTAAACCAGGACTAAACCAGGACTTAACCAGGACTTAACCAGGACTAAACCGGGGCTAAACCGGGACTAAACCAGGTCTAAACCGTGTCTAAACCGGGACTAAACCGGGTCTAAACCAGGACTAAACCGTGTCTAAACCAGGACTAAACCAGGACTAAACCAGATCTAAACCAGGACTAAACCAGGTCTAAACCAGGACTAAACCAGGACTAAACCAGGTCTAAACCAGGTCTAAACCAGGTGTAAACCAGGTCTAAACCAAGACTAAACCAGGTCTAAACCAGGATTTAACCAGGACTTAACCAGGACTTAACCAGGACTAAACCAGGTCTAAACCAGGTCTAAACCAGGTCTAAACCAGGACTAAACCAGGACTAAACCAGGTCTAAACCAGGACTAAACCAGGACTAAACCGGGTCTAAACCGGGACTAAACCAGGGCTAAACCGGGTCTAAACCGGGTCTAAACCAGGACTAAACCAGGTCTAAACCAGGTCTAAACCAGGTCTAAACCAGGACTAAACCAGGACTAAACCAGGTCTAAACCAGGACTAAACCAGGACTAAACCGGGTCTAAACCGGGTCTAAACCGGGTCTAAACCGGGACTAAACCGGGTCTAAACCGGGTCTAAACCAAGTGTAAACCAAGTGTAAACCAAGTGTAAACCAGGTGTAAACCAGGTGTAAACCAGGCCAAGTGTAAACCAAGTGTAAACCAAGTGTAAACCAGGTGTAAACCAGGTGTAAACCAGGTGTAAACCAGGACTAAACCAGAACTAAACCAGGACTAAACCAGGACTTAACCAGGACTTAACCAGGACTTAACCAGGACTAAACCGGGACTAAACCAGGTCTAAACCGTGTCTAAACCGGGACTAAACCGGGACTAAACCGGGACTAAACCGGGACTAAACCGGGACTAAACCAGGACTAAACCGGGTCTAAACCAGGTCTAAACCAGGTCTAAACCAGGTCTAAACCAGGACTAAACCAGGACTAAACCAGGACTAAACCAGGACTAAATCAGGACTTAACATGATGAAATCTAATTCCTAACCTGGTCTTTGGCTCCAGGACTACAGATGAATCCCGCCCGGACTGTCTCGGGTCTGAGTCTGTCTCTGGGTTTTGTAAAAGCTGCTGAATAAAGTCAGATTGAGTCGAACAGCTGAAGTCGAGCAGACGAGTGGAAGATGTGATAAATGTTCTTTTTGAACTGAACCTGTGCAAAACGAAGTGTTCTTTTGAATCCGATGAAGAGTGTGTGGAAAAAAGCAGTCTTTATTTGAAGCAAGTGTGTGTTTGTCCCAGACTAAAGCCGCTGTTGAGAAGACAAAAATAACTGTTTAAAAAGCCTTTGGGTCGGGCTGTGAATGTAACCACACATCTTCTAACCTCAGAGCAGCTCAAATAAAGTCCTACAGAGTACTACCTGAGACAGGACTCCTTCTGTAAAGCTTCAGGTGACAAACAGCAGACTCAGGCAGGTTACTCTGTCTGCACCACCGGGCTCAGGGGCTCAGGGGGCAGAGGAGGGGTTGTTGGTTCGATCCCCGCCCCCCCCGGGGCAGTGCTGGTGTATGAAACACACACAACAGTAGGACATCGAACAAGCGCACCTCTGTGACACTTATTGAAATCCTCCAAAAACAATAAGTCATGATGCAACACGTTTAAGTTCAGCGCAAACGGAAAAGTGTAGCTCATTTAACTATTATTTTAAAACTAATCAAGGAATGTATTGTTTTTCTGTTTACTGTCGGGATGATTAATCAAATGAGCAGAAAACTTCATTAATTAAGAAAATAATCCACATCGTTTCTCCTCAGCGCCTTTCTTTTGCTCAGTTCTTGTTGTTTTGCTCGTTATTCTCGTCTGTTTCATTAGTTAACGGTTGAAACTCGTAAAACAGCGTGGATCCACAAACAGGAAACGCCCACTGACCGCTTCATTATGGAGCTCACTGAACAGAAAACCCCTTTGAAAACCAGGAAACGACACATTAAAGCAGAAATAAATAATAGTTTGGAGTTAAAATTGACAAATACAGTGTTAAATGTAAATCAGATGAAATGACTAAACACATAAGGATTTCCAAAGAAGCCTAAGACACTGTTTGTTTTTCTAATGCTTCTCTAAAGTGGAGTTTGAAATGAGCCGCCGTTCTTTTAATTAAAGCTGAAAACATTTGCGTCTGGAGTGTTTTTTTTGTGAAGAACAGAAGCGGGGTCCGTTGGGGATAAAGCTGCTGCTGTAATAAACATCAGCTGTAAATATAACGAGCTGAAGGTTAATGGCACTCATTAATATTAGACCAAAGTAAAGAAACACAAGGAGGAGGTCTGGATTGGATTTGTGCGTCTGTGGGTTTAGAAACACAGACTAAAGTCTAAACCCTACAGGACCGGTCGTGATTGTTAAAGTACATCTGCTCACAGATTGTGTTTGTTACTGTTGACGCCTGGAGCAGTGCTTCGGTCTTGTACATGTATCTCTGCAGTGTTGTCCTCGAGGAGCGCCAGAGTAAAACTAAAGACTTACACAGCGCTGTAGGCCTCTAGCACTGCTTTAAGAGCAGCTCCAGAACTACATGAAGCCTACACGTACACTTCTACGTAGGCTCTTCTGAAAACTCTTCTTTAACCTTTTCCTGATTATGTCCTGGATGAGTGAGAACCTAAGAACAAAGTGAAGCTCAGCCCCTAAATGAATGTAGTTTTATAACATTATGAGACTAATGTTCAACTAAATCTAGTAATTAAACTGATGGCACAAACCAGTAATAAATGATAGACGTAAACACACTTTCTCTTCGTATTAAGACCTCGCTGACAGGACGAAATCTCTGATGATGCTGTTGATGAAGAGCAGCACAGAGTCACACAGTCTGAGAACGCCTCATAAATCCCTCGTAGACCCTTCCATGAAATTCAGAGAGGATTTATGAAGCTTCGTACTTCATAAATAAAGCCCGTTGTTTCGTCTGGAGCTAAAGTCTGTGCTTTTATTCACTTACTCGGTCTGTTTACTCAGTTCAAGACGTTTCCTGGTTTTATTTTTGCTCTGCTTGTATTCTGAGAAGATGACACTGCCTAAAGTTTGTTCTGTTTGTGGCTGGTGACCTCTGACCTCTGTCTGCTCCTGTTGACCTCTGCTGTTTTTAGAGCTGTGAGAACCTGCTGTTTCTCTCCACTTCAGGGTAACACTGTTGAAACATTAAACGTGCAGCTGACTCTTCGTCATCATCAGTTACACGACAGGAATAAGCCCTTACAGATTAAAAACAAATAAAAGTTTGACTTCTGCTTTATACGAACCGTAAAACCCTCAGAAAGCAGTCTTTTTCTTGTTGCTTATGTCCAGAGTTTACACTGCAATATTAGATTTTCAGTATGATTTTGATCAAGTTTAAGAAATACACAGGTCTGGTTAAACCTCCACTGGTCACGACGACGCCTGTTTCTAGTGAGAACTCTTCTTCTCTTATTAGTATTCTCTCCGTGTCGTTGTGGAGGCTGTCGTCCATCACTGTTTCACTGTGGGCTCTGTATTTTTAACCTGCGTCTGTTTAAACGCCGATAGCATTCACCTCGAGCCGCTGCACTTCCTTCCTTCCTGTCGACCTCTTCACATCGAGGTTATCTTCACACAACGCTTTTAGACCCGGGGCCTGTCGACAGTATTTACTGAAGTCGGCCTCGTAAATAACACGTGTTTAAACCGTTCCTCGTTACGACTGGAGTGAAGGGTTTTCATGACGAGGGAATAGTATATGGATCAGATAAAACTACATAAACTTTCTCTCCAACTCTTCTCTTTTATTAAATAAAGTCAAACCAGACCAATATTTACTCCAAAATACTAATATACTAGCATCTGCCAGTCCAGTGTCGACCAATGGGAGCTCCTTTTTCAAGCATGTGATGGCATTGTGGGTTTTAGTGGAAATAAGAACCAGTGAAAGAGACAAGACACAAACAAGAACAAGTTAAGTTCATTCATTTTCTCTGAATTGGTCAAAGCCTAAAACTCTGCTCTTCTTCTGAACTCACACAAAGCTAATGTTGTCACTTTCTAAATGACATATACTCTCTAAATATTCTCTGTGGCTAATATAGTCCACACTCATTCTCTGAAAAACTTTCATCTAGAGTAAACTTGACTCAACAGAGAAACATCTGTCTGTCCCGGGTCAGCGACAGACCCCCCGCTACAGCCGACTGGCACAGACTGGTCCTGGAGCCTCGTGCTGAGGAGTGCAGTAGTGTTCCTCTGGACTGTTCATTTTTTCATTCACAAAACTCTTAATACATTCAGTCGGCCATTACCACCAAATAATCCGGAGCACACATTTTAAATCTATTTTTAATAAGTTTTGGACTCTAGATGTGGGCCTTCTCAAACTTGATTCAGTTTGGACTAGACTTAAATCAGACGATCCAGACTTGTTTGCTTCAGACTGACTTTAATTAGCTTCTCCATTAGGCCTCTTTTCGCTCCATGTTTTCAATCATTAATGGAGTCTTAAAGTTGCTGTAAGAACTGTCTGCTGCTCTCAGGCTGCACTTAGCCTCTGTCTGTGCTTTTACTTATTCATTCAAGGCTTCTCTTTCTTCAGAGCAGACGCAGCACTTAGGCCCACTGTGGGCGACGTTTTACTGAAAGAAATATCTAAATAAAACCTGCTGAAGAGAGCAATCAGGTGAGAGACGGTATGTGTTCACTGCTTTGGCTTTTTAATTTGGACGAATAATAGATTAATCAGGTTTTAAAATGTTGTTTTAAAGCTAAAGAGCAATTCGTTTGTTTGTTTTTAACACTTTTAATGAGGTTTTTAGAGATGTTTGGAGAAAAGAACTAAAAGCTGAGTAGATTTTGTCGCAGCTGCGTGAGCGAGCAGAAGAGACGCTGAAGTGAAGAACATGTTTTTTATTAAATACCTTTATGGGTATCGTACATCGACTGGGTTCAAATGGTCTAAACAGGAAATCTTCCAGGTTTTCCAGGCCTGGAGGTCTGATTACTACCCTCTGTGAACCCGAGTCTGAAGAAAGACCTGGGAGGAGTCTGTGCTCCCGAGGGACACCAAAGACAGACAGGCTTTCAAACCAGCGACCTGAAATGAAAGGGTTTAGCTCCAGACAAAACAAAAGTGTACCCTTTTTAAATATTGTGTTTATAAGTGTTTTATAGTAAAGAGTAATAATAACTGTTTAAATAACTGAACAGACAAGGTTTAGACAGAAACATGTCAGATGTAATGTTTTGCACAGATACATTTCATGGTCACTGCTGATGTGCTGTAAACTAAAGAGCGGTGTTGTGGTCCCGGGTCACAGAGGTCAGGTGCTCGGGGTTTGTCCTTCAGGCTCCTGGCTCTGGTTTCTCAGTACGTTCACTTGGACAGTTTACAGCCGGATTAAACCTTCTCCATTCCTCACTTTGTCACAGTTGAGTCTTTTTAGGTGTCTGGCTTTAACAGAGATAAGCTAACGTTAAATCTGTTGGATTTACTCTGTATTGATTTAATTATTATAAGAATCCACATCTCTTCATTGTCTGTCACTTCCTACATTCGCTCTAAACGCTTTTCACAAACAAACGAGACCCTGACTGTTCGGTGCGCTCAGGTTTTCACACGATTTAGTTCAGACCAAACGGGAAAGTCTGGATTAGACAGGTGTGCAGCTGAAGTCCCACGGCGCTCACCTCTAAACCGGGTCTTGGTCCTGGACCGTGACCCTGACGCAGACACATTAATCTCCGACCCGCTCTGTTCCTCGCGACACACGGCAGCGCTCGGTTTCTTTAAAGGTGGCCTCGGTCTGAGCGGCCATTTGTCACAAACCTCCAGAGACCGGACTTTAATAAAAGACCGACTCAGACCTGAGCCAAGGACTGGAGCCAAGTACAATAAAGTCCTAACACAAAACTCTACACAGGCTGCCTTTCATGGTTTAGGTGCTTCTCGTTTATTTTAAATAGACATGTTGTGATCGAAAGTCTTGGAAAAGTGTTTACATATTCCTGAGGTTATACGCTGTATAAAAACAGCAACTAATGTGATTAAAACTGTGTAATAACTGTGTAACTTTGTAATCTGTGAGAATATTTAGTTCAGTTTTAGTTCAGGCACATTTTTTTCCAAATGAAGGACTAATCTATGGCCTAAACAAAGGCTATCATGAGACTAAACCAAGATTAAACTAGGACTTGGTCTGAGCAGTTTTTACAAAACCACCCGAGAAGAGCTCGACCTGGATGAGAATTAGACCAAAGGCCGAGAAAATATGTAGATTTACATCCTGCTGTTTATTTTTTTTAGTAGATAACAGTTAAGGATTAAACAAAATTCTGAATATTCTAAAAACACAATGTCTCACTTTGATTCAGTTCATTGGGGATTGGGTGGGTTTTTTAATTGTCATTTTTAAAATATGGCCCTAAGACTGCGTTTGGCCAAAGTGGACTAAACCAGGATTAATTTAGGGCAAAGCCAGGACAAAACCAATCTGTTCTAGTTTGAATAAAACCTGGAAAAATCCCTCTAGTTTAGTATTTAACGTGTAACGCTCTGGACAAAACAACACAACGGACTGAGCTTTTCTCCAGAAACACACTAGAGGGCGCTGTCAGAGGAGAGACATTGCTCAAAGAGAAGATATCAAGCCCAAGCTGGACTAAATTCAAATTCAGAGTGAAATAAGGTCGAAAAGACAAGACTAAACTAGTTTTGAACAGGAACTGAACCAAGAAAAAACCTGATCAGAAAACGCAGTACGAAACTCAAAGTCAGGTCTAATCCAGACTTAATTAAAACTAAACTATGTCTGAACCGAGACTTTGAGCAGGACTGAGCCCGATGTTTCTGCAGGTTATAATAACTCATATCCAGCAGCAGTCCTACTCTTCGAGAAGCCATCGATCGCTGTCAAACCCAACCAGAGCCGCTCTTTAATGGGACTTTTATACGACTCCGGGGACAGCCTCGGACTCGGGGGTTGGACTCAGGGTCGGACTCGGGGGTCGGACTCGGGGTTGGACTCGGGGTCGGACTCGGGGTCGGACTCGGGGTCGGACTCGGGGTCGGACTCGGGGTCGGACTCGGGGTCGGACTCGAGGTCGGACTCGGGTCGGACTCGGGTCGGACTCAGGGTTGGACTCAGGGGTCGGACTCGGGGTTGGACTCGGGGTTGGACTCGGGGGTCGGACTCGGGGGTCGGACTCGGGGTCGGACTTAAGGGTTGGACTCGGGGGTCGGACTTGGGGGTCGGACTTAAGGGTTGGACTTGGGGGTCGGACTGGGTTTCGAGGACGGCCTGGGTCTGAGTGTGGCGTTATTTAAGAGCGTCCCGGTGCAGGTCTGCAGGGGTTTGTGTGACGAATGGCCTCTCAGACCCAAACACAGAGCAGAGTTAATGTGACTCAGCAGACCTCTGCCCACAGACACCAGAGTAAACTGGAGACTGACCCACAGACACCAGAGTAAACTGGAGACTGACCCACAGACACCAGAGTAAACTGGAGACTGACCCACGGACACCAGAGTGAACTGGAGACTGACCCACGGACACCAGAGTGAACTGGAGACTGACCCACGGACACCAGAGTGAACTGGAGACTGACCCACGGACACCAGAGTAAACTGGAGACTGACCCACGGACACCAGAGTAAACTGGAGACTGACCCACGGACACCAGAGTGAACTGGAGACTGACCCACGGACACCAGAGTGAACTGGAGACTGACCCACGGACACCAGAGTGAACTGGAGACTGACCCACGGACACCAGAGTGAACTGGAGACTGACCCACGGACACCAGAGTAAACTGGAGACTGACCCACGGACGCCAGAGTAAACTGGAGACTGACTCAGAGACACCAGAGTAAACTGGAGACTGACCCACGGACACCAGAGTGAACTGGAGACTGACTCAGAGACACCAGAGTAAACTGGAGACTGACCCACGGACACCAGAGTAAACTGGAGACTGACCCACGGACACCAGAGTGAACTGGAGACTGACCCACGGACACCAGAGTGAACTGGAGACTCACTCTGTCTGGAAACTCGGATCATGGACTAGGTCTGGGTTCTGGAAAAGTGAAGGATTTTGAATTGTCTTGGTAAACCAGACCTCTCTCACATAAGAAAAAACACTTGCCTAAACCAGGCCAACCAGGGCTAAACCAGGCCAACCAGGGCTGACGTGTCTGAAGGTGGATTAAGACGTTTAGAGGTAACCTTTGACCCTGTGTTTTCCGTTTCCAGAAGCTGGTTCTTGAGGTTTAAATGTTAAATGTTTAAGTATGTTCTTAATGAGCTCATAGTTCCTGTAAGGATCTTTCTTCCTCCTGACGTAAACCAGGTCTTCAGAATCATTTCAAATATTAAGTTTTAAGAAAGTTGTGTTTCATTGTTTTAGGTTTTGTAAATGGGATTTGTCAGTTTTTATGTTGTTTAATAGCTTTTCTAGAGACAAGCGTCACTAATGAGCTTTAAAAGCTGTAGTATGTGACATAATTGAAAGAAATGATCAAATAAACGAATATAAATAATTAAATCCGGTAGATCTCGGTGGAAAGTGCTTCAGCGAAGGTTCTCCGGCAGTTTTTCTTTTTGTTAAGAGACTAATTGAATATCGACACTGTTCTCGGAGGCTAAATGGTTTCTGTCAGAGGTTTTTAACCCGCGCCCGCATCCCCCAGGGGCATGCTGGGTAAAGGCTGATGTGTTTCCGTGCTAACATTAAAGAACTTAATGGTTTTGACCCAGTTTAGTCCTGGTTTAGACCTGTTTTAGACCCAGTTTAGACCTGTTTTTAACCTGGTTTAGAACCAGTTTAGACCTGGTTTTGACCTGGTTTAGACCCAGTTTAGTCCTGGTTTTGACCCAGTTTAGACCTGGTTTAGACCCAGTTTAGTCCTGGTTTTGACCTGGTTTAGACCCGGTTTAGACCCGGTTTAGTCCTGGTTTAGACCTGGTTTTGACCCAGTTTAGACCTGGTTTAGTCCTGGTTTTTGTCTTGTTTAGACCCGGTTTAGACCCAGTTTAGACCCAGTTTAGACCCAGTTTAGACCTGGTTTAGTCCTGGTTTTTGTCTTGTTTAGACCCGGTTTAGACCCAGTTTAGACCCGGTTTAGACCTGGTTTAGACCTGGTTTAGACCCGGTTTAGACCTGGTTTAGACCCAGTTTAGACCCGGTTTAGACCCGGTTTAGACCCGGTTTAGACCCGGTTTAGACCTGGTTTAGACCTGGTTTAGACCTGGTTTAGACCCAGTTTAGACCCAGTTTAGACCTGGTTTAGACCTGGTTTAGACCCGGTTTAGACCTGGTTTAGACCCAGTTTAGACCTGGTTTAGACCCGGTTTAGACCCGGTTTAGACCCGGTTTAGACCTGGTTTAGACCTGGTTTAGACCTGGTTTAGACCCAGTTTAGACCCAGTTTAGACCTGGGATAGACCTGGTTTAGACCTAAGTCCATTGAAACAATAATACTTTTGGTCCAACACACACACATTGGTGTATTCCTGACATATACCTTTTGTTATATTTCATTGTAAATATCTGCAGTTTTTTTCCGAGACACATGTATAAAAAAGCCGGATGGTGAGGAGGAGGAGGAGGAGGAGGAGGAGGAGGAGGAGGAGGAGGAGGAGGAGAGAGACAAACTGATGAATGGAGTCTGTTTTTATCACATTTATCTCAATGAGAAAGCGATGGAATAAAGACGACAGCGAGAGGAAGATAGATCATAGACCAGCCTCAGCCCGTTATTTCACAATAAAACTACAGAAATATGTTTTCAGAATAAGACTGAGGGTCCTTCACACGAGTAGCATAGCAATGTTTTTACGCCCGATACCCTTCCTGACCCATCCTTCCGTTTACCCGGGCTTAGGACTGGCACAGACCGGGGTTGTGCACTGACCTCTTTAAAACACAGGAGATAATATTCAACAGGAGGCTCAAAATCCAACTAAAACCAGTTCAAGGGTCAGTGCAGAAGCTCAAATGTCGTGTTATACGTTGATAGGCCTTGAAGGTGCTTGTATTAGATCTTTGAAAGAAACAAACCCTGACCAACCTGACCTCCCTGCTGTGTTCCTTCTGCTGCGGGGAAAAGGCCACAGGGAAATACAGTCCCGGTCGTCTATATTATTGTTACATTGAGCGATGGAGGCTGTGTTTGGATCAATACAGACTCTGCAGTAATAAAATAGTGTTTGTCGTGGCTTAAACACATCCTGGAAAAGCCTGGAATACTGTGGGTTAGATTTTAAGGAGAGTAAGATGTCCTGCCTTCTGTTTGATGAGTCTCTGTGCTTTGTGTCTGTTGCAGGACTCCGTGGTTCAACGGCTGGGCCTTTAACTTGCCTCGAGGACAGTCTCTGCTCGACAAGTGGAACCAGGTCCCAGAGGGCATCGACATCCTCATGACACACGGGCCTCCCCTCGGTCAGTGCCTGAAGGAACAAACTCAGGGAAAACCGAGGGAGACCTGAGAATAGAGATTTATTGTATAGTAAAGAGATCGAAAAGTCGGGTCTAAACCAGGTCTAAACCGGGTCTAAACCAAGGATAAACCTGATCTAAACCTGCTCTAAACCGGGGCTAAACCTGCTCTAAACCGGAGTTAAACCGGGTCTAAACCGGGTCTAAACCTGATCTAAACCAAGGATAAACCGGGTCTAAACCTGGTCTAACCCAAGAATAAACCGGGTCTAAACCAGGTCTAAACCTGGTCTAAACCAGGACTAAACCTGGTCTAAACCAAGGATAAACCGGGTCTAAACCAGGTCTAAACCTGGTCTAAACCAAGAATAAACCGGGTCTAAACCTGCTCTAAACCAAGGATAAACCGGGTCTAAACCTGCTCTAAACCAAGGCTAAACCGGGTCTAAACCGGGTCCAAACCGGGTCCAAACCGGGTCTAAACCGGGTCTAAACCGGGTCTAAAAGTAGACATTTGTTCTTTGTTTCTTCCAGTGTAGTTCATGTTATATTCCAGTGTAGTTCACGTTATATTCCAGTGTAGTTCACGTCATATTCCAGTGTAGTTCACGTCATATTCCAGTGTAGTTCACGTCATATTCCAGTGTAGTTCACGTTATATTCCAGCGTAGTTCACGTCATATTCCAGCGTAGTTCACGTCATATTCCAGTGTAGTTCACGTTATATTCCAGCGTAGTTCATGTCATATTCCAGCGTAGTTCACGTTATATTCCAGTGTAGTTCACGTTATATTCCAGTGTAGTTCACGTCATATTCCAGTGTAGTTCGCGTCATATTCCAGTGTAGTTCGCGTCATATTCCAGCGTAGTTCACGTCATATTCCAGCGTAGTTCACGTCATATTCCAGTGTAGTTCACGTTATATTCCAGCGTAGTTCATGTTATATTCCAGCGTAGTTCATGTTATATTCCAGCGTAGTTCATGTTATATTCCAGCGTAGTTCACGTTATATTCCAGCGTAGTTCACGTTATATTCCAGCGTAGTTCACGTTATATTCCAGCGTAGTTCACGTCATATTCCAGCGTAGTTCACGTCATATTCCAGCGTAGTTCACGTCATATTCCAGCGTAGTTCACGTCATATTACAGCGTAGTTCATGTTATATTCCAGCGTAGTTCACGTCATATTCCAGCGTAGTTCACGTCATATTCCAGTGTAGTTCACGTCATATTCCAGCGTAGTTCACGTCATATTCCAGTGTAGTTCACGTCATATTCCAGCGTAGTTCACGTCATATTCCAGCGTAGTTCACGTCATATTCCAGCGTAGTTCACGTCATATTCCAGCGTAGTTCACGTCATATTCCAGCGTAGTTCACGTCATATTCCAGCGTAGTTCACGTCATATTCCAGCGTAGTTCACGTCATATTCCAGCGTAGTTCACGTCATATTCCAGTGTAGTTCACGTCATATTCCACTGTAGTTCACGTTATATTCCAGCGTAGTTCACGTTATATTCCAGCGTAGTTCACGTTATATTCCAGCGTAGTTCACGTTATATTCCAGCGTAGTTCACGTCATATTCCAGCGTAGTTCACGTCATATTCCAGCGTAGTTCACGTCATATTCCAGCGTAGTTCACGTCATATTCCAGCGTAGTTCACGTCATATTCCAGCGTAGTTCACGTCATATTCCAGCGTAGTTCACGTCATATTCCAGCGTAGTTCACGTCATATTCCAGTGTAGTTCACGTTATATTCCAGTGTAGTTCACGTTATATTCCAGCGTAGTTCACGTTATATTCCAGTGTAGTTCATGTTATATTCCAGTGTAGTTCACGTTATATTCCAGTGTAGTTCATGTTATATTCCAGTGTAGTTCATGTTATATTCCAGCGTAGTTCACGTTATATTCCAGTGTAGTTCATGTTATATTCCAGCGTAGTTCACGTTATATTCCAGTGTAGTTCATGTTATATTCCAGCGTAGTTCACGTTATATTCCAGTGTAGTTCATGTTATATTCCAGTGTAGTTCACGTTATATTCCAGCGTAGTTCACGTTATATTCCAGTGTAGTTCATGTTATATTCCAGTGTAGTTCATGTTATATTCCAGTGTAGTTCATGTTATATTCCAGTGTAGTTCATGTTATATTCCAGTCTGGGTGGTGTGAGCTCCTGCTCGTTGGTCTCGTCTCTTGAAGCATGTTGTATTTCTGTATTTCTACTTTTATTGAGTGATCTCTTCCTCTCGCTGCCGTTTGATTAAAGCCTAAGTCGATTTGGCTCCAACGACAGAAACAGACGCAGAGACTGTATAAATGTTCAAATGTGTTGTTTCCGTCAGGCTTCAGAGACTGTATAAATGTTCAAATGTGTTGTTTCGTCAGGCTTCAGAGACTGTATAAATGTTCAAATGTGTTGTTTCGTCAGGCTTCAGAGAGTGTATAAATGTTCAAATGTGTTGTTTCGTCAGGCTTCAGAGACTGTATAAATGTTCAAATGTGTTGTTTCGTCAGGCTTCAGAGACTGTATAAATGTTCAAATGTGTTGTTTCGTCAGGCTTCAGAGACTGTATAAATGTTCAAATGTGTTGTTTCCGTCAGGCTTCAGAGACTGTATAAATGTTCAAATGTGTTGTTTCGTCAGGCTTCAGAGACTGTATAAATGTTCAAATGTGTTGTTTCGTCAGGCTTCAGAGACTGTATAAATGTTCAAATGTGTTGTTTCCGTCAGGCTTCAGAGACTGTATAAATGTTCAAATGTGTTGTTTCCGTCAGGCTTCAGAGACTGGGTTCCTAAAGAGCTGCAGAGAGTGGGCTGTGTGGAGCTGCTCAACACGGTTCAGAAGAGGGTCCGGCCCAAACTGCACGCCTTCGGAGGCATCCACGAAGGTATATTCATCAACACAGACCCTTTTCTGTCCTTTTTGGCCTTTTCTGTTTACTATTCCATCTCATAATTAAATAGGTTTTGTAAGAGCCTTTATCTTTCCTTTATAAACACAAACTTAATTCTTGTCTGCTCTGTGTCTAACGTGTTTTTTTTCTTCAGGTTACGGTTTAATGACGGACGGCTACACGACGTTCGTCAATGCTTCGACGTGCACCGTCAGTTTCCAGCCGACCAACCCTCCCATCGTTTTCGACTTACCCAACCCCCCCTCGTCCTGAGAGCCCACCAGCGCCACTCTTTTCTATAAATACGTCTCCTTTAATTAAAAATAAACAAACATGGATGCTCTTTTTACCGAACTTCTCGCTGCTACACTTCAGCCAAGCATTCGTAAAAATCCACTCGGCAGCGCGTCGTTCGGAGAAAAGTGTCGCCAAAATAAGTGTTTCTTTGCTGAATTTTCTCTAAGCTATTGTTGTAAAGAGAGGGGTTTTGTGTGGGCGGGGCTTATACTTTGAGGGGGAAGGGCTTGGATATTTTGGGGGCGTGGCTTAAAGAGAATATCGGCGTTTGGTTTTGTGCCATAGTTATTCACTGCTGGGACAATCTGCCATTTTTCCAAAGTTCTTTCAGAATATTAATGCAGTAATGAAACCCTTATCGCAAAGAAATCCTGTAAAATACATTATGTTTTTGAATAAAAGGGGATTCCTTATAAATTTATGGAGCTGCAACAATAGGTGTTCCTCAGTTTCTGAAAAATCCTGACACATTTTCAATATTAACCAGTTAAAAAGTAAAAAGACCAATCTAAATAAAAAAAAAAATTTTGCTGTTTATTTACCATTTTACTGCCATTTTCTAATTATACAAGTTTTTTAACTTGGATTTAAACGGTTTAACTTGTATTTCCTTTAAACACAAAATAATTAACTTTAGGAAAATATCACTTCTGTTACATTCGCTCAACTCTGCCTGGCCTCGAAGGAAGATCTTTACTTTAACAAATAGAAAAACACAGAGAAACTGAGGAACTGTTTGAATGAAAAACAATTACGCAGCTGGTTGTTTACTCCATAAATGTTATTTCTTTTTTTATTCACACTGTGTCTCAGCAGCAAAAACTCAAATGTAAATGCTTTTTAAAAGTGGATAAACCTCCAGCGTTCGAGGTTAAATTCTCCAAACGCCGATATTCTCCTTTTCTTTCGAACGGTTTGTGGTTGATACAATCTTTTCTTGTTATAAATATTGGTCAAATCTGTAAAATAATGATGCTTCTTGTGAATTTGTAAAGTTTTGCGATGGACGCCACATTTGTTTTATCTGCGTTGTTTTTGTTTAGGGCCTTTTTATTACCGTTGCTTTTATTCTTTTTTTCTTATCGGCTGAGGCTGCGTCCACACTGGTACAGTTTAGGTTAAAACAGGAAGAGTTCAGACCTGGTTAAGACCTGGTTTAGTCCAGGGTTTAGGTCTTTTAGAACTGGTCACTGGACTTAGACTTTGATCTGATTTGTCTTGATTTAAAACCACGGTTTGATCCTGAAAGTCCAGCTTTAGTCTTGGGTTAGTCCAGCTTTAGTCTTGGGTTAGTCCAGCTTTAGTCTTGGGTTAGTCCAGCTTTAGTCTTGGGTTAGTCCAGCTTTAGTCTTGGGTTAGTCCAGCTTTAGTCTTGGGTTAGTCCAGGATTAGTCTTGGGTTAGTCCAGCTTTAGTCTTGGGTTAGTCCAGGATTAGTCTTGGGTTAGTCCAGGATTAGTCTTGGGTTAGTCCAGGATTAGGTTAGTCCTAGTTAAGTCCTGGTTTAGTGCTGAATACAATAAGATTAGTTAAATTCCAGATTAGTCCAGGTTTCGGTCTTTGTTTCCTCTTGGTTTTGATGAATTAAGTTTTTAGTCTTTGGGTCAATTACAGCTCTTACAGCCAGGTTTTGAGTTAGTTTAGTCCTAATAAATCCCACATTAGTCCAGTCTTTGTCCTGGTTCAGTCCTGGTTTAGTGTTGAATTAATTGAATCCTGGTTCTGGTTCAGGTTAAATCCTAAATTAGTCCTGGCTTTAGTCTTGGTTAGGCCCTGGTTTAGTGTTGAATTGTCTTTGATTTATTCCAGGTTTAGATCTTAAGTTAAGCCTGGTTTATCAGTAGAAACTAAACCTCACTAACTCTGATCCAGGAAAGTGTAGGACATTTATTTTTGAAACTCTTTGTCCTAAATCCCAGTTTTCTCCTGAAACTTCCTCAGTGTGGACGCAGCCTGAGGGACGCTGCCTTAAACCAGCTTTAATTTAGCTTCAGTCCTTTCTATTATTTATTATTAAAGCCTCCTCCCTGTTTTCTCCCTCCACCTGCAGCTGATCTGACAAATGTATGTATAAATATAGATATGAGATATATTCATGTGAACCACGTGAGATTCAAAAAATGTTTTTTAAAAGCTCACATTTACAGACGCCTGAAGGCAACATGGGGAAGTAACACAAGAATAAAAACTGAACAGAGCCGAGAATGTAGAAAAATATAATCGCAACAATTCTGGTTTAGTCTGATGAGGTTTTTTTACTTTAAAGTTTTAGAAACGGTTTAGTCCAGTTTTAGTCCGGGGTTAGACCGGGTTTAATCCATGTTTAAACCTGATTTAATCCTGGTTTAATCCTGGTTAAAAAACAGCTGGCTTTGACTGAACCAAACTTAACAAATCCGGAAACACTGATCTTGTGCTAATTTTTTTTCACATTTAAACTCCCCATTGAGCTCTGTCTGTTGCTTTCCCATGTCCCTCCTGGGCCTCCGTACTGTCTTTTATTTAATCTGAGAGAGGAATGGTCACACTCGACAGGCGGTGGACTGTCGCCTGAATAAACTAAACCCAGCTCTCTTTAGTCTCTGAAAGTCTTCTGTTATGATTCTGTTTGCACTTGTGTCGAGGCAATCTTGCGAGCACAAAAAAAAAGTTGTTGCCAATAGTTGTTGCTGTAAATGCTCTGTTTCTGTGCTGTTCCTCTCTCTTTTTCTGATTGTATTCACTCAGATGTTAGTTCTTTCTGTTCATTGTGATATATTTAGCTGCCTTTATATGCAAATAAAATTGCAAGATTTTTACCTAAGATTCACTCGGTCGTCTTTTTTCTCAACACGTTTTACAGTAACACTTTAGAATAACTCAGAATAAAAGTATTAATACATGTGTAATTAACTATTAATTAACTATAAACTGAGTTTTATAATTATACATGGCTTTATTACGACATTTATAACAATGTAATAATCATAAATGTTGGATTAATGCTTGAAAATAATTTAAAGAATAAGTACTTAACCGTGAGTTATTCTAAAATGTTTATTTCCATTTCCAAGTCACTTAATATTTTGAAATGTTAGAAGAAATGTTTTGACCAGTCCAGTGAAGGTGTAATGTCTGCCTCCTTCGTGATACTTTAATGCTTTATTGAAGCTCATAAATGTTCATCACAGACATTAAATTCAGACGTGTCCTCGTCTCTGGGGCTGCTGTACAAACACTGAATATTCACCACATTTGGCTCGAGTCCTGCATCATTTCTCACCGTTTCTTTCAGGTCTCACTCCTCGTCCTTTTTCCAAAAATAAAAATGTCTCTGGCAGACGGAGCCTTTTCTCTTTGTTATCAAAGCCAATTAACTCACACTTCCACAATAACACAATAATCCGTCTGATCAGATTAACGCTGAGTGTTAGCAGTGTGTTAGCGACGTTAGCGTAGGAGTTAGCGTCGCCTCGGAGCTGTGACAGTCCCCGACGACGTTCACTCCTTATTTTTAATCAGCTGACACTCTCCCAGATAAAAACAGGACCACACATGTTCACATCACACCAGCGGCACGAAGAATGATGCTAACAGGCTAATTATCGCAGCTATAACGCTTACAGAGAAAGTTCAGCTTCAGACAGAATTTTTTTCTTAAAAAGTAACTTATAAAGCAGGGTTCAGCTGTGAATACTTAGAGCAGTTCATGATGGATTTTTGTTAGTTTTGAACCTCCATATTCCGTGAAAATTCAGCTGCAGCTCAAGATAAATATAATGCTATAATTCATGTTTGTGGGCTGTAGGGGGCGTTGTGGTTAAGGTGTGTACACATTTGTTGGCTTTATTTATTTTTCACCAAAACAATCCATTTGGTGCAAAGCGCTCGGGGCGTTTAAAACGGATCCAAACAAAAACAGGCCTTTCTTAAGAATTACACTAGGTGGTGCTGTTTTCCCCAAACGATGATGAGTCATAGCTTCTCAGTGCTTCACATTTGCTGTGATCATGTCATTTCATTTTGGTTTGTTTTTTACGTTCTCGGGATAAACTGGTAACACCCTTGAGCCTGGTAAGAACAAGCGTCGCGAGAAGAATGATGTCTCAGATCGTGCAGAGTACTTACCGGCCTTTAGTGTTTTTTCTTCCTGACTCTGCTGTGACTCTGTTAAGTCTGTCAAAGTCTGTCGTTTCTGAAACTGGAAGAGTTTGCTTCAAAATGACTCCATAAATTTATGAGTGTGGCCTTTTCATCTTTCTTTCTTTAAATGAGACAACCTTTTAGCCTCATGTCGTTGTGTCGAGCAAGTCTCTATTGTCTCTCCTCTCTCCTCTCTCCTGTCTACTGTCTCCTGTCTCCTCTCTCCTTGTCTCCTCTCTCCTTGTCTCCTCTCTCCTCGTCTCCTGTCTCCTCTCTCCTCGTCTCCTGTCTCCTGTCGCCTGTCTCCTGTCTCCTCTCTCCTGTTTCCTGTCTCCTCTCTCCTGTCTCCTGTCTCTTGTGTCCTCTCTCTTCTCTCCTGTCTCCTCTCTCCTCTCTCCTGTCTCCTGTCTCCTCTCTCATTGTCTCCTGTCTCCTCTCTCCTGTCTCCTCTCTTCTGTCTCCTGTCTCCTCTCTTCTGTCTCCTCTCTCCTGTCTCCTCTCTCCTGTCTCCTCTCTTCTGTCTCCTCTCTCCTGTCTCCTCTCTCCTGTCTCCTCTCTTCTGTCTCCTCTCTCCTCTCTCCTGTCTCCTCTCTCCTCTCTCCTGTCTCCTGTCTCCTCTCTCCTGTCTCCTCTCTCCTGTCTCCTCTTCTCTCATCGTCTTCTGTCTCCTCTCTCCTGTCTCCTCTCTCCTCGTCTCCTCTCTCCTCTCTCCTCTCTCCTCTCTCCTGTCTCCTCTCTCCTGTCTCCTCGTCTCCTCTGTCCTGTTTCCTCTGAAGCACTTCCTGTGGCGTTAGCCTTGAGTCGGTGATGAATGAGGAGCAGACGACGGTGAAGGCTGCGTCTAAACGGCTCCTGAACCAGACTCACTCAGCTCCACGACACGACACGAGGGATGTAACGATTAATCATGAACCGGCTGAAAATCGATTCACACGTGATGTTTCCAGTCGGTTGAGATGTTGATTGAAGTTCATGTCGGGACTCAACGAGCTGGATTTAAAGAGCGAGACACAACGTGCGGGCCTCAACGAGCCGGACTCAACGAGCGTGACTCAACGAGCTGGACTTAACGAGCTGGACTTAACGAGCGTGACTCAACGAGCGTGACTCAACGAGCGTGACTCAACGAGCGTGACTCAACGAGCGTGACTCAACGAGCGGGACTCAACGAGCGTGACTCAACGAGCGTGACTCAACGAGCGTGACTCAACGAGCGTGACTCAACGAGCGGGACTCAACGAGCGGACTCAACGAGCTGGACTTAACGAGCGGGACTCAACGAGCGGGACTCAACGAGCGGGACTCAACGAGCGTGACTCAACGAGCGTGACTCAACGAGCGTGACTCAACAAGCGGGACTCAACGAGCCGGACTCAACAAGCGGGACTTAAAGAGCGGGACTCAACGAGCGGGACTCAACGAGCGGGACTCAACGAGCGGGACTCAACGAGCGGGACTCAACGAGCGGGACTCAACGAGCGGGACTCAACGAGCGGACTCAACGAGCTGGACTCAACGAGCGTGACTCAACGAGCGTGACTCAACGAGCCGGACCCAACGACCGGGACTTAAAGAGCGGGACTCAACGAGCGGGACTCAACGAGCTGGAATCAACGAGCGGGACTCAACGAGCGGGACTCAACGAGCGGGACTCAACTAGCGGGACTCAACTAGCGGGACTCAACAAGCGGGACTCAACGAGCGTGACTCAACGAGCGGGACTCAACGAGCGTGACTCAACGAGCGGGACTTAAAGAGCGGGACTCAATGAGCGGGACTTAAAGAGCGGGACTCAACAAGCGGGACTCAACGAGCCGGACTCAACAAGCGGGACTTAAAGAGCGGGACTCAACAATCGAACTTAAAGAGCGGGACTCAATGAGCGGGACTCAACAATCGAACTTAAAGAGCGGGACTCAACAAGCGGGACTCAACGAGCCGGACTCAACAAGCGGGACTTAAAGAGCGGGACTCAACAATCGAACTTAAAGAGCGGGACTCAACGAGCGGGACTTAAAGAGCGGGACTCAATGAGCGGGACTTAAAGAGCGGGACTCAACAAGCGGGACTCAACGAGCCGGACTCAACAAGCGGGACTTAAAGAGCGGGACTCAACAATCGAACTTAAAGAGCGGGACTCAATGAGCGGGACTTAAAGAGCGGGACTCAATGAGCGGGACTTAAAGAGCGGGACTCAACAAGCGGGACTTAAAGAGCGGGACTCAACAAGCGGGACTTAAAGAGCGGGACTCAATGAGCGGGACTTAAAGAGCGGGACTCAATGAGCGGGACTTAAAGAGCGGGACTCAATGAGCAGGACTTAAAGAGCGGGACTTAAAGAGCGGGATTCAACGAGCCAGACTCAACGAGCGGGACTCAATGAGCGGGACTCAATGAGCCAGACTCAATGAGCGAGTAACAAAAACAAGTCAGAGTAAAGTCAGAGTAAAGTCAGAGTGAAACGAGGATAAATATTGCTAAGATCAGCTCTAAACTTGAATTTGGTAAACGTATGTTTTGGAGGAAAAATCTGGTGTTTTCTCCAAATAAAATGTTAAATGTTTACCACATATTGTTTATTTCCCTCATTGATGTATTTTCAGCAGAAAACTCATGTTGAAATGACTTTGTGTCCAGACTGGCCTCATGAAGTCAAACGGGTCTGGAGTCCCTTCCCTTCGTAACCCAGCATTTATCTAAAAACGGGGCGGGCTTTATTTGACGGTTCTCTTCTCTGATTGGTTGGATATTAATTATATTGATTCACTTTATTCTGTTGGTGCTGCCTCCTGGAAATCAAGCATAAACCCTCAAAACACTGAGTAATTCTTTGTAAAAAAGACTTGTTCAGTGGTAAATCTGGGTCAAAGGGATGTTAAAACAGACTCGTGCAGGTTTTTAAAAAGAGCTGGAGCTGTGTCTCTGTGCAGCCTCCGAGGACGGCGCAGGTTTCCTTCTCAATTCGACATTTCACAAAAGGCAGTAATTACCCAGAAGGCCGCTCATTAAAGGGGCCGCGCTCTTACAAGACTGAACGCACAGTAACACTCTGTCGGAGCTAATTAAACGCTCCGACCCTGAACTCGAGGCCACGGCGAGAACCAGACTGACGACAGCGAGAGGAGAGAATCTGAGCAGGAATAACAGAGAAAACAGGGTTTAGTTGAGGATTTAAAGATTGTTTTTGGTGGATTTGTGATGAAGCAGAGTCAGTTTGGTTCAAAAATCTAAATCTGAAGAGAATAATTGTAAAATACACGTAGTTAAATGGGTTGGTTTGAGGGAAAAGGTACGTTTAAAAGGTGTTTTGTGTCAAATGTAGGCTACAGTTGAACAAAAGGGAACATACAGAAGTGTTTTTTGGGGAAAATGAGGCTCTGTAATGTTGTTTCTCACAGTTTACCAGAAAAGTCCAAGCCAGTTTGGAAAGATGGGAATAAAGGAGAAACTGAGCCGAACTGATTCTGTAATTATCTCAAACATTGTGCGTGGCTCTGAATGATTTCTAAACCAATTTCTAAAAGAGCCTTGAGGTTCTTTGTGTTGACCCTAATGTGAAACCCATCAGAAGCTTTCTGAGTCTGACTCCGAGGCTCTCACAGATAACGCTCACTCTGATTGGTTAATGGAAACATAGACCTGCGCTCTGATTGGCTGATGAGCTTTTGTTTCCTGCAGCGGTGCTTCGAGGTCACAGAGGTCAGGTCTGAAAGCTCTCTCTGGGAAAAAAAATAATGGACTGGATTGATTTATGTCACTGATGGAAGACAACAGAGAGTCCCTCGAGGAACAACACCAAGAGTTCAAATCCAGACGAGTACTCCAGACTGGACTTTAAACCTTAGGACCAGAGTTTGTTTATTTGTCCATGTTGTTTTTAGGATCCTGTAGGGGGCGCTGTGAGGGTTTGGCCCTTTTATCTTGAAAAGCCACACCTGTGAGGCGGATGGATCATCTCGTTAAAGGAGAAGTGCTCACTAACACAGATTCGTGAACAGTATTTGAGAGAAAAAGGCCTTTTGTCTTCCTAAGAATCAACAGAACGGAGCGCTCGCAGCGACAGGGCGGGGCTCAGAGTCTGGAAGCACAGGTCCCTGAGAGTTTTGGGGAACATCTGACACACATTCATCTCAGAATGGATCCACAGTTGTTTTGCTGCAGTGGCCCATATTTCTGTCTTTGTTCCTGCTCTAAACATTTTCTTTATGATCCATGATGGAAAGAGTCCTGACTCCTTCCAGACTCACTCTTGTCCTCTGAGTATTCCTCTTTAAACGTCTGCATTTATTTCTGTTCAAGCATGAATCTTCATTTCTGCACCACGTCCCGCTGAGACTCTGATTATCTTAAAGTAAATTTATGTAAATGTGTTTGTGAGCCGGGCGCTGCTCGAGCGGAGCAGGAGCCCGCCCTCGGACATTGATCCCGGCGTGAGTTTAGTCCGTCGTCCATTAGTCTGCCTCACGCAGCGGTTTGTGTGATTACGGCCGAGTCTAAGGCCATTACTGCTGGCTTCAATAAAAACACACGTCAGGCTCGCACGCAGCAGAGGATTGTGGGTAATTAGAATAAATACAGCTCAGAGGGATGCTGTGTTTAAGGACTCAGGAGGTTTAGGTTTTTAAATCTGCTGCAGAAGTGTCAGTGTGTCTGTATTTGTTTATGGACTTAAACCAGGACTTAATCAGGTCTAAACCATGTCTAAACCAGGTCTGAACCAGGTCTGAACCAGGTCTGAACCAGGTCTAAACCGGGTCTAAACCAGGTCTAAACCAGGTCTAAACCAGGTCTGAACCAGCTCTAAACCAGGTCTAAACCAGGTTTAAATCAGGATTAATCAGGTCTAAACCATGTCTAAACCAGGTCTAAACCACGTCTAAACCAGGTCTAAACCAGCTCTGAACCAGGTCTAAACCAGCTTTAAACCAGGTCTAAACCAGGTCTAAACCAGGACTTAACCAGGACTTAACCAGGTCTAAACCAGGTCTAAACCAGGTCTAAACCAGGACTTAACCAGGTTTAAACCAGGTCTAAACCAGGTCTGAACCAGGTCTGAACCAGGTCTAAACCAGCTCTGAACCAGGTCTAAACCAGCTTTAAACCAGGTCTAAACCAGGTCTAAACCAGGTCTAAACCAGGTCTAAACCAGGACTTAACCAGGACTTAACCAGGACTTAACCAGGTCTAAACCAGGACTTAACCAGGACTTAACCAGGTCTAAACCAGGTCTAAATCAGGACTTAACCAGGGCTTAACCAGGTCTAAACCAGGACTTAACCAGGTCTAAACCAGGTCTAAACCAGGTCTAAATCAGGACTTAACCAGGTCTAAACCAGGTCTAAACCAGGTCTGAACCAGGTCTAAACCGGGTCTAAACCAGGTCTAAACCAGGTCTAAACCAGGTCTGAACCAGGTCTAAACCAGGACTAAACCAGGTCTAAACCAGGTCTAAACCAGGTCTAAACCAGCTTTAAACCAGGTCTAAACCAGGTCTAAACCAGGTTTAAACCAGGTCTAAACCAGGTCTAAACCAGGTCTGAACCAGGTCTAAACCGGGTCTAAACCAGGTCTAAACCAGGTCTAAACCAGGTCTGAACCAGGTCTAAACCAGGACTAAACCAGGTCTAAACCAGGTCTAAACCAGGTCTAAACCAGCTTTAAACCAGGTCTAAACCAGGTCTAAACCAGGTCTAAACCAGGTCTAAACCAGGTCTAAACCAGCTTTAAACCAGGTCTAAACCAGGTCTAAACCAGCTTTAAACCAGGTCTAAACCAGGTCTAAACCAGGTTTAAACCAGGATTAATCAGGTCTAAACCAGGTCTAAACCAGGTCTAAACCAGGTCTAAACCAGCTTTAAACCAGGTCTAAACCAGGTCTAAACCAGGACTTAACCAGGACTTAACCAGGTCTAAACCAGATCTAAACCAGGTCTGAACCAGGTCTAAACCAGCTCTGAACCAGGTCTAAACCAGCTTTAAACCAGGTCTAAACCAGGTCTAAACCAGGTCTAAACCAGGACTAAACCAGGACTTAACCAGGACTTAACCAGGACTTAACCAGGTCTAAACCAGGACTAAACCAGGACTTAACCAGGTCTAAACCAGGTCTAAACCAGGTCTAAACCAGGACTAAACCAGGACTAAACCAGGACTTAACCAGGTCTAAACCAGGTCTAAACCAGGTCTAAATCAGGACTTAACCAGGACTTAACCAGGTCTAAACCAGGACTTAACCAGGTCTGAACCAGGTCTGAACCAGGTCTAAACTACAGGAAGAGGAGGAGCTAAACAGAGGCTCAGAAACAGGTCGAGGTGGGTGTGTCCTGCTGCAGACTCTCGTTCGAGGAGCAGGTTTTTGTCCCATTGACATGTTAATGTCCCGTCTCCGCTGAAGGCTCTGGAGCCACTCAGCCAAGATTGAAATGTCAATAGTAATTTTTGGCATCCGCCGGTCGTTTCAGAGTCAAGTGTTTGTGCCTCGAGGGAGAGGAGGAGGAAGAGGAGGAGGAAGAGGAGCGAGTGAGAAACATCCTTCAGGTCAGTCATGTTTACAGTCACGGCCTCTGTTGAGTTTCTTCTCTGAGAACACATTTAGTTTAATAAATGAGTTTCACTGTAAATGCACCGATCCTTTTATTTCTCAAACAGACTTTAGTTTCTGCAGCAGACGTGACAGATCCTTCAGGATTTTAACACCAGGTCTGAAGGTCTGCTGTGGCTCAGGTCTGACCTGATGTCAGAGCCCTGTCGCTGATGAAGGACAGGTCCGTGGCTCCTCTGGGACCCCCCTCCCCCACGAGCTTCGTGATGGACAGACTGGAATAAGCACAGTAAGGGCCTGATGAGTGAGCCTCTGTCTCTGACCCGACCCAACTACTGTCCCAACAACTGACCCAACTACTGACCCAACAACTGACCCAACTACTGACCCAACAACTGACCCAACTACTGACCCAACAACTGACCCAACAACCGACCCAACTACCGACCCAACTACCGACCCAACTACTGACCCAACTACTGTCCCAACAACTGACCCAACTACTGTCCCAACAACCGACCCAACCACTGTCCCAACAACTGACCCAACAACTGACCCAACTACCGACCCAACTACCGACCCAACTAATGACCCAACTACTGACCCAACTACTGACCCAACTACTGACCCAACTAATGACCCAACTACTGTCCCAACAACCGACCCAACTACCGACCCAACAACTGTCCCAACAACTGACCCAACAACTGACCCAACTACTGACCCAACAACCGACCCAACTACCGACCCAACTAATGACCCAACTACTGACCCAACTACTGACCCAACTACTGTCCCAACAACCGACCCAACTACCGACCCAACAACTGTCCCAACAACTGACCCAACTACTGACCCAACAACCGACCCAACTACCGACCCAACTAATGACCCAACTACTGACCCAACAACTGACCCAACAACCGACCCAACAACCGACCCAACAACCGACCCAACAACCGACCCAACAACCGACCCAACTACTGACCCAACAACTGACCCAACAACTGACCCAACAACTGACCCAACAACCGACCCAACAACCGACCCAACTACTGACCCAACAACTGACCGAACTACTGACCCAACAACCGACCCAACAACTGACCCAACTACTGACCCAACAACTGACCCAACAACTGACCCAACAACTGACCCAACTACTGACCCAACAACCGACCCAACAACTGACCCAACAACTGACCCAACTACTGACCCAACAACCGACCCAACAACCGACCCAACTACTGACCCAACTACTGACCCAACTATCGACCCAACTACTGACCCAACTACTGACCCAACAACTGACCCAACAACTGACCCAACAACCGACCCAACTACTGACCCAACAACTGACCCAACAACCGACCCAACTACTGACCCAACAACTGACCCAACAACCGACCCAACTACTGACCCAACAACTGACCCAACTACTGACCCAACTACTGACCCAACTACTGACCCAACAACCGACCCAACAACCGACCCAACTACTGACCCAACAACCGACCCAACAACCGACCCAACAACCGACCCAACTATCGACCCAACAACCGACCCAACAACTGACCCAACTACTGACCCAACAACCGACCCAACAACTGACCCAACAACTGACCCAACTACCGACCCAACAACTGACCCAACTACTGACCCAACTACTGACCCAACAACTGACCCAACAACCGACCCAACAACTGACCCAACTACTGACCCAACAACCGACCCAACAACTGACCCAACAACTGACCCAACTACCGACCCAACTACTGACCCAACTATTGACCCAACTACTGACCCAACAGTTTTTTCTTCAAAAAGACCAAAATGTTGATGCTTAGAAGGGTCATTACGTGTTGTATTGTTTCTGCTGTTGGCCCTCGGGCTGGATCTGGGTCGGTCCTGAGCAGGTCAGTGGATGGACAGATCGATGTTTAAAAATCAATGTTGTGCTTTTAATTCTGATCTGTGTCCTTTTTGTCCCTGAATGCTCCCAGAGGTTCCAGAGTCTGGACCTGGTCTAAGTCTGGACTAACACTGACCTCCATGAGTCTGGACCTGGTCTAAGACTGGACAAACTCTGACCTCCGTGAGTCTGGACCTGGTCTAAGACTGGACTAACTCTGACCTCCATGAGTCTGGACCTGGTCTACGACTGGACTATCTCTGGTCTCCGTGAGTCTGGACCTGGTCTAAGACTGGACTAACACTGACCTCCATGAGTCTGGACCTGGTCTATGACTGGACTAACTCTGGTTTTCATGAGTCTGACTCTGAACAGGACAAAGGGTAAAAAGAGAAATGAATAAATGTTCTTTTTTGTCTTGTTTTTCTCTTTGATTCAGTCAAACCCTAAACGCTCTCTTTGTGTTTCACGGTCACATGCACAAAACAGAACCTGACTTCGATGTTAGCTTCGGTCGTATTAAAAACTTGATAAACGTGCGTTAGAACAATCTGAATGTTCAGCCTTGAGGTTATTCTTCGGCAGGTCACTCTTTAGAACGATGTTTGAGGAAATGAAAAACACTCGAACAGTTTCTACAGTTCTTTATCGGAGTCTTTCTGCTCCAACGTCTCCAGACGAGATCAGGATTTTCAAAGCAGCCGTCACAATATGCACCTGTGTGTTTCCATTTAAATAAAGTTATACATGAGTTTATAGATAAGACTAAAACATTTATAATAATGTTTCTAAAGTATTAGTGATTATTAACGTTAAATTAATAAAGTTGTTTTAAAATGTTACAGAAACAATGCTGTTATTATAAATATGGGCATTTCCTTTGTAGAGAATCTACAGCTGAAGCCTGAAAAACAATCTTTTAAATGAGTTTGTTCTCACATCGGACTCAGAAAAGCTCCTACAAACTTCCCAGTCTTATACTTACCGATATTCTGAAGGCTTTTAACGAAGGGTTTGTGGATCTGTAATATCCTGAGTTATGGACATTTACTCAAAGAAACCTGGAAGATTTTTAAACCTGGTCTGTTCCATTTCACAGATTTAGTTTGTGAAAATGTAGGTATAAGGCCTCATTTGAATCTTAAAACATTCATTTACACAAAACAGCCGTCTGAGTGAAACCAGAGCAGTGCTACAGGTTCTTCTCAGACTCGGAGCAGACTGACTTTGGGTCGTAAGTCCTGGAATCAGAGCGACTCTTTAAACCCCGTGTCCTTGGTGTCGCCTGGTGTCGTTGGCAGTTTAGCTCGGATCGAAGACGTTCAGGTTTAATGTGGCGCTGTCGGCCGCTGATGAAAGACGCTGAAGGCCGTAACAGAAGGACAGGCCGATCGATCGAGGCTTTAAGATGACAAACATCCAGAGAAGAGCTGCAGAGAAACATTTGGACTGGGCTTGAAATGGAATTAGTTTGATTAATTTGAGTTATTTTTATTTTGAATGTTAAAAACGACTGCTCCTGTGTTGTGGCTAATGCTGGTGTTAGCATCAGAACAGCTCTAATCATATCCATAAAGACTCCACAGACACTAATAACCTGCAGGGAACGCAGTCATGTGACCTCTGTGAGGCTTCAGAGGTTCTGTGGTGTGGAAATTCAACTGAAGCTCAGTCCAAGTTCTTCCCCGAGCCCTACATCTTTGACTCTTTCACTTTGAGTCGACAGTTCTCTTTGAGCTCGAGGGAAAGGGCTCACACTAGATGGATTTGAACAGGTTTTAGTTGGATTTGAACAGGTTTAAGTTGGATTTGAACAGGTTTTGGATGGATTTGAGCAGGTTTTGGTTGGATTTGAACAGGTTTTAGTTAGATTTGAACAGGTTTAAGTTGGATTTGAACAGGTTATGGATGGATTTGAGCAGGTTTTGGTTGGATTTGAACAGGTTTTAGTTAGATTTGAACAGGTTTAAGTTGGATTTGAACAGGTTTTGGATGGATTTGAGCAGGTTTTGGTTGGATTTGAACAGGTTTTAGTTAGATTTGAACAGGTTTTAGATGGATTTGAACAGGTCTTAGTTGGATTTGAACAGGTTTTGGATGGATTTGAACAGGTTTTAGTTGGATTTGAACAAATTTTAGTTAGATTTGAACAGGTTTTGGATGGATTTGAGCAGGTTTTGGTTGGATTTGAACAGGTTTTAGTTAGATTTGAACAGGTTTTAGATGGATTTGAACAGGTCTTAGTTGGATTTGAACAGGTTTTGGATGGATTTGAACAGGTTTTAGTTGGATTTGAACAAATTTTAGTTAGATTTGAACAGGTTTTGGATGGATTTGAGCAGGTTTTGGTTGGATTTGAACAGGTTTTAGTTAGATTTGAACAGGTTTTAGTTGGATTTGAACAGGTTTAAGTTGGATTTGAACAGGTTTTGGATGGATTTGAGCAGGTTTTGGTTGGATTTGAACAGGTTTTAGTTAGATTTGAACAGGTTTAAGTTGGATTTGAACAGGTTTTGGATGGATTTGAGCAGGTTTTGGTTGGATTTGAACAGGTTTTAGTTAGATTTGAACAGGTTTTAGATGGATTTGAACAGGTCTTAGTTGGATTTGAACAGGTTTTGGATGGATTTGAACAGGTTTTAGTTGGATTTGAACAAATTTTAGTTAGATTTGAACAGGTTTTAGATGGATTTGAACAGGTCTTAGTTGGGGACCTTAAACACTGTAGGAGACATTCTCTTGTAATGTCACTGAGTTTAAATCCAGGTTCATGGCCAGTCTTTGACCCCAGTAGTGATCAGGGGTCAGGGGTCAGAGGTCAGAGCTGGAACAGTCTGACCTCTTCAGGACTAAATCAGAGGCTCGTCTGACAGTTACATCTGCATTAGACCTCAGATAAGGGAGTTCAGAGGTCAAAGTTCACCAGCAGAGGCTTTGATTCAAGTTCAGGGGCAGCTCGTCTTCAGAGCGTTTGGGTCAGTCCCGTGTGTCTCGTCTGGAGCTCAGTCAGAGCTGGTCTCTTTCACCAACTTTTATTTGTTTTAATCAGGTTCTCAACCTTTTCATTCTTTACTTAAAACATGTTCTAGACCCCATCTTCTGCCTCTGATCTAGGGTCAGGTCACAGGGTCAGGTCACAGGGTCAGCACCTCTCCCCAGACACTTCCTCCAGCTCGTCCGGAGGAATACAGAGGCGTGTCCTGGGACTTCTCTCGCTGGGACATGCCCGGAACATTTTCCCAGGATCCTCAGCTCTACTGCGAGCTCGTCTCTGTGAGGGAGGAAACTTTCAGCCTGTATCTGAGATCCTGACCTACAGGTGAGAGTAGGAACAGACAGGGACGTGCACAGACATTTTGAGGGGCAGGGGCTCAAGTGAAATAAAGGGCACTTTATTTATTTATTTTTAAAGTTTTATTTATTAATGTACAGATGCAGTTTTACTACATTTTTTAGAGTGTAGCCTATCCTCTATCTGTTTGCATCTGTAGATTTCTTCTAGATTCATCAATTTAGATTTCTAAATTTCAGTAAAAAAGACTCTTGATGTAAGTCATTAACTAACTGGGGACGTTCTTATTTTATTAACTTATTTTATTACATGGCTTGGTTGATCTCCAATGTAGAATGTGCGGAGTATAACAGATCGTTTCCATGAAAAACAGAGCGTTGCTATGGACTTACAGCATTCTAACCGTAGAGACGGAGCGTACTATTTTCTTTAGCGGAAGCAATACAATCGGGTTTAAATCAATAAACTCCCTTTTAATATTTTGTGTCAAATTATTTATTTATTTGGTAGGTAGCCATGTAATAAGCAGGAGGATAATGTATAGCGATTATCCCTTACACAGCTCTAGTCTAGTAGCTCATGAGGCATGCATGCTAGCAAAACACAGGTTTTGCTAGGTTTTTACTGGCTAATCAGCAGTAAATTCGAGCATTATTCGAGGTACTGGTATTTTAATCTTTTGTTCATCACCAGCTCCACTCACCTCAGCACAAGACAAAAAAACACTGCTGGGAGGGGCTGCTGCTGCCTGCAGGTGTGTGTCGTGTATCTGATGTGTGCCGATGTGCGCCGCTGCGCGCAAGTGGGGAAGGGGGGAATGGTCAATGAGCGCTTCAGAACCAAGCGTCTAAGATGGAACCTCCTAAACGGTCCCTGCGTAAGGGCGCCGCCATACGTCAAAATACATCGAAATACGGCAATATACCGCCGTCCACCAGAGGGCAGGCTCCAAAAGCGGAAATATAAGGAGAAACCCAATGGCGACTTTACGGGTGTAAAAAACATGTTTACAGCCTGGTACAAAAGATGGCTCCTGTCTCTAGAGCTAAGTTTTTACCATGTGACAACTCTGGGGGGGGTGAATTTTTGATTATTACGTCCGTTTATGCTATCTGAAAAGTTTAGTTTTGTGCATAATTGTGGGTGTGGTTATCTTGACTCGCATGTGTCAATCACCGAGCCTCGCGCACGTCGTGTGGCTAGCTGGCTAACAAGTGGCTAGTTAGCTCCTCCGTGATACTTGCTGGCTTGGCGCATGTTAGGCGATCAGTGTGTCAGGCTTCTTTACCCTCGGCTGTTCTCTGAGTATTTAAGAAGAAAGTTGTGTAAATGGCTTGCTGTGCTGTTGGCTGTACTAACAGACCCCCCAAGAAGTGTGGTCTTCAGTTTTTCGGTGAGTAATACTATTTTCTTGGTTTTATGGGTGGTTTTGAGGGCTCTTACACGGCTAAATATATAGCATTACTTAGCTATTTAGCCGAGCTAACAACTTTTACCCATCAAAATTACATCGAGTACGGTCATTTAGAATTCGATGTTAATTATAATACAATTAAGGTAGAATTTTAAATTTATTTTTACTGGCTTTGCTTTATGCTTTAAAAAAAAGATCCAGATATACAATATATCAAGGCTCAAAAACACTATTTGCATTACGAACATGGTTAAACAAGTTTAACAGCAAAACAATATATTTATTAATTTCAGCTGTAATATTTTTTAAGTGATCGGCTTAAGCATGTTATGGCTTTGACATATAACGGGCAAATGAGCGCTACTTGATATAACTGCATTATTCACTGGGTGCTCTACACAATGACTGTAGAAAATATGCTCCGGTAGGCTACCGTCAATGCTCTGAAGCCCACCGCTAATGACTTTTGAAAATAACGTGCTATCATTATGTGTTAAGATAATGTAAGAATATCTCGCAAAAAAAAAGTAATTAACTTTTTCTATGAAATCGTTATTGCACACAAGATTGCACTAGCGTTATGTGTATGAGCTCCGTTTGGGACGTGTAGAAGGTGTCTCTGTTGCTCTTATATTGAACTGCCTTCAGAGTGTGTTATAAAGTGACAACTGTACCTAGAACCTAGTGCTGTTCAATACATCTAAGGTATAAACTACTATTTTAATATTTATAAATCTGAAATAGAAATTATTACAAGCTTATGACCATGATCTTATGTGAAGCCTGTTGTTATCTACCCTAACCCAGCCCTGCAATTGTTATTGTAACACTATATGTACTGTACTAGTTTGGTAACCTTTTAATGTTATAATAGCACCTAATGTGTTTCTGTATGTTTTAAGTTTTCCTCTCGGTGATCCAGACAGACTGGACCAGTGGGTGTTGAAGATGAGGAGACAGAACTGGACTCCTACCTCTTCCAGGCGGTTGTGCAGTCAACACTTTGAGAGGGATAGCTTCTGCACTGATTTGAGGGTACCTAAAACTTTATGTGTCATCTTTATTACAAGGACAGTACATACTGACCAACAGTACAACTGTATAATATGCCAGAGTAACATTAGTCCACATGGGTTATTGTAGAACTGCACAGTGAGTCACAAGCAATCAACAGCTTTATCAGAAACATCATTAATAACATTCAGGCCATTAGGAGCACAAATAAAACACGCTGTCAATATTAAAAGGACAAATAGACAACATGCATTAATAATAATAATATATTTTATTTATAACGCACTTTTCTGGACACTCAATGTCGCCTTATACTAATAGTAAAAACACAATAGCACATTATTATTCTTATTATTATTACATCAATTTTATATAGTGCTTTTCTGGGGACGCAAAGACGCTTTACATATCAATTACACATAATTGAAATACTCAAGGACAACAATTAAAAGCAACAAATAAAAACTTATTTGTTGATGACAGAACAGTGCAGTTATGGTGGGATTGAGTAGGCCAGTCTGAATAGATGTGTTTTGAATTAGTCATTAGTTACACTACAGACATCTTATTAAGCAAAGAGAAACAGAAGTTGTTAAAACAGCAGGGCACAGAGGGTTATAATACTGACAAGTTTGAACTGAATAGACACATTTTTAAAAGAGACTAAAATAATCCACTTAAATTAATGTGTTAACTAGTTTTTGTTTGTTTGTTTAAGTTTTCCTCTAGGTGATCCAGACAGACTGGACCAGTGGGTGTTGAAGATGAGGAGACAGAACTGGACTCCTACCTCTTCCAGTTGGTCATGCAGTCAACACTTTGAGACGGATAGCTTCTGCACTGATTTGAGGGTACCCAAAGCTTTATGTGTTATCTTTATTACAAGGACAGTACATACTGACCAATAGCACAACTGTATAATATGCCAGAGTAACATTAGTCCACATGGGTTATTGTAGAACTGTAGTTGTAGGTGTAGTAGAATTGTAGTCACAAGCGAGCAGCAGCTTTATCAGAAACATCATTAATAACAATATTAAAAGGACAAATAGAAATCATGCATCAGATGCATTACACTACAGACATCTTATTAAACAAAGAGAAACAGAAGTTGTTAAAACAGCAGGGCATAGAGGGTTATAATACTGACAAGTCTGATCTGAAGAGACACATTTTTAAAAGAGAGTAAAATAATCCACTTAAATTAATTTCTCTGATGGTATTTGGAATAATGTTTAATTGTTTAGAAGCTCGAACAGAAAAGGCAGACTGACTGAAAGCTGTTTTTCTAATCTTTTAGTTTACCAATTTGTTAGTATTTTTCTATTGAGATGCACTCGTTATACTTCCTGCGAGGGACGCAGCCATAGATTACTATCACTTTTGTGGTGTCAAGTTGACTGTGGACACAACTCGTTGGCTGACATTGTGTTAACATTGTGTTGTGTACCAGTCGTGGTGAGTGGGCTTTCAACCAAGACAGCCCAACTTGAATTAGTTTTGTGTGATTTTTATTTGAGTTTTTCTGACTTTCCACAGGGTCCCGTCCTGCAGCAGTCATTTTAAACTCCTCATCCCATCCTCGCTATTTCCACCTTCACCCTTGACACTGGACAAAATGCTCAGGTCATTCCCGGCACAGTGAATCAGGAGGACCTCCAGCACTGATCTTCTTTGCAACGTGCCCTCAAAAGGACAGGAGCCCTCCAACGAAGGCCAAACCAGTAAACCCGGGCATGTGGATGGCTGAGGTGGCTAAGTGTTGTTGCTGCAGCTCTCTGGGCTCCACGCCGGACATGGCTGTCACCAATGATCCACACAGTTTCTAGATGTGAAATGAATGCATAAATTAATGTGAAAAAGTTACAATTGAGTCGTTCAAAAAATTATAATTAAAAAAGGTTAAATATGCAGCCATAATTGGACTTACTTTTCTGTGCAGCATGTTCTTGGGAGTTCTGCTTTCCAGGTGAAGAAGCAGAGGGCAAGTCCATCTTGAAAACTACAAGAGAGTTATGCATAACGTGGCTGTAACTAAGTAAAATATAGTCTCCCAAGTAACATGTAACTGCACTTACTTGTCTGGGCAGTGGGTTCTTGGGAGTGTGCAATGAGAAGTGATGTTTTACATCTTTTTAACTACAATAGAAAAAGTTAGATTAGTATGCTATATTATAGCTTATAAAATATTAACTATATAACATATTATAGAGAGAAACATAGCGTGTTCATGAATCTAAAATAATTTTATTTTAATTTAGAAGTATTTATAATATTATGGCTTTAATTGCATAATCTACAGGTTCTTTCTGTACATTTAATAAAAGTTTTAACTATTTAGAAAAAGTATGTGACAGATAACAATCTTTCAATATTATAGCTTAATCCCCAAAACATGCACAAAAACAGAAGTAGGAATAAACGTATTTATACGTTTGAAGTCTGTGCTTTCTTTAGTGGTCTTACAAGTAAAACGTCTAATAAAACTATCATAAAGAATAAAAAGTTTTAACAGCCATTAGAGTTAATTTCAAATTAGTTGATAAATGCAGTCAAAGTCATAAAGTCCACTTACTATCGACGAACGAGAGCAGTCCAACGATGGCAACAAGAGGGGCGGAAAATCCCACTGAAAAAAAAATGTTGCTGGAACGGGAGAGCTCCACTTGCGTTAGCCTGGTGTTAGCAACAGGTTAGCATTAGCCTTAGCCTCGGCTACCGCGGAGTGGGCGTAATTACCCACGCACGCGCTTGCGATGCAACACTCCCTTTGCCCATTTTAGTAACGTCCTCTGACGAAGGAGTCTGAAATGTCCGGATGTAATCGCCATTTTTTTGCCCATGAATTGGAGTCATATCAGTAAACAGGGGACCAATGGGCAGATTACATCCATTTTTATTTACTATCTATGTTCAGAACTCCTGACCTGATTATTAGATATACTATTCTTCAATAAATATATTTGTCTGACAGGGAAGCTGTGCGCAAACTGGAATATATATTATTTTTAAAAAAATAAAATAAAATAAAAAGCACCCCAGAAAAAAGGGCACTTTCTCTCCAGGAATAAAAAGGGCAGGTGCTCAAGCCCCCTTTGATGTCTATGTCTGCACGTGCCTGGGAACAGAGCCCGAGCGGTGAATCAAGGACTGAAACCCTGCTTCACCGCGACAGACCGGTGCCTCGAATGCATCACTGTAGACTCTGAACACACGACTCTGAACACACGACTCTGAACAAACGGACTCTGAACACAGCACTCTGAACACACGACTCTGAACACACGACTCTGAACACATGACTCTGAACAAACGGACTCTGAACAAACGGACTCTGAACACACGACTCTGAACACTCGACTCTGAACAAACGGACTCTGAACACACGACTCTGAACACACCGACTCTGAACACACGACTCTGAACACTCGACTCTGAACAAACGGACTCTGAACACACGACTCTGAACAAACGGACTCTGAACACACGACTCTGAACACACGGACTCTGAACACACGACTCTGAACACTCGACTCTGAACAAACGGACTCTGAACACACGACTCTGAACACACGGACTCTGAACAAATGGACTCTGAACACACGGACTCTGAACACACGACTCTTAACACACGGACTCTGAACAAACGGACTCTGAACAAACGGACTCTGAACACACGACTCTGAACACACGACTCTGAACAAACGGACTCTGAACAAACGGACACTGAAAAAACGGACTCTGAACACACGACTCTGAACACTCGGACTCTGAACACACGACTCTGAACACACGACTCTGAACAAACGGACTCTGAACACACGACTCTGAACAAACGGACTCTGAACAAACGGACTCTGAACACACGGACTCTGAACACACGGACTCTGAACAAACGGACTCTGAACACACGGACTCTGAACACACGGACTCTGAACACACGACTCTGAACAAACGGACTCTGAACAAACGGACTCTGAACAAACGGACTCTGAACACACGACTCTGAACACACGACTCTGAACAAACGGACTCTGAACACACGACTCTGAACAAACGGACTCTGAACACAGACTCTGAACAAACGGACTCTAAACACACGACTCTGAACACACGGACTCTGAACAAACGGACTCTGAACACACGACTCTGAACAAACGGACTCTGAACAAACGGACTCTGAACAAACGGACTCTGAACACACGGACTCTGAACACACGACTCTGAACACACGACTCTGAACACACGGACTCTGAACACACGGACTCTGAACACACGACTCTGAACAAACGTACTCTGAACACACGGACTCTGAACAAACGGACTCTGAACAAACGGACTCTGAACACACGACTCTGAACACACGACTCTGAACACACGACTCTGAACACACAACTCTGAACACACGGACTCTGAACACACGGACTCTGAACACACGACTCTGAACAAACGGATTCTGAGCACAAGACTCTGAACACACGACTCTGAACACACGACTCTGAACACACGACTCTGAACACACGACTCTGAACAAACGGACTCTAAACACACGACTATGAACACACGGACTCTGAACACACGGACTCTGAACAAACGGACTCTGAACACACGACTCTGAACAAACGGACTCTGAACACACGACTCTGAACACACGACTCTGAACAAACGGACTCTGAACACACGACTATGAACACACGACTCTGAACACACGGACTCTGAACACACGGACTCTGAACATACGACTCTGACCACACGACTCAGAACACACGGACTCTGAACAAACGGACTCTGAACACACGACTCTGAACACACGACTCTGAACACACGGACTCTGAACACACGGACTCTGAACACACGGACTCTGAACAAACGGACTCTGAACACACGACTCTGAACAAACGGACTCTGAACACACGACTCTGAACAAACGGATTCTGAGCACAAGACTCTGAACACACGACTCTGAACACACGACTCTGAACACACGACTCTGAACAAACGGACTCTGAACACACGACTCTGAACACACGACTCTGAACACACGACTCTGAACACACGGACTCTGAACACACGACTCTGAACACACGACTCTGAACAAACGGACTATGAACACACGACTCTGAACACACGACTCTGAACACATGACTCTGAACACACGACTCTGAACACACGACTCTGAACACACGACTCTGAACACACGACTCTGAACACACGACTCTGAACAAACGGACTCTGAACACACGACTCTGAACACACGACTCTGAACACACGACTCTGAACAAACGGACTCTGAACACACGGACTCTGAACACACGACTCTGAACACATGACTCTGAACAAACGGACTCTGAACACACGGACTCTGAACACATGACTCTGAACAAACGGACTCTGAACACACGGACTCTGAACACATGACTCTGAACAAACGGACTCTGAACACACGACTCTGAACACTCGACTCTGAACAAACGGACTCTGAACACACGACTCTGAACACACGACTCTGAACAAACGGACTCTGAACACACGACTCTGAACACACGGACTCTGAACACACGGACTCTGAACCAACGGACTCTGAACCAACGGACTCTGAACACACGGACTCTGAACAAACGGACTCTGAACACACGGACTCTGAACAAACGGACTCTGAACAAACGGACTCTGAACACACGACTCTGAACACACGACTCTGAACAAACGGACTCTGAACACACGACTCTGAACACACGACTCTGAACAAACGGACTCTGAACACACGACTATGAACACACGGACTCTGAACACACGGACTCTGAACAAACGGACTCTGAACACACGACTCTGAACAAACGGACTCTGAACACACGACTCTGAACACACGACTCTGAACAAACGGACTCTGAACACACGACTATGAACACACGACTCTGAACACACGGACTCTGAACATACGACTCTGACCACACGACTCTGAACACACGGACTCTGAACAAACGGACTCTGAACACACGACTCTGAACACACGACTCTGAACACACGGACTCTGAACACACGGACTCTGAACAAACGGACTCTGAACAAACGGACTCTGAACACACGACTCTGAACACACGACTCTGAACACACGGACTCTGAACAAACGGACTCTGAACAAACGGACTCTGAACAAACGGACTCTGAACACACGACTCTGAACACACGACTCTGAACAAACGGACTCTGAACACACGGACTCTGAACACACGGACTCTGAACACACGACTCTGAACACACGGACTCTGAACACACGGACTCTGAACACATGACTCTGAACAAACGGACTCTGAACACACGGACTCTGAACACATGACTCTGAACAAACGGACTCTGAACACACGACTCTGAACACTCGACTCTGAACAAACGGACTCTGAACACACGACTCTGAACACACGACTCTGAACAAACGGACTCTGAACAAACGGACTCTGAACACACGACTCTGAACACACGGACTCTGAACACACGGACTCTGAACCAACGGACTCTGAACCAACGGACTCTGAACCAACGGACTCTGAACACACGGACTCTGAACAAACGGACTCTGAACACACGACTCTGAACAAACGGACTCTGAACACACGACTATGAACACACGGACTCTGAACAAACGGACTCTGAACACACGACTCTGAACAAACGGACTCTGAACACACGACTCTGAACACACGACTCTGAACACACGGACTCTGAACATACGACTCTGACCACACGACTCTGAACACACGGACTCTGAACAAACGGACTCTGAACACACGACTCTGAACACACGACTCTGAACACACGGACTCTGAACAAACGGACTCTGAACACACGGACTCTGAACACACGGACTCTGAACAAACGGACTCTGAACAAACGGACTCTGAACAAACGGACTCTGAACAAACGGACTCTGAACACACGACTCTGAACACACGACTCTGAACAAACGGACTCTGAACAAACGGACTCTGAACAAACGGACTCTGAACAAACGGACTCTGAACACACGGACTCTGAACACACGGACTCTGAACACACGACTCTGAACACACGGACTCTGAACAAACGGACTCTGAACAAACGGACTCTGAACACACGACTCTGAACACACGACTCTGAACACACGGACTCTGAACATACGACTCTGACCACACGACTCTGAACACACGGACTCTGAACAAACGGACTCTGAACACACGACTCTGAACACACGACTCTGAACACACGGACTCTGAACAAACGGACTCTGAACACACGGACTCTGAACACACGGACTCTGAACAAACGGACTCTGAACAAACGGACTCTGAACACACGACTCTGAACACACGACTCTGAACAAACGGACTCTGAACAAACGGACTCTGAACAAACGGACTCTGAACACACGGACTCTGAACACACGGACTCTGAACACACGGACTCTGAACACACGACTCTGAACACACGACTCTGAACAAACGGACTCTGAACAAACGGACTCTGAACAAACGGACTCTGAACACACGACTCTGAACAAACGGACTCTGAACAAACGGACTCTGAACAAACGGACTCTGAACACACGGACTCTGAACACACGGACTCTGAACACACGGACTCTGAACACACGGACTCTGAACACACGACTCTGAACACACGACTCTGAACAAACGGACTCTGAACACACGACTCTGAACACACGACTCTGAACACACGGACTCTGAACATACGACTCTGACCACACGACTCTGAACACACGGACTCTGAACAAACGGACTCTGAACACACGACTCTGAACACACGACTCTGAACACACGGACTCTGAACAAACGGACTCTGAACACACGGACTCTGAACACACGGACTCTGAACAAACGGACTCTGAACAAACGGACTCTGAACACACGACTCTGAACACACGACTCTGAACAAACGGACTCTGAACAAACGGACTCTGAACAAACGGACTCTGAACACACGGACTCTGAACACACGGACTCTGAACACACGGACTCTGAACACACGACTCTGAACACACGACTCTGAACAAACGGACTCTGAACAAACGGACTCTGAACAAACGGACTCTGAACACACGACTCTGAACAAACGGACTCTGAACAAACGGACTCTGAACAAACGGACTCTGAACACACGGACTCTGAACACACGGACTCTGAACACACGGACTCTGAACACACGGACTCTGAACACACGACTCTGAACACACGGACTCTGAACACACGGACTCTGAGGACGCTCCGTGTGTACGTAGGACTTTTGTCTGGATGACGTCAATCGTACGTCAGGGGTCGAAAGAACGGTACTGGAACTTTGGAAGGCCGTTTGAGGATTTATTCTGATATCAGCGATACCAGCCTTATTTTTCTCATTTTTACAAATGAGAAGGTCAAAGATGCTCAGTAGAACTAGTACAGGACTTTATCCAAACTGGTACAAAAGGTCTCTTGGCACTGGTTCCACATACTTGGTCTTCTACTAGATTCTACACATGTCTAACGTGGTACTAGTGGGATATTAATATTCCTTTTTAGCAGTTTCATAGTGAGGTCTGAACAGCTCACAGTGACGAAGGCGGGAGATTCATCAAGTGAATCTTTCCAATAGTCCTGCCAGCAGTGACTTTCTGAACTGACCAATCAGAATCCTCGTCCCGCCTGTTCGAGTCCTATAGTCCTACTAGTCTGCTGGACTTTAGAACATCTCACTACTTTTAGTAATCGTTACATGCTTAGTAGTTCTAGAGCAGCTGAATGTGCAGAAGTACCAGGTCCACCACAAGGTCCAGGTCCATGTGTTAGAGCCGTCTACTTCTGGTCTAAGACTTTAAATGCTCAAATGTAAGGAAGGTATGTTAAGACTTACTAGTGAGGACATAAATGTTAGTACTCGTCAGATCAGGAAGCTTATTAACGGCACTAGTGGGTGTCATTTTAGTCCCAGTTGAACCGCTTCAGATAAAGGCTAGTTCTACTGAGCATCTTTGACTTTCTTACGAGTAAAAAGAAGAAAAAAGTAAGGCTTGTATCTGTGATTTCAGAATAAATCCTCAAAGGCCCTTCCAAAGTTCTGATGCCATGCTTTCTACACTTGACTGAATAATTACCAGTGTTCACCAGTAAACAGCTGCATTCACTGCTCTTCCCTGTCACTACGAAAAAATATAAAAAATGGATGGTGTTTGTTTCTTCTCCTTGTTATTTTTCCTGATAATGTCCACTAATTAGAAAATGAAAATAAGAAAGATTTTAAAAATGTATTTTATTTACTTTGACCATGAAAAACAAAAAACTACTAGATTTTAAAACAAAAATCAAATAAAAACTCTGTCTCAAAACTCATTTCTACAAAGAAAATCCAATTACCAAAAATATATTTTCTCATTTCATCAATAATAGTTTAATTTGGGATTTTAGATTCTCATTCAGCAATGTGTCGCATTATGAACCGACCAGTACATGTTCCTCTTGGATCTGAACTCTTTCATCTCCTGTCCCTGGTCTTAAGGCTGAGACTGTCCTGGACTTCCAGCCTGAACCTGCACACTTTTTACTTTAAACATTTCTTTATAGTGAGTGTTGTTCCATATTTTCATATTTCTGCATTCACAGTAAATTTAGACTTTAATCAATCAAATAAAAATGTCAGGACAAAGAAATTAAGAAAGATAAAGGAAGGTCAGACAGTGAGTGTAGCCTGGACTGTGGCGCCATCTGCTGCTCTTCAGGAGGAAGTGCAGGTTAATTTGTTCATGCACAGGATTTGTTTTTGAAGCTTCATACAATATTAATTAAATACTTCTGAGTCTTGTTGTTTTTCTTTGTCAGTACTTTTACATTATTCAGAGCCTTAATCAGTGCATTTAATGTGATTTTGTTCCAAATTCTCAAAGTAAAGAAGCCACAATAAGATAATACGTGAAATAAAACACCATGTCTTTCACAAGTCCTCGCTTTAGACTGAACTGAACAAAAACACAATTATTATGAGCTTAACAACATGAAAGAGGGAAAAGGATTATTGCAAGTAATCTCTTAATTTGTGAAAACAGTAAACATTTTAACACGCCTTATTTGAAAGCTTTATCTATTCAATCAGCGCAGGTTTCCGTTAAAGGAAACAGCTGTAAAAGGAGTTCCTATTCACAAAGAGAGCAAGTGAAATATGCAAAAAAGATGCAAAGATACAGAGAGAATACTTTCTGTTTGAGACCGTCAACCTAAGCTTTAAACATAATGGCTTAGAGCAGGTTTTAGATGGTTTTGAAAAGGTTTTAGATGGATTTGATCAGGTTTTAGATGGATTTATACAGGTTTAGTTGGTTTTGATCAGGGTTTAGATGGATTTGATCAGGTTTTAGATAGATTTATACAGGTTTAGTTGGTTTTGATCAGGGTTTAGATGGATTTGGACAGGTTTTAGTTAGTTTTGATTGAGTTGGTTTATATGATCACATCTGTTTTTTTATTTTTGTATTTAAACAATCTCACCTTTGTACCTTTTAAGTTTTAAAGTCTGCAACTTTGAAACTTCTGTGAAAGGAGTTGGTTTTGAAATGCTGCTGACCTTTGACCCGACATAAGGTGTGTTGTATTTGGCAAAGGAAAGGAAACTTTGGTATTATAAATGCATTTATTCTTAGTCTTATTATTGCACTTTGTTATTAGACTAGATTTTATTATAAACCCCACCCACAAAGGCTCTGATCTACCGAGACAAAAACAAGATCTATTTAGACAAAAACAAGATGCAGTTTTTCTAAAAAAAAAAAAAAAAAAAAAAACTCTCCTGGTACCCTTATTAGAATAAATGTAAATATGAATTTGCTAATAACATTTGGAATTAGCAATGTTTTTATTTATAATAAAATAATGTGATGAAATATATTTTTACCTTTTATTATCATATTAGCCAGGAGATAATTTTAAAGTTTAATTTAGCTTTACAACTTAAAGAACTGAAGACATATGCAAAATAAATGTATATTAGTCTAATTAAATATTGTAAACGAATACTGACCGGAAAATACAGACGGCAATGAAATTCTATAAAAAGTAACAAAGAGTATCGCTAAAAAAATAAAAAATGTAATACGTACATTTATGTTGAAAGGCTCTAAAGGCAGGTGGCGAAAGTATACGTCATTTCCGCTCCTTCGCAACAAGATGGACTGGGCTACAGACAACTCTGTGAGTGCATTTCTTCTCTTTATTTACCACTTTTCACTCTTTTTATTCCACTCATCGGATTAAAACCCCTCTCAGTCTCACATTTCTCCCTTTCCCGCCGTGCCGTTAGCGTTAGCATTAGCCGTTGGTCGACGTCAGCGCGTCGCTAGGAGACGTGCCCTGAACGTTCCAAACCCAACTGTCACAGGCGGCTGTCAGTTAGCATCAGTTAGCCTCCATTGACCCACAGCGGGTTTTTAATCATTCTTTCTACAAACTTTGCTCCAAAACGAGGCTGTTTCCTTTGGTATAAATTATAAATGTAGCCTCTAACATGGTGTCACGTTAAAGACCAGGAAGACAACCACGTCCACAACTCACTTAAATCAAATCCAATCTTATTATTCTTGGCTTAAAGTGACTGGCTTAAGTGTAATCAGCTAAATTATTTAATCCGAATCCAGCTGTAACACTACATTACAGCATTTAAATGTATATTTCAGGTTCACCATATGTTTACAACAAAGTCTGGCCGATTTGGGATTATTATGGGTGTTACACGAATAATAACCTGGATTAATAGGTTGAATATTTAATAAAATGTCTGATTAAACAGTGTCAAGTGCATCCAGTCAACACATGAAGGCTTTATTTCATTAACTTCTTCTGACTGTGTGTGTGTGTGTGTGTGTGTGTGTGTGTGTGTGTGTGTGTGTGTGTGTGTGTGTGTGTGTGTGTGTGTGTGTGTGTGTGTGTGTGAGAGAGACAGAAGTTAGAAAACTGAAAAAGTCATGTAATGTTGTGGACAAAAGTATAATATTTAAGGTATGGATGGTATTTCTTAAGAACCTCCCTCCGTTAGGAAAGGGAAACCATTGTATTACTGCTTCCTCTTTGGCTTTTAATAGAAGTCACTTTGTGATAGGTTCAAGAAAAATGGGAAAATAGTTTAGAACATATTCTGTGTCAAGACTATACACATCAATAGAACAGTTCAGTGGGACATTTCTATTTTAAAAAGGGGAGCATTACAAGGTAAAATCAGTAAAGTGTCTTAACTTACACTGGCACTAGTTGTTTACAAAGGATTTGAACAGATGAAACTTGGATTTAAACAGGTTTTATTTGGATTTGAACAGGTTAAAGTTTGATTTGAACAGGTTTTATTTGGATTTGAACAGGTTTTATTTGGATTTGAACAGGTTTTATTTGGATTTGAACAGGTTAAAGTTGGATTTGAACAGGTTAAAGTTGGATTTGAACAGGTTAAAGTTGGATTTAAACAGGTTAAAGTTGGATTTAAACAAGTTAAAGTTGGATTTGAACAGGTTCTAATTGGATTTGAACAGGTTCTAATTGAATTTGAACAGGTTCTAATTGAATTTGAACAGGTTCTAATTGGATTTGAACAGGTTCTAAATGGATTTAAACAGGTTAAAGTTGGATTTGAACAGGTTCTAATTGGATTTAAACAAGTTAAAGTTGGATTTAAACAGGTTTATTCATTACTGTTGGAATATGAGTTATGTCAAGTGTGTCTTCAATATGACAGTATAAATATCAGAGTTTACTCTTGCCAGCGAAGTGCTTCCAGCTGAGCTTAGTGTGTGCTCTATACTTAAAGCAACACTAGGCAGACTCTCAAAACCACGGTTACCCTTGTTTCCTGTTGGAGTTGCTGCTGCAGCCTGTTGTTGATCAGAGCTGTGCATGTCTCAGAAAAACAGTCAGGAGTCTGTTCAGAGCAGGAGCTGTGGTGCATTCACTGACATTAGTCTCAACTGTTGGACTGTGACCTCAGACTTGTGTTTGACCAGAGGCTGTCAGCTCTAGTGACTGCCCTTTTAAAAGAATTGGGTATGTAAATATCCTAAACATTTACAGTGTTCTAAAAAGAAAGCTTCAGTGTTTGTGACTTCTACCCCTCGTACTCTGGTCAGACTCGAGAAAATCCATGATAATGTTACACAGAATGACGCTTTTATGTTTTGTTTTTGTGTTTTTCTTTCAGAGTCACATGGGGGACGGCTGTCATCACGAACACGGGGGCCACTCTCACAGCCACGGCCCCAAAGCGGCGGCGTTCGGGGGGTTCACGGCCGGGTTCCACGGTTCGTTCGGTAAAACCTCAGAAAGCACCATGGAGCAGCCGAAAAAACGCTCGCATCTGGACGAGAGCAGCAGCTGGGACATCGTCCAGGCCACGCAGTGAGTCTCCACAGACAACACGAAACCGTGATAAGTCCCGTTCATACTGGGACTTTCTCTGGTTCAGCTCTTCCCACAGGCACACTGGGTCATGTCAGGAGAAAGTTAGGAGATAGGAATCTTTAGGTCTGCATTAGGCAAGTGTTGGTATGTTTTAGAAAGGCAGTCTTATTTGTTTACAGAAATAAAGAACACGGACAGGATTTAGAATAAGAAACAGTTAAAATCCAGAAACAGAATCATTAAAAGAAGGAGAGTGCAGGTTTTTAGGTTGAGGCTTGTTTGACGTCCTGTGGGGGGCTGGGCCAGGTTTTCGTGAAAAGAGAGGGCTTCCTGACTTCCTGTTTCTAAAGTAAATATTTTCTCAGTCGAACTACCTTTTACAGGTTTGTGTGGTATTTAAATGATGCGTTTTCCTTTTTCTAGTTTCGTAGTAAGCGGCAGTAAACCCGTCTGAGTCTGTGTTCAGAGAGTTTAGTGCAGACTGCTCTGGTTCAAAGGTGGCTTTTCCTGAAAAACTCGTCTGCTCTTATAGATTAAATCATCCCAGTGTCAGCAGCACAGCTCACAGTGACGTGTTGAAGGTGAACAAAGGAGAGGTTAGAGATGTACTGCTCTGGATGGGGATTGTCAGAGACACTACTCAGCTCAGATCTCAAACCTGACAGCTCACTAACTCATGGTTTCGTACAAACAGAAGAGGATATTTAAGTAACGACATGGAACCAACCTGTGACTCTAATTTAAATCTCCTAAAAACATCTGTGAGAGTATAAACTGAAAAGAAGTGATTAATCTCTTGACACAATCACACCAAGAACATCCTGTTTCCTGTTCATGGTTCGAGCAAAATGTAGAAAAAAAACATTTGTGAAAAAATGGTTTAGATGAATAGCTCTACTATCTGTGGGTCTACAGTCTCCCACACCACGTCTGACGTCCAGTACCTCCTGGTTCTGTACAATATATACACAAAAGTATAAATTGTGAAGTTATTATTTACTTCTTTTCAGTTTAAGGCTTTAGAGACGGTCTCTAAGCAGCTGCCTTCCTCTCGGCGGCTGGTGTCCTCAGAGACATGTACCTTTCCGGTTCAAACGAGGTAGATTTGAATAAAAATAAAGTTGTAGATTATTGTACACATTACTGTGATGTAGGGCTGTGCGATTAAATTTGGACTTTTCTATTTCAGCTCCCAATGATCACAAAACCTATGTAATAGAGAAAAAAACATTATTTGGTCACATTGTCCCGAACAGGTTCTAAACACATTATGTCACTGTTTGTGTGCAAACAGCTGGAATATCTACTCAGTCAGATCTATTACAACATCTTTTCTTCAGTTTTAGTTTTGGGGACATACTTCCCACTCTTCTCAGAGCTACGGTAGCCCTGCAGGGACATCAGCATGACACAAACACTCTAGATAACATGAACCTGTGTGTGTGTCGTCAGGTTCGGAGCCTTGGACCGCTGTAAAGAACTGCTGGAGGCCGGATACGACGTCAGACAACCGGACAAAGAGAACGTGACGCTGCTGCACTGGGCGGCCATTAACAACCGATTAGAGCTCGTCAAGTGAGAAACGTTAACACCTCATTATTAAAGCGTTTGACACGAGCGGCTGACGTCTGTGTTCGTCTGCAGGTATTTCATCTCTAAAGGAGCCATAGTGGATCAGCTCGGAGGAGACCTCAACTCGACTCCGCTGCACTGGGCCGTCAGGTACACTCCACCTGTCGGAGTGCACAGGCCACTCAGATCTTTAGTCATCTTTTTTCTTTTTAAAATATCAACATACAACATTACACAGATGATGAAGAAGTAAAAAAATCATTAACTAAACTGGGTCTTAACAAGGTTTTTAGACCTTGTTTAGACTGTGACTAAACCGGGACTAAAACGGGTCTAAACCAAGTCTAAACCAAGTCTTAAACCAGGACTAAACTGGGTCTAAACCGGGATTAAACCATGTCTAAACCAAGTACGAAACCAGGACTAACCAAGATCAAAACAGGGACTAAACAGGGTCTAAACCAGGTCTAAACCAAGTCTAAAACCAGGACTAAACTCGGTCTAACCTGGTCTAAACAGGGTCTAAACCAAGTCTAAAACCAGGTCTAAACCAAGTCTAAAACCAGGACTAAACTCGGTCTAACCTGGTCTAAACAGGGTCTAAACCAAGTCTAAAACCAGGTCTAAACCAGGACTAAACTGGGTCTAACCTGGTCTAAACAGGGTCTAAACCAAGTCTAAAACCAGGTCTAAACCAAGTCTAAAACCAGGACTAAACTGGGTCTAACCTGGTCTAAACTGGGTCTAAACCAGGACTTGAGTGTAGGGGGCTTAAAAAAAAAAAAGAAAAAGTTATAATTTACAAATATTATGAAACTGGAGACAATATTCAATTCAATTCACTTTATATAAATAAATATATAAATATAAAACAAGAGAGGGCTGCACTGTTTATAAAAATAAGTTTTAAAAAAATATAAATAAATCTTAAGGTTTGTTTGTGATGTCACTTGCTCCTTTTTTGTGATTCTCCAATAAAAAGGGAAAGCTTCTAATGCTTTTTTAAATGAATTACCCACATGCTTTTCAAAGACTCCAGGTATTTCTAAACTTTTTCTTGAAAGAACTTTAGTTCCGAACACCACAGAGCACCTTGAACACAGAACAACTCTCATTCTGAAGCACCTTCTCTTCTTTAACAGAAGTTTATGTCTTTGCAAAGAGAGCGTTCCATTTGAAAAGAATAATAGTACGAGCTGAAAGTGTGATTCTGCTTTAGACTGAGCCAAAGGAGAGGGTGAGGTTTCAAAAATCACCAAAAGGTGGCGTGGTTGGACTGGTTTATCTAAAGATGCACTAATTAGAGACTTGTGCCAGAACAGTTTAAGTTTGGAGCAGGACCAGAACATCGGTTACACTTTGGGAAACACAAGGAAAATTCTTGGAAGCTTTTGAAATAAACACAGAGGAACTATTTTTCTCTGAATAAATGATTGTTTTTACACTCTCTATTTAAAACAGAGCCAGATATCA
>JALDNG010000002.1:18037500-18122500 GCA_024349245.1 Neodontobutis hainanensis | reverse complement strand
AACCTGTTCATATCCAACTAAAACCTGTTCAGGTCCAACTAAAACCTGTTCAGATGCAACTAAAACCTGTTCATATCCAACTAAAACCTGTTCATATCCAACTAAAACCTGTTCAGATCCAACTAAAACCTGTTCATATCCAACTAAAACCTGTTCAGATCCAACTAAAACCTGTTCATATCCAACTAAAACCTGTTCATATCCAACTAAAACCTGTTCAAATCCAACTAAAACCTGTTCAAATCCAACTAAAACCTGTTCAGATCCAACTAAAACCTGTTCATATCCAACTAAAACCTGTTCATATCCAACTAAAACCTGTTCAAATCCAACTAAAACCTGTTCATATCCAACTAAAACCTGTTCAGATCCAACTAAAACCTGTTCAGATCCAACTAAAACCTGTTCATATCCAACTAAAACCTGTTCAAATCCAACTAAAACCTGTTCATATCCAACTAAAACCTGTTCAAATCCAACTAAAACCTGTTCAAATCCAACTAAAACCTGTTCACATCCTCCTGGAGGCGGGGGCCAGCATCGACTCAGAGAACATCAACGTGAGTCCAACAAAAACCTGTTCATATCCAACTAAAACCTGTTCAAATCCAACTAAAACCTGTTCAAATCCAACTAAAACCTGTTCAGGTCCAACTAAAACCTGTTCATATCCACCTAAAACCTGTTCTAATCCAACTAAAACCTGTTCATATCCAACTAAAACCTGTTCTAATCCAACTAAAACCTGTTCAAATCCAACTAAAACCTGTTCACGTCCATCTAAAACCTGTTCACGTCCATCTAAAACCTGTACAGATCCAACTAAAACCTGTACAGATCCAACTAAAACCTGTTCAAATCCAACTAAAACCTGTTCACGTCCATCTAAAACCTGTTCAAATCCAACTAAAACCTGTTCACGTCCATCTAAAACCTGTTCACGTCCATCTAAAACCTGTTCACGTCCATCTAAAACCTGTTCAGATCCAACTAAAACCTGTTCAGATCCAACTAAAACCTGTTCAGATCCAACTAAAACCTGTTCAAACCCAACTAAAACCTGTTCAAATCCACCTAAACCCTGTTCTGATCCAACTAAAACCTGTTCAGATTCAACTAAACCCTGTTCTAATCCAACTAAAACCTGTTCAGATCCATCTAAAACAGTTCTACATTATGTCAGTTCATGTCAATGGTTCATCAAAATTATAGTTATTCACCCTAAACACTTGTCACACACGTCTTAAAAGAGAGTTCTGTAGTTGTTTGTGTGCCTCAGAGAAACCAGGTTACAAAATTTGATTTTTACAAAACAAACAAAATGAGAAAAAAAAAAAAAAAGTATAAAATGTCTTGCAGTTTCAGACTAAAACACAATAGCATTTGTTTTTGAAAGTGGAAGTGAAGAAATCCTTCAGAAAACATGTCAAAAATAGGTGCATCAAGAATGTAAAAAAAAAAAAAAACTCTGATACTCAAAAGGACATTTAGAGCAATGGTGGGCAAACTAAGGCCCGGGGGCCACATGCGTTGGGCGGTATAATCTTGCCCGTCACACATTTACTAATATTTTATTGATAATTAAATTAATATTGATAAATAAATTAAATAAAACACTGCATTTTCGAGTGAGTTCTCAGTGTTGACTCGGCCCTCCACAAGCGTCCCGTATTTTAATGTGGCCCTTGGGGAAAAATAATTGCCCACCCTTGTTTTTAAAGCATTAGTTGTTGCTTATGTTGTTCTGGAAACTAACCTGTAGAAAGAAACCGCATACATTCAAGTGTCTTCCAGACCTTTTTTAAACAAAGTGTGTGACTTCAGGGCCACACTCCGCTCGACCTGGCCCATCAGGTGCACAGTCCTCTGCTCATCCACATGTTGAACCACATCAAACAGGAGAGAGTCCGCTCCAACTCCCGCTGCCTCCGCGTCGCCAACAGATACAAGGTACCATCAAGGTTTACCTGGTGCTGTTAATGCGGAGTGTCCTTCTCTAAAAGCTCTGTGTTTTCTCCAGACATTTCTTCAGTTCCTCATCTGCACAGCTCTGTTCGGGAGCGTGGGAGCCATCTTGGACATGAACTCAGAGTCGTGGCTTCTCAAAGGGATCCTGCTGGCCTGTGTCTTCGGAGTCATCAACCTGGCTTCAAGGTGTCTAAACCGGGTCTAAACCGGGTCTAAACCGGGTCTGAACCGGTTCTAAACTGGTTCTAAACTGGTTCTAAACTGGTTCTAAACTGGGATTAAACCGGGTCTAAACCGGGTCTAAACTGGGTCTAAACCGGGACTAAACCGGGACTAAACCAGGACTAAACCAGGACTAAACCGGGTCTGAACCAGGACTAAACCAGGACTAAACCGGGTCTGAACCAGGACTAAACCAGGACTAAACCAGGACTAAACCGGGACTAAACCGGGTCTGAACCAGGACTAAACCAGGACTAAACCAGGACTAAACCGGGTCTGAACCAGGACTGATTAATGAAGCTGATCCATAGATCAGGAGAGGATTAATAAAAACCCTTTAAAGAGAAAAGGCCTGTAACTAACCTTTGTTTCACAGAAATGTCCTGGGCCCAGTGTTTCAGAACGCACTCCCGTCGACGGCTCTAATGGCCTCCATCTTCTGGATGTTGGTCACATGGTTCTTCTGGTTCCTGCCTGGTATTCTTTCACAGACACATTTTACACTGGTTTTCAGTTTAAGTCTTTGAAAAGCCTGCAGGTGTGAGTGTTTTTCTGTAACTCAATACTCCAGTGTTATGCTCTTCTTTGTTAAAAACACGTTCTGGTAATATTCAATAATGAGTCCTTGACTCCTGAGCTCAGATGGCCCCGGAGCCACAGTCCAGGTCCTGTTCGCTCTGAACACCACCTGTCTGCTGTATTATTACCTCCGCTGCTGCCGGACCGACCCCGGCTTCATCAGAGCCACCGAGGAGCAGAAGAAGATGGTGAGGATTTAATGAAGACAAAGTGTTCAGTCGCAGGAGCAAGGCTAAAGTCTAGCGTCTGTTTCAGAACATCTTGGTTTTGGCTGAAGCTGGATGTTTGGACCCGAGAATATTCTGCACGTCATGTATGGTGAGTTCTGACTAAAACCTGTTCCAATCCAGCTAAAACCTGTTCAGATCCTGCTAAACCCTGTTCTAATCCAGCTAAACCCTGTTCCAATCCAGCTAAAACCTGTTCAGATCCTGCTAAACCCTGTTCCAATCCAGCTAAACCCTGTTCCAATCCAGCTAAACCCTGTTCTCATCCATCTAAACCCTGCTCAAGTCCATCTAAACCCTGTTCCAATCCAGATAAAACCTGTTCCAATCCAGATAAAACCTGTTCCAGTCCAGATAAACCCTGCTCAAATCCATCTAAACCCTGTTCCAATCCAGATAAAACCTGTTGAAATCCTGCTAAACCCTGTTGACGTGAGTGCACTGACACTAGCTCTTGTTCAGATAAAGAAGCCGATGAGGACGTACCACTGCTTCCACTGTGACGCCTGTGTGGCCAAACAGGACCACCACTCCGTCTGGACCAACAGCTGCATCGGTACAAACACGTTCTCCAGTCGAAGGAGTCTGTTTTCTGTAACAGCTGCAAAAACTGTGTTTGAAATAACAGCCCTTCTTTTGTAAAAGTTTCTTTGGTTGAATTTGAATAATGTTAATGTTTTTAGGGTTAGTTTCGTTGCAAAAAGACACTGTAGACATTTATCCTCATCTATCCCACATTTAATGGAGGTGTTTGTATTAAAGATAAAGTTAAAATGCATTGAACGCTAAATAAAAGTGTGTTTTTTTTCTGTTTCAGGAGCAAGAAACCACCACTTCTTTGTCCTGTTTCTTCTGTGTCTGATGTTCCTGGGAGGCTGTATGTTCTATGGCTCTATAGTCTGTGAGTGGTGCTCTATCCCGTCACTGACCGCACACACAGACAATCTTATTTAAGCACAATAACAAAATGTTTACCTTGTCACTTTTCCAAACGTTTAAGCAGGTTTTCTGAACAGACCTGGTGGTGTTGTCTAACCCGTGTTAATCCCTCAGACCTGTCGTCCCACTGCGTGCTGCGGTACCAGGAGCAGGGGGTGTGGGCAGCGGCCTCGGCTGCCCTCAGCTGCTCTCCCTGGGTCCTGGGGGTGGTCGTCCTGTCGCTGTATCACTGCTGCTGGTCCTCCACCACGCTGCTCCTACAGCTCTACCAGGTCTGCTCCGGTCCGTGGGGTTAAAGGGCACTGCTCTGCTGCTCCACATCTAATAACCAAGTGCTGCCTTGTGTTTGTCCAGATTCTGTTTCTCGGGTTAACGACTCCTGAAGTACGGAGTCTGACGGTGCATCAGAGGAAAGTGAAGCAGAGCGTGTCGCTGAGGCAGAACCCCTACAAGTGAGTATTGTCTGACACTTCTTGTCCCACCTCTGGTCAGTACTGACTGTGAATAACCTGGTTAATCTGTCCCGTGTGTGTGTGTGGTCAGTCTGGGCGTCCTGAGGAACCTGGTGTCCTTCTTCCAGCTCCGATGCTGTGGTCTGTTCAAACCCGCCGTCATCGACTGGACTCAGCAGTCTCCCATGGACCAGAGCCTGTTCGGACACAGCGACCTGGTCTGACCAATCACAGGCCTCCTGCCCTGAAGACACGCCCCCTACACACACGGTTTGACCAATCACGCGGCTCCTCCTCGGGCCCGATAGAACAGTGTATTTATTTATTTTTGTGAAAGCCGTGAGTGAAAATCGACTTTGTGGAAAAAGCTGCTGCCTTAAACTGAAATCACAGAAGAACTTTGAAATTCCCCCAAAATGATGTTCAAGGCTCAGAAATACATTTAATATTAACAATTTGTAAAAAAAATAAATAAAAATGGAGGAAGACGGTAAGGTTAATTTTGTCCTGGGTTTTGATTAGTCCTGGTTTAGACGTGTTTTAGTCCAGGTTTACACGGAGTAGGTTTGGACTCTAACCATGAGAGGACCGGGACTAGACTATTATTTCAGCTCCTTTTCTTAACTTTTTCAAATGTGTCATATTTAAATGTAGATATTACGTGTATTTCTGTCTTTGACACATTAATACTCCAGTCTGTCTCTGGTGTTGCTCCTGTCTGCTTCTCCAAACCACCGTCGGCAGGATTCGAGCAGCTCTGAGGCGTCCATGGTTCCCGTTCACAGTTAAAGGTGAACTCTAAAAAGCCTCAGTACCTTTTGTTTTCTACGACTCAATGAAACCTATTTTTATCGAGTTTCTGAAGAAAAGAGAATCTTTGTACATCATCGGTTTGTCTTTTGTAAAAGCTGCATGTGTTTATAATAACCACTATTTCAATAAACGGAGTTGTGCCTGTCTTTTACTCCAGAGTTTTATTTTTACTCTTGTTCAGGACGGATAAAGTCCAGTCTTAATCCCAGATTTAGTCCCTGTTCAGTCCTGTTTTAATCCCGGTTCAGACCCGAGTTATTCCTGGTGTGGTTTTAATCCTGAGTTTAGTCCAAGGTTTGGGTTAGGTTTTTGTCCAGGCCTCGCTTAGTCCCATTTTAGACTTGGTTCTTGTTTTAGACCTGGGTTAGTCTTGGTTTAGTCCTGGTCTAGACCTGGGTTAGTCTTGGTAGAGTCTAGGTTCGAAGCTGATCCAGGTTTAGACTTTATTTAGTTCACTCCCGGTTTAGACCTGATTATAATCTGGGTTTAGACCCGATTATAATCTGGGTTTAGACCTGGTTTAGACCTGGTTTAGTCCTGATTTAGTTCGAGGTTTAGTTTTATGCTTCTGTCCTGGTTTATAACTGTTGCCATGTGTTTAGACTGAGTTAGGTCCTTGTCTAGTCCTGGTTCAGTCCTGATGTAGTCTTGGTAGAGTCTGGGTTAGACTTGGTTTTGTCCAGGTTTAGTTCTGTTTGGTTTCCTCTGGGTCTGGTTTAGCTCTGGTTTATTTCTTTAGTCTTGGTTTAAGAACTAGTTTAGTCCTAGTTGAGTCTTAGTAAATGCACTCACTGACCTACTCTCGCTGTTTAGTGAACATTCATGAGGACGTCCTACAGAAGACTTTCACCAAACAGCTTCATCGAGTTGTCCTTGGATTAATCCTACCTTTAGTCTTTGTAAAGTCCTGGTTTAGTCCTGATGTAGTCCTCCTTTAATCCTACCTTTAGTCTTTGTAAAGTCCTGGTTTAGTCCTGATGTAGTCCTCGTTTAATCCTACCTTTAGTCTTTGTAAAGTCCTGGTTTAGTCCTGATGTAGTCCTCCTTTAATCCTACCTTTAGTCTTTGTAAAGTCCTGGTTTAGTCCTGATGTAGTCCTCGTTTAATCCTACCTTTAGTCTTTGTAAAGTCCTGGTTTAGTCCTGATGTAGTCCTCCTTTAATCCTACCTTTAGTCTCTGTAAAGTCCTGGTTTAGTCCTGATGTAGTCCTCGTTTAATCCTACCTTTAGTCTCTGTAAAGTCCTGGTTTAGTCCTGATGTAGTCCTCGTTTAATCCTACCTTTAGTCTTTGTAAAGTCCTGGTTTAGTCCTGATGTAGTCCTCCTTTAATCCTACCTTTAGTCTTTGTAAAGTCCTGGTTTAGTCCTGATGTAGTCCTCGTTTAATCCTACCTTTAGTCATTGTAAAGTCCTGGTTTAGTCCTGATGTAGTCCTCCTTTAATCCTACCTTTAGTCTTTGTAAAGTCCTGGTTTAGTCCTGATGTAGTCCTCCTTTAATCCTACCTTTAGTCTTTGTAAAGTCCTGGTTTAGTCCTTGGGTTAGTCTTGGTTTTCGCCCTGGTTTTAGTCCAGTTTTAATCTTTGAAAACAGAATAAACTTGACTCAGAACAAATCTTTTTATTAAACCATTTTTATTAAAAGCAGAAAAGGCTTGAATGAATCGAATGAAAAAAGCTGAACAGAACTGTCTTTAATGTTGTTGAAAGTAAAAGTAAAAGGTTAAGGCGTCTCTTCAACGACAAGTCCTCACTCTCGTTCCTCCAACATGGCCTCGTTCCCCAAACCGAAGCCTTTAGGACCGAAGTTTTTAGCGTAGCACACTGAAAGAACAGATGCAAAACAACTCGATGTATAATTCAAATATGTATTATTTATATTTAAAAAAAAAAACAACAAACCATTTTCTGCTTTGATCAAAATAACTCTCACAGAAACGACAGATTTTAAATGACTCTTCATCTTAAATCTCCAAAATAATGTAACTCTTCACACTTTAGGTTATTAACACTGAACACATTTATGTTCTTCACTGCTGACTCAAAAACACTCGCTTTAGTCCTAAACTTAGTCCTGGTTTAGTCCTGGTTTAGACCTGGTTTAGACCTGGTTTAGTCCTCGTTTAGTCCTGGTTTAGTCCTGGTTTAGACCTGGTTTAGACCTGGTTTAGTCCTGGTTTAGACCTGGTTTAGTCCTGATTTAGACCTGGTTTAGACCTGGTTTAGACCTGGTTTAGACCTGGTTTAGTCCTGGTTTAGTCCTCGTTTAGTCCTGGTTTAGACCTGGTTTAGACCTGGTTTAGTCCTGGTTTAGACCTGGTTTAGACCTGGTTTAGTCCTGGTTTAGACCTGGTTTAGACCTGGCTTAGTCCTGGTTTAGTCCTGGTTTAGACCTGGTTTAGTCCTGGTTTAGACCTGGTTTAGACCTGGTTTAGTCCTCGTTTAGTCCTGGTTTAGTCCTGGTTTAGACCTGGTTTAGTCCTGGTTTAGTCCTGGTTTAGACCTGGTTTAGACCTGGTTTAGTCCTGGTTTAGTCCTGGTTTAGTCCTGGTTTAGTCCTGGTTTAGTCCTGGTTTAGACCTGGTTTAGACCTGGTTTAGTCCTGGTTTAGTCCTGGTTTAGACCTGGTTTAGTCCTCGTTTAGTCCTCGTTTAGACCTGGTTTAGTCCTCGTTTAGTCCTCGTTTAGTCCTCGTTTAGTCCTCGTTTAGTCCTGGTTTAGTCCTGGTTTAGTCCTCGTTTAGTCCTCGTTTAGTCCTGGTTTAGTCTTGGTTTAGTCCTGGTTTAGTCCTGGTTTAGTCCTGGTTTAGACCTGGTTTAGTCCTCGTTTAGTCCTCGTTTAGTCCTCGTTTAGTCCTCGTTTAGTCCTGGTTTAGTCCTCGTTTAGTCCTGGTTTAGTCCTCGTTTAGACCTGGTTTAGTCCTGGTTTAGTCTTGGTTTAGTCCTGGTTTAGTCCTGGTTTAGTCCTGGTTTAGTCCTGGTTTAGTCCTGGTTTAGTCCTGGTTTAGTCCTGGCGGGACAAAGCGCTCCAGATGAAACTATAGAAATAAAAGTCTAGTTTTACGGAGACATGGTTCTGTTTCCAGTGAAAACATTAAACTACTTTAGATTGTGACTCATTCGATAAATCTAACGTTACATCCAGTCCTTCCCACATATGTCTTTGTACCTTTGCAGTAGATCTCTCCGTCTTTATCGGTGACGGTGGTGGACTCCAGACTCTTCCCGCACAGAGCGCAGCGGAAACAGGTTTTATGCCACGGCTTCAAACAAACACAATTAATGTTGATTAAATCTTCACAGACATCTTTCACTTTAATAAAACACATTATTCAGCATCACATTCAGGACTAAATACTGGAATTTAGTTCATTAACTCAGCCGAAAATGTGGATAAAATTATACACGATAGGGCCTTAATGCTACTGCCATATTTCACTCTAATGTCTGACCATTTGAAAACATCTGACACAGATAATGAGCAAAAACAAAAAGATAGATCAAACTGCAGCTGGAGGAGAAGCACACTCAGGTTTCTTTAAGTTTGAAGGCATTTTCTAAATTTAACCAAACTTTAATCAGAAAAAACACTAGTTGTTTCATCATTTTTAAGTTAAAGATTAATAAAGTATGTACCTTCCCAGCTCCCATGACCTTCTCCGCAGCGTACACGGCTTTGGAGCAGCGAGGACATCGGTCAGAGCCGCCGAACTTCTGAGAAAACTTCCCCGGGTTAGAGCCGGAGGAAGCTGCTTTTGGTTTGGACCTGAGACAGAAAAATAAACATCTCTTTGTTCATGTTTTGGACCGTCTACCGTCATGTTTAAGCCGACTGTGACTGTGACGTTACTCTTGTTGTTGCGAGTCAGGCTTCTCTCCGATCGGGTCCGAGCTCAGGGCCCCGGCTCCTTGGCCGTAGCCGTAGCCTTTTGGACCGTATTTCTTGCCGTAGCAGGATTTACAGTAGATCTCGGACTCGTGAGCAGCGACCGTGTGGCTGTCCAGACCCTTCCTGCAGGACACTGAGGACGGAAAAGAGACTCTTTAATATGATGCTTCTCTGAACTTTCGATGAAGACGTCATGTTGCTCAAAGCCAAAAGTCAGAGTTGCTTCAGAAGAAAAACCCACTGGTCAGAATTTTAAATGGAAGCTTGTTTGGTCCTAACATTATATCTGACCTTTCTCTGTCCATGCCTGACCCCTGTGTGTGTGATTTAGTGGGAGTTAATCCTGCAGTTGGTCCTAAACCGGTCTTGGTCTGGTCTTTGTTGGGTCTCTGTGGATCTCGGACTAAACCCACAGCAGTCGTTTATCAGTCAGAGAGTTTCTATTTGTGGAAACGAGAACAGACAGAGCCCAGCTGATGGTGTTTCTGTTCAACAAACAGAGTCTGGGTTAGACCTGGTTTAGTCCTGGTTCAGACCTGGTTTAGTCCAGGTTAAGACATGGTTCAGACCTGGTTTAGTCCAGGTTAAGACCTGATTTAGTTATGGTTAGGTCCAGGTTTAGTCCTGGTTTAGTCCTGTTTTTTTCTGTCCGTTCCCTTGTCTAAATCCTTTTACCCAGACTCCTCTCTGTCTGTGTGGAGTGTTAAACCTGACTCACTGCAGATGAAGCATGTTTTGTGGAAGCTTCTGCCGTTGCACTGGATCTCTTCAGCGTGATACACCGTCTTCTCACAGGACGCACACTTGGCCCCTCCTCCCCACTGAGGCATCTGTGACCAGAGTTAAACAGAACAACACCCACTGAGGCATCTGTGACCAGAGTTAAACAGAACAACACTCACTGAGGCATCTGGGACCGGAGTTAAACAGAACAACACTCACTGAGGCATCTGTGACCGGAGTTAAACAGAACAACACCCACTGAGGCATCTGTGACCAGAGTTAAACAGAACAACACTCACTGAGGCATCTGTGACCAGAGTTAAACAGAACAACACTCACTGAGGCATTTGTGACCAGAGTTAAACAGAACAACACTCACTGAGGCATCTGTGACCAGAGTTAAACAGAACAACACCCACTGAGGCATCTGTGACCAGAGTTAAACAGAACAACACTCACTGAGGCATCTGGGACCGGAGTTAAACAGAACAACACCCACTGAGGCATCTGTGACCAGAGTTAAACAGAACAACACCCACTGAGGCATCTGTGACCGGAGTTAAACAGAACAACACCCACTGAGGCATCTGTGACCAGAGTTAAACAGAACAACACCCACTGAGGCATCTGTGACCAGAGTTAAACAGAACAACACCCACTGAGGCATCTGTGACCAGAGTTAAACAGAACAACACTCACTGAGGCATCTGGGACCGGAGTTAAACAGAACAACACCCACTGAGGCATCTGTGACCAGAGTTAAACAGAACAACACCCACTGAGGCATCTGTGACCAGAGTTAAACAGAACAACACTCACTGAGGCATCTGTAACCAGAGTTAAACAGAACAACACTCACTGAGGCATCTGTGACCAGAGTTAAACAGAACAACACTCACTGAGGCATCTGGGACCGGAGTTAAACAGAACAACACCCACTGAGGCATCTGTGACCAGAGTTAAACAGAACAACACTCACTGAGGCATCTGTGACCAGAGTTAAACAGAACAACACTCACTGAGGCATCTGTGACCAGAGTTAAACAGAACAACACTCACTGAGGCATTTGTGACCAGAGTTAAACAGAACAACACTCACTGAGGCATCTGTGACCAGAGTTAAACAGAACAACACTCACTGAGGCATCTGTAACCAGAGTTAAACAGACAGAGTTAAACAGACAGAGTTAAACAGAACAACACTCACTGAGGCATCTGGGACCGGAGTTAAACAGAACAACACTCACTGAGGCATCTGGGACCGGAGTTAAACAGAACAACACTCACTGAGGCATCTGGGACCGGAGTTAAACAGAACAACACTCACTGAGGCATCTGGGACCGGAGTTAAACAGAACAACACTCACTGAGGCATCTGGGACCGGAGTTAAACAGAACAACACTCACTGAGGCATCTGGGACCGGAGTTAAACAGAACAACACTCACTGAGGCATCTGTGACCAGAGTTAAACAGAACAACACTCACTGAGGCATCTGTGACCAGAGTTAAACAGAACAACACTCACTGAGGCATCTGTGACCAGAGTTAAACAGAACAACACCCACTGAGGCATCTGTGACCAGAGTTAAACAGAACAACACTCACTGAGGCATCTGTGACCAGAGTTAAACAGAACAACACTCACTGAGGCATCTGTGACCAGAGTTAAACAGAACAACACTCACTGAGGCATCTGTGACCAGAGTTAAACAGAACAACACTTACTGAGGCATCTGTGACCAGAGTTAAACAGAACAACACTCACTGAGGCATCTGTGACCAGAGTTAAACAGAACAACACTCACTGAGGCATCTGTGACCGGAGTTAAACAGACAGAGTTAAACAGAACAACACTCACTGAGGCATCTGTGACCAGAGTTAAACAGAACAACACTCACTGAGGCATCTGTGACCAGAGTTAAACAGAACAACACTCACTGAGGCATCTGTGACCGGAGTTAAACAGACAGAGTTAAACAGAACAACACTCACTGAGGCATCTGTGACCAGAGTTAAACAGAACAACACTCACTGAGGCATCTGTGACCGGAGTTAAACAGAACAACACCCACTGAGGCATCTGTGACCAGAGTTAAACAGAACAACACCCACTGAGGCATCTGTAACCAGAGTTAAACAGAACAACACTCACTGAGGCATCTGTGACCAGAGTTAAACAGAACAACACTCACTGAGGCATCTGTAACCAGAGTTAAACAGACAGAGTTAAACAGACAGAGTTAAACAGAACAACACTCACTGAGGCATCTGTGACCAGAGTTAAACAGAACAACACTCACTGAGGCATCTGTGACCAGAGTTAAACAGAACAACACTCACTGAGGCATCTGTGACCAGAGTTAAACAGAACAACACTCACTGAGGCATCTGTGACCAGAGTTAAACAGAACAACACCCACTGAGGCATCTGTGACCAGAGTTAAACAGAACAACACTCACTGAGGCATCTGTGACCAGAGTTAAACAGAACAACACTCACTGAGGCATCTGTGACCGGAGTTAAACAGAACAACACTCACTGAGGCATCTGTGACCAGAGTTAAACAGAACAACACCCACTGAGGCATCTGTGACCAGAGTTAAACAGAACAACACCCACTGAGGCATCTGTGACCAGAGTTAAACAGAACAACACTCACTGAGGCATCTGTGACCAGAGTTAAACAGAACAACACTCACTGAGGCATCTGTGACCAGAGTTAAACAGAACAACACTCACTGAGGCATCTGTGACCAGAGTTAAACAGAACAACACTCACTGAGGCATCTGTGACCGGAGTTAAACAGAACAACACTCACTGAGGCATCTGTGACCAGAGTTAAACAGAACAACACCCACTGAGGCATCTGTGACCAGAGTTAAACAGAACAACACTCACTGAGGCATCTGTGACCGGAGTTAAACAGAACAACACTCACTGAGGCATTAACACATACAAACCCATGTTTCTATAAAAAAGTGAACTTCCCAAAACTTAGTTGTGTTTGTTGCCTTTAGCTCCGACATAATAAGAATCAAGGATTTTGTTCTTTTGGTCATGACCCACAGCTCCTGACCAAAGGTGAGTTTATGAACGTAGATCGACCAGTAAATCGAGAGCTTTGCCTTGCAGCTTAACTCCTTAAGCGTCTTAATTACCTCAGTGACTTCAGCCCGGGTGATGGACAAGTCTTCGGGTGATGGACAAGTCTTCGGGTGATGGACAAGTCTTCGGCCTCTGCCTCCTCAGTGGAAGACATGTCGGTTGGGTTGAGGAGATCCTGTATTCCTTTCACCGTCCAACAATGTCCCCAGTTGAGGTCAGCAGATTCCCAGCTCCACTGTAAACAGTGTTGGCAGGGCACTGCTTCCCCCTACTGAGGCACCGGACGGTTTGCCAGAATTTCTTCGAGGCCGACCGATAGTCCTTTTCCATGGCGTCACCGAACTCCTCCCAGACCCGAGTTTTAGACCCAACAACCACCCGGGCTGCAGCCCGCTTGGCCTGCCTCAGCTGCCTCAGGAGTCCCACGAGCCAACCAGGCTCGGTAGGTCTCCTTCTTCAGCTTGACAGCATCCCTTACTTCCGACGTCCACCACCGGGTTCGGGGGTTGCCGCCTCGACAGACACCGGAGACTTTACAGCCACGTTTTGGTTTGATCTTAGTGAAAGCAGCAAGTCGCACTGCGGAAGGTCGCTGTGTCTTTATTTAATTATTGTAAAGCACTTTGTCACTCTCGCCTGAACGTGAACATGAACGTGAACATGAACAGAGACTGTTTTCAGCTTAGATGCACCAGAGGGCGATAGTGGGCGCTTCAAACACACAGCTACAACTCAATTCACCATCGAAAGACTTAGAAAACGATTTATGAAGGTAAAAATGTTACTTAGTTCTGCTTTAAAAGTTCACTGAATAGGTTCAAGTTTAGTTTGATGGGTGATGACCCGAGCAATATTTCAGGAGTTGATAAATGGAGACACCACTGAGTAAAGAGTAAATGTTTGTTTGAGCAGGTAAAGGATTTTACAGCTCAACACGGTTTTTATCAAATGTGGATGTATTTTAAAAGTGTAAAAGTAAAATTAATCTAATGAGCCGGACTTTTGTTGATGTAGATGTTGCAGGATTCGTTAGAGAATAAATAATGGCTCCAAAACTCAGGGCGGGTCTGAAACTTTATGTAGAGTTAGACCTGATTCTGAGACTGAGACCAGACGGCTTTCATTAGTGTGGGTCAAAGAAGAGGTTCTTTTTTTTCTTAAAATCCTACCGCCTTTGTAAACAATAAGAATCACCAAGAGATTTTAAGAAATGATCACACGTTCCCATTTAATCTCTTCATGAAAGTGCATTATTATCAGTGAAATGACACAAAGAGGTGTCGGTGAGTGGCTCATGTCAGAGTCCTGGTATGTGTCCAAAAATAGACCAGGCTTTAGACAAAAGACCACAATTCAAGCAACTATCCCTTTACTTTCATTTAAAAAAGACAAAAGACAGATACATTCTCACTTGGGCCATTGCAATTAAACATTTTAGATTGGCTTTCAGGCTTAAAAGAGTAAATATAGACGTAAGAGTAGTGTATTATTTGGAAAAGTCTGGCCAAAATGAACCCCTTTGAACAGAATAACAGTAAAATAAATCAAACTATTGAGTAGAAAAATTGATTTGTAAAGTGTTTGTGGTCATCTTTTGACTCTAAATGGTTAAATAAATCAAAAAGTCACCAAAAACATAACCATATCTTAAATAAAATGTGTCTAATTGTAATGTAACAGCTGTAGATTTTATTTTAGATCCAGAGCTAATAAAAGAAAGAAGCGTCCTCACCTTGAGTCCAGAGTCGGTCTGTCCTCAGTCGAGTATTGTCCTCAGTGTGAAGCTCTTAAATGTCGTTTCTATCAGTGAACAGTGAAGGCATCGTCCCAAAAATAACCCTGTGACAGACGCTGCTCCGGACGTTCATCAGGATATTATTATCACTGATGCTCGACAGTCGTGTGGGCTTCAGGGAAATCACCCGAGAGTTCCTGCTGATGACTTCACTTAGGATTTAAACAGCAATCGACAAGAGCATCAGCGAAAACTCTTCAGCCTGGACCAAGGCAAGTGGGGTTTAACGGTTTTTATTCAGGCTTGTCCTCACTGGGTTCACTTTTCTTTAGGAGACATTCAGCTCCTGACAATAGAACTCCTGGGATCAGGCTCCACCAGGATGAGGTACAGTTCAAGTGATGCTTTTGGGCTGTTTTCTGTTTAGAAGCTCACTGTGGGTCAGTCTGGCAGACGTCCCGTTGTGAGGGGTATGTGTTCTGCTCACTTAGATTTTTCTCTCCACACTGGCTCTTTACATTTGCTTCTCAACCTGCTTTCCTCAGTCTGCAGCCAGTGTGTTTATTTCAGCAGGACAGAGAAATGCAGAATCAAAGAGCAGCTTTACATTTACAGATAATTAAGAGAAAATGTGTTTCTCAGTTTTTACAGTAATTATCCAGATTAAGAGGAACATTCAGGTAAACTGCAGAGAAGGCTGAGGTACACAATAGAAGCTTGCAGGTCAAAGTCTCCCAAAAGGGAGCCAGTGTAAAAGGCTGAAGTGTGTGGACTCTGTTGAGTGCAGGTTCACAGAGATGCTGTTGACTTTCAGCTGCAGTCTGTACTTTTGACTTTTAACACTTCATCTAAAGCCAACACATGATGGACTCTCACAGCTCAGTGGAGTGAGGCTGATCAATTATGGACGCATTTTTCCGGTCAGCAGGCAACGGTTAAGTTAAATGCCTTGCCCAAGGACACAACGACAGTATGAACTGTAGGGAGAGCGGGATTTGAACCGCTTACCTTCTGATTGACAGACGACCGCTCTACCACTGAGCCACTGTGCCCAAGATGTAAACCAAGATGACTATAAGGTCAGAGAACTATGTTAATATCAGCTCTCACTGGTGGATGTATTAATTGTCAAAATTTATTTTCTGAACTGGTACTAACAATAATAACACCAACAAATAAAGTGTGTGTGTGTGTGTGTGTGTGTGTGTGTGTGTGTGTGTGTGTGTGTGTGTGTGTGTGTGTGTGTGTGTGTGTGTGTGGGGGTGTGTGGGGGTGTGTGGGGGTGTGTGGGGGTGTGTGTGTGTATGACAGGATGCGTGTGTGTGTGTGTGTGTGTGTGACAGGATGTGTGTGTGTGTGTGACAGGATGTGTGTGTGTGTGTGACAGGATGTGTGTGTGTGTGTGTGTGTGTGTGTGTGTGTGTGAGACAGGATGTGTGTGTGTGTGTGACAGGATGTGTGTGTGTGTGTGTGTGTGTGTGTGTGTGTGTGTGTGTGTGTGAGACAGGATGTGTGTGTGTGTGTGTGACAGGATGTATGTGTGTGTGTGTGTGTGTGTGTCTGTGTCTGTGTGGGGGTGTGTGACAGGATGTATGACTGTGTGTGTGTGTGTGTGTGTGTGTGTGTGTGTGTGTGTCTGTGTCTGTGTGGGGGTGTGTGACAGGATGTATGTGTGTGTGTGTGTGTGACAGGGTGTATGACTGTGTGTGTGTGTGTGTGTGTGTCTGTGTCTGTGTGGGGGTGTGTGACAGGATGTGTGTGACAGGATGTGTGTGTGTGTGTGACAGGATGTGTGTGTGTGTGTGTGTGACAGGATGTGTGTGTGTGTGTGACAGGATGTGTGTGTGTGTGTGAGAGACTGGGCTGTGTTTACAGAAGTTACTGTTTTGTGAGGAATGTTCTCTCACACATCAGTTACACTCCTGATTATTAATAAAATACCCTAACTCCAAATGCTAATCCCTTAAGAACAAATCATAAAAACGTAACAAAGTTAATAAGGAGCTTAACAATTTGAGCTCGAGTTTGAATCTTATTTAATATTTTTAAATGATATGGACAAATAGAAAAATATATAGAAGAAAATCACAGCAAACAAATCTTAATCAAAACTTTTTAAACATTAAATGATATACTGAGCTGAGAATGCTTCTTTTCCTTTTAAATTGTAGGATTGTTTTGGGCTCCTATCTCATCACACATTGTCCTCCTCTTGTGTTGGACCTAAATGACAGACAGAAAGAATGTGTTAGTAAAACTACATTCTAAAAGAGGAACATTTACAGCTTTTATAAAAATTTGTTCATTATTGAGTCTTATATTAGGTTAACCTGTTTCTTTCATTGCTAATTCTTCATTCTTCTGAACAAAATAACCCATACAATATAATACACCAAACATGACGACGGCCACCAGCGCTATGCCAAAAGCGGTAAACTGAAAAAAATAAAAAAGATTAATCAATATTTATTTTATTTATTTGTCCATAAAGACAATAAGCAGATATTCACCAAACCACATCTAATACAGCTCAGTTGAATCTACCTGAGCCTCATTTTATTTGTTGAAAAAGAACCAGAAGAAATAAATTCCCCAAGAACAAGCAGGAAGTGAAGACAGCAGCAGTAAAGACTCAGAACAGGACCAAAAAGAAACCCAACTATCAGAACAGCTTTATGTTAATGGAGTTTGCAGTGAGAAGGTCAGGTGTCCACATGCTTTTAAACTTGTTTTGTCTCATTCTGTAAAGACAAGGTTTTATTTGTTTAGTTCAAACTCACCTGAGATATGGTGTCACACAACAAAGTCTCCTGCTGTCGTTTAAACGCCTCTGTTTCATTTCCTCTTGGTCTGCACCACTGTAAAGCTCCAGTTTCAGTGTATTCTCCTCCCCACTTTGAGCATCCACAGGCCACGTACCGGCCGTCGATAAAGAAGAAAAACAGCCAGATGCATCCTGTGAGCAGAGAGTACAGGACTTTTAAACAAAAGTCTTTTTTATCCTTTGACTTTGGATCCAGAAAAAATGCAAAACCACAGCTGAGAATGAAAGGCACTATGGCATAAAAAGCACATATCCATGGATTTAATCCAGGCTGGCAAGGACAAATAAAATCACTGTCAACAATTTTCTCAAAACCAGCAAGAACAACACTGGAGATCCCCAATTTTACAACTTGGCTCTTTAAAAACAATTTTACATTCTTCATCTCTTTAACAACCATGTTGACAGATAAATGCAATGAACGGCTATAAATTTGTCGTCTCTGTTCTTATTCTTCTCCTGAGTCTCTGGAAAGTCTTAAATAACTTCTCTCACTTATCTACCCTCGATCATTCTCTCCTCCCCTAAAGTACAAACACAACTGAACTGTGTCCAGTGGAGGTGGAGACAAAGAACCCAAGAGAAAATGAAACCTCTCTGAAAATACCACGAGGTCAAGTCAAGAAGCTTGTTACTGTCATTTTTACCACATAAACCTGATTCAGTAAAAAGTGAAGGGTGCTACATAAACAACATAAAACATATAGTTACAAACAGAACAATGACACAGAGTTTGTCCCAGCTAAATAAATTAGTACAGAACAAAAAGAAATGTGTGCAAACTTGAGAAACTGTAAAAACCTTTAAAATCAAGATTTAAACAAAATCACCTCGTCATACCTCAGTTTTCAGACCAGACTGTTTTATTATTTATTACTAATACTTTTATAAGTAGTATTAAGTAGTAAAGTATTAAGTATTAAAAATACATGTTTTCTAGAAAAGATCCAGAAAAGAATTCCAAGTCTCTAAAATCTCTTCTAAAACATTCCTTTAACAAATTACTGCTCAGGTTTTGCTTTCACTGTCTGACTTCTTCATGACAGACAAAGATTTGAAGGCATCATTGGAACTTGCTAACGCCTCTGTTCATGAGTCTACAACACGTCAAACACTGAACAAGCAGGATACACACACTTTTTACAAAAGAAGGATATTAATGTTATACCAGAGACACACTTTCCTGACGCAGACACACACATATATATATATATATATATATATATATATATATATATATATATATATATATATATATGTATATATATGTGTATATATGTGCATACAGTACACTCGCCTAAATGATTATTAGGAACACCTGAAATAACCACTCGTTACAACCGAGGTCTGCAGCAAAGCATTTGTGAAGCCACAACACTCACAACCTTGAGGCGGATGGGCTACAACAGCAGAAGACCCCCCCGGGTACCACTCATCTCCACTACGAATAGGAAAAAGAGGCTACAATTTGCACGAGCTCACCAAACTTGTACAGTTGAAGACTGGAAAAATGTTGTCTGGTCTGATGAGTCTGGATTTCTGTGAGACATTCAGATGGTAGAGCCCGAATTTGGCGTAAAAAGAATGAGAACATGGATCCATCATGCCTTGTTCCCACTGTGCAGCTGGTGCTGGGGGTGTAATGGTGTGGGGGATGTTTTCTTGGCACACTTTAGGCCCCTTAGTGTCAATTGGGCATCGTTTAAATGCCACGGCCGACCTGAGCATTGTTTCTGACCATGTCCATCCCTTTATGACCACCATGTACCCATCCTCTGATGAATACTTCCAGCAGGATAATGCACCATGTCACAAAGCTTCAATCATTTCAGACTGGTTTCTTGAACATGACATGAGTAACTGAACTAAACTGGCCCCCACAGTCACAGATCTCAACCCAATAGAGAATCTTTGGGATGTGGTTGAACGGGAGCTTCGTGCCCTGGATGTGCATCCCACAAATCTCCATCATCTGCAAGATGCTCTCCTCTCAATATGGGCCAACATTTCTAAAGAATGCTTTCAGCAGCTTGTTGAGTCAATGCCAGAAGAATTAAAGCAGTTCTGAAGGTGACAGGGGGTCAAACACAGTATTAGTCTGGTGTTCCTAATAATCCTTTAGGTGAGTCTATATGATCTATAGTCTGCACCATGCAGCGATGACAGAAGTTAGATTCCATCACAGAGTTTCAAATTTTTGCATTGGGAACCATAAAATTATTAAAGGAAAATTATAATTTTGTCAATCTGAGATAGAATATTTAGTCTAAGTGTTAAGTACGAAATGTTGCTCCTTCCCACTCTGAGGCTATTTCAAAAGCTTTGAAGCCAAAAACTGTAGAACAAATGTGGAAATTATTAGGAATAGCAGGTTATAGCAGGCTGTGGATTGTAACTTTTCTGTATTAATATCTCCATTACGAGGTCTGATAAAAACTGCAGGCCAAAGCGATAACTAGGCTTAATTAAAGTGAAAAATAAGTAATTTTCTGCGTTAAAAGAAGGCATGCAAATAATAAAGCAATAGGAAATTCTAATTATAAAAAATGTTCCATACTTAGCGGAGAGAGAAGGCTATTCATCAGCAGTGATGAAGCGCGATACTGTAGTAGTATAACAACCAATAGTTTAATACAGCTCAAGATTAGACAGTATTGAAGAAGGTTTAGCACAAGCAGTGCATTTCTGACAAGTCCTGTATTTGTCTTAACACAAAATAGGAGAACAGTATATGATGTAATACTCTCATCTCTGAATTAATAAAACAGAGATGCAAAACAGTTAACTCAGTTACAAAAAAAATATCAGCCCAAAGAGAAAAAGCCATATGTCTGCTTGAATTTTGAAAACAGTGAGAACAGATGTACAATTAACCAACTGAAGCAGAGTTAACGTTATTTATAGATGTATTATGTTTTTGAGATATGTAGGATGGACATTGTGAAACTGAAAACAGATAATACTTTAACAGCACAGGTTTAAAAATCTACAACAGCAGTGTTTGATGTAAATGGATGAGCTTGAAGCATTGAGGAGTGAGAAATGGTATGTTAGGACTCAGTTATAATGGAAGAAGAAGACTAGGCATAAACCAGTGCTGACAAGTTAATCCTTGTTCAGGTAAAAGATGTTTGGGATGTTTCGAGCAGGGATCGAACCACCCACCCACCGGTCGAAGGACAGTCGCTCTACCTGTCGCCCTTTTGTCTGAGATATAGAGGCTTTCAAATCTGTTTAGTTCAAAGCAGTTAAACCAGTCTTGGATGGAACCAGTGAAGAAATAAGTAAATAAAGGGCTTTAGTAATGCATTACGGAAGTTTTACTAGTTCAAATAAAGAAATTCTAACCCATTTATGCATCGGCAAAAGCAGTACTAGCATATCTGAATTCTGCGTGGTTGCCTCTGTCAGCTTGTACAGTCAATTAAATGAGAAGTGTTCAGAACAAAACTCCTGCTGTTTCAGTGGACATATTTCATACTGCGAACACTAGTTATAGACAGGCCTCCAGTGCACTCAAAACACCAACACAGACTCTGTGTAAGACCCAAAATAAGACCAGAGTCAAATCAGAGCTGGGATCTGCTTTGGGGATAGAAACAGACTCCGAGCTGGATTTTTTAATTTATTTTAGGATCTGTGGCGGGGCTGGGAGGCTGAGAACACAAGTGGACCCTCTGGATGTGGGAAGCTCTGAGGGCAGACCAGCCGGTTCACGAGACCCTTTCACAGACTGTACTCAACAGACGGAGGCCTGAGGATCTGGAGATGTTTCTCACTTTACAGGAAGAGTCTTTCACTTAAGTCACTTGAACATTCATCAACCAGAGATGAATGTTTGTATGACTTTTTTGTTAATCTTATCAACCCATTTAAACAAGAGCATAATTCTAATGTTTTGTTATTTTGTTTTTGTGCAGTCATGGCTGTTATGTTCTGGCTGCAGAGCCCAACTTTGGGAAATCATCTAAAGTATAGAACAAATGACCCTTTGGCCCTGGAGTTGTGCGCCCACCTACAGCCGAATTGTCCCAGACACAACTCTGCAGGAGACAGGTGTGTCAGCCACATGCCCACAGTCCCATCTCTCACAAGAACCATGATGTTTAGGAAACATGCAGCAGTTTTGTTCTGTATCAGCTTTACACCAGAACATCAAGACTAGGGTTATCTCTTATTTACACTGCTGCAGACTTCTGTGTTTTCTCTCAAACACTGTGTCTGTTTGTGTATCACACCACAGTAAAGTAATTAAATGTCATTAAAGTCAAAATGACATTACTTACTACTTACTTACTCTGTGTGATAGGTCTCATTTAGTCTCTTTTAATAAATCCTTCTCCTCCACGGCACCAGTGAAGTTCGGTGTGCCACAAGGGTCTGTGCTCGGTCCCATACTTTTTTCACTATATGTTACACCATTGGGACAAATCATCAGAAGTTATGGAGTGAACTTCCACTGTTATGCCGATGATACACAGCTGTATCTACCAATAAAAAATCATTTTCTCCAACTGAACAGAAACAAGACTGAACTAATCATCTTTGGAACAGAAACAAAGAGAAAGTGTCAGCAGTCACCTCGAGTCTCTTTCTCTAAAATCTAAAAACCAGGTTAAATCTAGGGGTCATCATGGACTCAGACTTCTGCACAACTACATCATCTGCATTTTATCACCTTAAAAACATTTCCAGAGTCAAAGGGATAATGTCTGAACCAGACTTAGAGAGACTTATTCATGCTTTTATCTGCAGCAGGTTAGATTACTGTAACGGCTGCTCACTGGTCTCTCAAAACCAGGGTTAAGACAGCTGCAGTTTATTCAGAACGCTGCTGCTCGGGTTCTAACTAACACCAGGAAGTACACATCAGTCCAGTTTTAAAATCTCTGCACTGGCTTCCTGTTGCTCAGAGAATAGACTTTAAAACAGCACTGCTGCTTTACAAGTCTCTAAATGGTTTAGCTCCAGAATATATTTCTGAAATGCTTGTAGCTTATGAGCCTCCTCGGACTCTGAGAACATCTGGGACAGGCCTCTGCTCGTGCCCAGAGTTAGAACTAGTGTTTAAGTTTCAGCAAAAACCTGGAACAGCCTCATCTTTAACAATGTTCATGGTTAAAAACCTTTCTTTTTAGCTCCGCCTACATCACAACTTAAAATGTTTTTTTATCTGCACTCTTCTTCTTTTATAATGTTTTTAATTTTTCTTATGTTTCTAAATCTAAATCTTTTAAATTGTCTTTTATTCCTGTAAAGCACTTAGAACTGTAGAAATAAAATTGCCTTGCCTTGACTAAAAGTGAATAATTCTACTGACGTCATGCGTCTAGAGGCCTGCCTCGTTTCAATTAAAACATGGATGTCTCAAAACTTCCTCCATTTGAACTCGGATAAAACAGAGCTCTTGTTAATTGGTATAAAAGTATTCCAATTTCTTTGATTTTATTTGTTTAATTTAGATTAAATTTTTTTTTTTGCTGGCCATAAATGAAAAGAATTTATATTGAGCAAACAGTTTTTTTTTTACACAGATCACAACTGGCAGTGTTTTTGTGCTTTGTTTTTTAATGTATAGCCCAATATGCTTGTTGGATATTGTTATTGATTGATATATAATAAATGGAAAATGCCCATCCCTAGTTAATACGTGTACCTGCGATCAGTTTTTCAGTTTAGGAACATTCCTCGAACAGGGCTGTGGAAAGTAAGACTGCCTTTTTAAAAGTGGAAAGACATTTGCTCTGGACTTTTTTTTTTATATATTTGTGACTTTGTCATAAAAAAGTACAAAGTTCACAAGACATTAAGTAACCAGTGATAACAGCATTATCAACAGCTACAAGCATTCATTTGTCCCGAGAGCCATCTTGTTTATGAATTCTGTCCAAAGGAGGAGATGGATCTTAACTAATAGTGATGGGGTGATTATTATTATTATAACATGTATAGTTTTTGATGATGTTGTTGCTGAAATGGGGTGGTTATGGAAGCGTTACTTTACTTTACTCTATTATGGGAATGATTGAAGTGATTGTTCTGTGTTTTTATTTATTTTTCTTATCACATAATATATCTTAAATCTTAAATTGAGGACAAGGTGTGCTCTGTGTTCCAGTGGTGAACATCACGGGCTTTTGGATCTTACCCTTTTTACCTGCAGGAGTATCAAGCAGTGTGTGTGTGTTTTATTTAACCTTGTATTATTTCCTGATTCCAAAATTAAAACTGACTTATAAACGTAATCAAACCTCTGCTGAAACTGTTTACAGACTGCTTCTGATCATAACCTGACATGTACATTAAGGACTTTTCACAGAAATAAAATCCTGAAAGACTAACAATCTTACAGCATTGGATTGATGCATCAGTTATAAGAACGGTTCAGGAATACATTTGAATTTCTCCCATTAGAAAGATTAACCTATATTCTTAATGGGAAGATTAATGTGGGTCTTGGGTCCCCGGACGGGTGGGGTGGGGTGGAGGGCAATGGAAGACACCTTAATATTGAATGAATGTTATTTTTATTTTATGTTCTAATTCACGAGTATGTATTTTTGTTGTTAAGTATTATATGTATCTGTTTAGTATTTAAATATACTGTTACATAGATTATATTGATTGTCACCAATATGTAATGGTATGACAAAATATATTATAAAAAACAAAAAGAAAGGAATGAAAGAAAGTAATGAAATACTCCGGAAGCTGAAGGGTTACCTCAGGGTGAAGTCAGAAACCACGACAGATAAATACAATCTTTTATTCTTTTAATAAGGTACAAAGTTCACAGGACACATAAAGCTCCCAGTGATAATGTTTAACTGCTGGGTTATTGTTTATTCAGTTATTGTATATTATAAAACTTATCTTAAATCTTACATTTTTAAGCCCCGCCCCTTCTTCATAAGCAGTGGCGTTTATGATGAAAGAGGCTGGATATAAAGAGCAGCAGACGAATGGACTTCTTCACTTCTGTCTGTGATGGACATCTCTGCACAGGGATCAAACCAGGTGCTATTTCTTTCAACTTTATTTATATCTAAGAATGCTCTAGAATTAGATTTTTACCTTGTTTGTCTTAATATTGAGCAATCTTTTAATTTCACAGAATAAAACAAATAATGGGAGCGCAGGTTTCCGTCAGGAATGAGACTCCTTACACCTGGCACTTTGCCTCCCAGGACTCCAGGAACCATGGGGTAAGAACTCATTTATGCAGTTCTGTGTTCTGAATCCTGCTTCAGATTTCTGCACGTCCTCAGATCAGTCAGTGAGGTCTTTATGTGTCTTTATTCTTCTCCACAGTACAAACGCATTGACCCTCACTGCTCCACATCTTATGAGGAGGCCAAGTTAATCCACCGCTACATCTACTTCAGATATGGGCATCACACATGGGATAGTTTTAAATATGAGTTTAACACTCATAAAGGGGACACCTCCTTCATCTTGAAGGAAACCTACGATCGTTCTCAGATTCAGATGCACTGCACCTCTGAGGGCGGCACACACTACTGTCCCAACTACGGTAAGTTCCAGGAACATATCACTTCTGCAATAAACAGCCAAAGGTATGTGCACCACTGCCCCTCAGACCTAAAAGAGTCCTGACCACCTCAGTCCAGAGTTCTTCTTACTCTGCTCTTTTTATGAGCTCCATACTGCTGAGGGGATAAACAGCTCTGTGCAGGACACTCCAGGTCCTACCTTCACTTACACCATGTCTTTATGGAGCTGCTCTCTTACCTCGGCTCATCTGAGCGTGTCTGCTACACTGCTAAATAAATAAAGCTGCACAGTTGAGTTTAGGTGCATGAGGAAAGAGAGATCTTTCAGCTTTCTCAGCAGTGTCCTCACTGATGAGAGCACAGACATTAGTGCTGGAGTTAGAATGTTTAAAACACCGCCTGATGCTTCCAGAGTTACCCCTATAGATACTGCTCTCACCCTCACAAACCCTCTCTAGTGTCCGGATACAAGCCTGGGATGCTCTGCCACTAATATAGAGTTCTGTTCAAACGTTTGCAGACTCTGTTAAAGATTGACATTTATTTGGAAAATATGACTGATAAAGCAAAAAAAAAAAAAAATTCCTCATTGAACCCCTGCGGACTCAGGCTTTAAGGGAGAGCAGTCGTCCTATAACCGGAAGGTTGGCAGTTTGAATCCCGCTCTCCCCACAGTTCATACTGCCGTTGTGTCCTTGGGCAAGACACTTAACCCACCTTGCCTCCAGTGTCTGTAGCTCTGGTGTATGAATGTGTGTGACTGCAGGTGTGTTTGGTGGAGGTAGGAGAAGGTTGAGCCCCTCTCTGTCTGTCCCAGGAGTGGAAGTGTGTGAATGGGGCGAGTGGAAGCACCATGTAAAGGGCTTTGGGAGCCTGAGAAGGGTGCAGGAAAGCACTATATAAATGCATGCCATTTACCGTTTACCATAACCCTTTAAACCCAAGCATGTTTTTTGGTGTGTCTGCTCAAAAAGGACATGTACACAGTAAATTGACTTTATCTCTGTAACTGCAAGGAATATTTCAATAATTCTTGTGTCAAAATGAAATGGGACTTGTGCATGTTACAGTTTCAGAATAAATCAAGATGGAAAACAACAAAATAACCCCCAAAAACATTTCTGCCTGAAAGAAACTACAATATTTGAATAAATATCCCCTTTAGATGAATGCAGTTGCAGCTCAAACACTATTTTAAATTACAGCCACACATGTCAACATTAACTGCAAAATATATAATTGTTCTAATGTGATAAAAAACAAAACTATTAAGATTTTAGTATGAAATGGTCAGGCGGAGTCTCCATTATAAAGAATAGGGCAGAATTTGGCAAATTTTTCGTACCACCTGTTTTTGTTTGCTGCTGTTTGGTCTGTGTTTGGAGAAAAATGTAAATGGCTTCTATCAAAAGTTCAAGAGTTTTTAATTCGTCACATACACAGTTATATACAGAATATATAACCAACAGTGAAATGTAGACGCAGTGCAACATGTAACATTTATACTTAGATAGACACACAAAGATTGCAACTACAACCATGCAGCCATTTGTTCAGCACAAAGATCTTCCAGTAAAATGAAATAAGGCATTGTACAAACATAGCAGACATCAGACAACAAACATCAAACATAACTACAGTTGCAGTTATTGGATGGGATGACAGCACACGTGGTCACGTGATGGGATTTTTCAGTGGCTTACAATGAGGGAGGGGGGACGAGGGGGCAGCATTAGAGTACAGGGTCAGACAGACGTCAAAAGGGCAGACGGTTGGTTTGGGCTGTTGTTAGGGTAGTAGCCAAGGTCTCTGTGGGGCGATGAATAGGCAGTACATCAGTGGCCTTGTCCTTGGTGGATGGGAAGTCTGCCGGCTAGACTTCTCAGAGGTCCAGCCTCAGTGCGTCCATTTCATGGAGTAACCTTGATGTTTCCTACCCATGGTCAGGACCGTAGCAGCTCACTGGTCTGTTTCTAGATGTTATCCACTCTTCTCTGGATGAAACCACTTCATATCCGTTAAGCTTTGATTCCTGGTGTTAAAGTCTTTTCTGTAGGTCCACAGTCCGTGCTGAAGATGTCTAGTCAGCTCCTCGGATTGTGCGTCTCTTTGATGTAATCCTTTAAACTGTAAACTCACGTCACAGAAGCACGGATTATTGGTTCTTACGAGTCCAGCAGGCAGTAGAAACCAAGAAGTAAGAGAAAATTTTGTAAGACGAGACGAGACAGAGAAGCAAACACTGATAAGCAGAAAGCATGAGCAGAGGGAGACACGCCTTGTCTGAAGTCAGGAAGTGGTTTGTAGCTGAGTCTCAGCTGATCAATTAAATTTTATGAGTGTCTGAATCCCTATAGTCCCCAAATTAGGTAATGTAAGAATAACAATGGGATAATTAATATTATCACATAGTTGTTTTTAAAAACTAATGAAAACTGACACCACCCAAACAGCCCTGATCAAAAGTTTACTTATCCTTTAATGTTTGGCCACATTATAAAGTCACAGGTTGACACACAGAGGTTTAAATGGCTATTAAAGGGATGTTAGCACACCTGTGACGCATTGTAATTGTAATTAGCGTCTGTGCGTGTGAGAGGTTAGTGGTGCTGACACTGAGTCAGAAATTAATCCAGTGAAAACAGAAGCACTTTTATACAATATGTGACGTAAATAGTCTAATAAAGCCCATTGCTTTTGTATAGTGGCCAGCTACAACAAACTCTTTTCCTATTCTCAACAAAAAGGTATGTCTGGTAACTAGTTGCTTGCATTCAATTTCAAGGGCAGGGTTTACATGAGGAATATTAACCAATCATAGATACATCGGCCTTGAGAAAAGACAGCACCACACAGCCGGTTGTCAACAAGGAAGCCACGTGAGCGCCGCTAATTAACATGGCCAGCAGTAGAATGGACACCAGAACGGTTTAATCGTTTTTAGATTTTGCTGGTTTTTCAAAACCAAAGCGAGAGCTCTACTGCTGGACATGTTAAACTAGTTGCTCGTTGCTCACGTGGCTTCCTTGTTGACAACCGTCAGTGTAGTGTCGCCTTTTTTAATATCACGTCTAGCGTTTCTCAAATTGGTCAACCTTCCTCTTATGAAAACCCTCCCATGTGGAAATCAAATGCGAAGATACCAGGTTACCATCAGGGTACCAGACTAACTTCTTTGAATAGAATAGGAAACGAGTACATGGTTGTTGGGATCAAGCATCCCACTGGCTGTAAAAGTAAATAACCTTTTCTGTGAATTGTGTTTATTCTTGTGGTGCCTGATGGTGTCTTTAAACAGGAAAAAAGGAAGAAGATGAAAGACAGAGGCAGCAAGAGGAGGAGAGAAGACGCCTGGAACGTCTGGAACGTGAGCAAAGGATTCAGCAGGAGCTGGAGAGAGAGAGTGAATCGTCCAGACTCAAACTTTCTCAGGCAACCGAGCAGCTTTGTGCAAAACAGAGCTTCAGAGGCCAAGAACAACACCATGAACGCTCACAGGTTCTCCATCAGCAAATAGAAGACGACGCTTATGCGATCGAGAGGGATGAGGTACAATGATACAGTCAAGCTACTTTACTACATGTCTGCTTTGATTGAGAGCCTTTTCTGTTAAAACTTTTATTTATATAGGTTACTGATGTTAAAGAAAAATTTCGAGAACTTTTATTGAAGCACCAAATCACAGAAAAAAAAGAAATACAGCAAAACAAGATCTGGGACAGGATTAAAGCACTGCAGAATGAACTTGCCGTTAAATATTGTAGAGAAAACAATCTTTCAATATGGCCTCAGTTCACCTTTGATGATGCTGTGGGATATAACGGTCTGTCTCTTACTGAGAAGCTCCTTGTCCTCGAGGCATCCCTACAGTTCATTCTGCTCAGCAGCACCAAAGAAGCTAAAGATGACAGAGAATATCTGCTTGGCTGGGAGAAGAAGTATGACTTTCTCATGGGTTTAATAGAGCAGCTTCATGCCACAAGCCCGACTTTGGCTGAACTAATTTTATTAAATGTTCTTGAGATGGTTTCAGAACTGTCAGCAGAAAGTCGAGATATTTTGGGTCAAATTTTGTTCAACAGGATTTGGACAACGACAGAAATAATGCTCTTTGTTTGTGAAAGTCCAGCTTTCAAATGTGATCAACTGGATTTAGTTCTCCACACGGCACAAACCTACCACCTGGACTTCATCCTCGTTCTCTCGGCTCTGAAGAAGGAAAACACGCTAATGTTTCTTCACGAACATATCAAAAACGTCAAGGACAAAAACGCAGACACAATTGTCAAGGAACTTCGTGAAGAGAAATGCTCAGAAAACATCCTGGTGCTGTTAAAGGATGTGCTTCGATACATGGAGTCAGAACTCCCAAAATATAAACTGGTGGATCTCACGAAGGAACAAATCGAAGATTTGAAAAGGAAGATCACGTCTCTTAATCTCACAAACCCAGACATCAAAGTTCTGAAGGAAGTATTAATAGGAATGTCGATAGCGGTGCAAGATTGCTCAACAATTACCACAAAAAATAACGAGAAGATTCAAGGCTATTTTCCGAGACTTACACAACTAGCATCGTTGCTTCTGCTCCTCCTGACAGAAAATAAAGGATGTCTTCTTGAGATTGGCACAGGTGAAGGCAAGTCCACTATCTTAGCCATGTTTGCTACAATTCTGGCCATTCGAGGAACAAAAGTGGACATTGTGACCAGCTCTCCAGTTCTTGCACGAAGAGACCAAGACGAGTGGAACAAATTCTTTCTTATGTTTGATGTCACCTCGTCTGTGGTACCTCCACCTTCTTCAAGCCCCTATTTACCAGAGGAACAAGAGAAACATCTCAAAGATGCTTACAGAAAACAAATAGTGTACGGCACAGTGGGAGTCTTTGCAGCAGACATACTTAAACAGGAATTTGAGAAGAGGACTACTCGTGATACGAGGCCATTCGAGCTTGTAATAGTGGATGAAGTGGACTACATGACTTTGGACAACGGAGTTCAAGTGACATTCTTGTCTCATGAATCTAGTGGATTTAGGCATGTGGAGCAAGTGCTTTCCAACATATGGGCCATGATCTCGACTTGTCAACCAATTGAAATGCTGGAAACAGGTGAGATCAAGTGGGCAACAAGGATTCAGTTCTTTCACAAAGCTGTAACAGCGGCCGTCATGGGACTGGAAACATCAGAAAACTTTTCAGCAAATGAGATCTTGATGCCTGGAGCGTCTTTGGGGTTCTTTACCCAGGAGGATATTGAAATGATACTTAATGCTGAGAGCAAGAAAGAAAAAGCAAGTGAAGGTGATGGGAATGTGGACAGAATGTCTGAAGTGTTATCTAAAGTCATGAAGAAAATTGGAGTTTCAGAACAGTACGATCTTCTGAGTATATTTGAGGAGGTCTTGGAGAACAGTGCAGTGTTTCAGTGCTATTGTTTAGAGAACCAGAAAGCCAAGCGATTTGTAGCTCAGGAAAAACAGGGTGACATTAATGTTGAAATGCTCCTGATGGAAGGAGGACTGGCATGTGAAATCATGCATGAGGAATCTCTCATTGAAGCAACCGTAAGCGCCATAAAGTCCATAATCAGGTACTCCAATAACCTCCAAAAGACTCCAAAAGAGTCCAACAGCTTCGTCGTCATCCCTGTTTTCCTGAAAAGCTACGTTGAGAATCAGTTACCAGTGTTTGTCAAGAATGCACTGAGGGCTGTTGAGATGTCTCGGGGTCGAGAATACATGATCGACACTGCGCCGGCCGCTGAGCGGGAAGCGGCCGACAGTCTGGACAGAGGCGAGTATAAGGCCATCATTCCAGTGGATTTCAAAGCGAGCGGCGTGTTGGAGAAAAACAAAAAGTGGGGTAATGGTCTGCAACAGTTTTTGGAGTTTAAGCACCAGCTTGCGATTTCCCCCGTGTCCAACGTGACAAACTACATGTCAAACTTCCACTTCTTTAAACGGTACCTCAGTGGCAGAGGCATATTTGGTGTTTCAGGTACGTTAGGAGGTCAAGCAGATCGGGACTTTCTGTCAAGACATTATGAAGCCAAGAGCTACAACATACCTGCACATCGCCATAAACGGATGGTGGAGCTTCCTGTCGTCCAGGTGAAAGGTGGAACTCAGCAATGGATCAAGACTATTTGTGAAACTTCATGGAAAGTAGCAGAGAGAGGACAAGTCGTCTTGGTGATTTGTGAAGATGTTAAAACGGCAGATGAACTGCATGAGAAAATCAAAGGTGGAGGCAAAATTAGAGCAGAACATATTACTCTGTACACAATCAGCGAGAAGCACAACATTGAAAAAGAGACGTTCTCTAAAGGCAGAATCATCATTGCTACAAATCTCGGCGGCCGGGGGACGGACATAAAGGTTGAGGATCTTGTGAATATGCGTGGTGGTCTTTTTGTTCTTCTTACTCACTTTCCACAAAACCGCAGAGTGGAGAAACAAATATTTGGTCGCACATCTCGGAAAGGCAACCCCGGGATGGTCCAGATGTTGGTGAACTGTGATCATCTGGCACCTGCTTACCAAGGCCAGTCTGTGGAGATCATGCGACAGCTTAGAGAAGATTATGAAATTAAACGAATCCGTGATATGGAAAGTGATGAACTAGTTGAAATAAACCTCAAGGAAAACCTGTTCTCTACATTCTGTAATTGGCTGAAAGTCTTTGATGGCCATTACTCTGACAGAGAAAAACAGGACCCCATGCGACTGCATAACATTCCTGATTGCTTTACACAGCCACAGTCTAAGTTTGATTACAAGACAGCCATCAACGCTCTGAAAGAATCCTGGGCCTTGTGGTTGACTCTTCACGAGGAGCACATCAACAGGCATGAAGAATTCAGTCTTCTGGAAACAGACCTAATTAAGATGATGAACGAAACAAGTGGACAGCTGCTGCAGGGACAAGGTGATCATTTCTATGATCATGTCAGACAGGCGATTGTAAGAACTGACCTACACTGCAGAGACAAAACCAAGAGTGACTTTGGAGCTAAATCCTACTGGCAAAAAGTTATTGACTCTGACCCACACTACAAGGCTGTGGCTCTCTACAACCAGGCATACATCACCATCAACCTGGGCCAGAAGGACTATAAAGCAGAGGCCATGAAGCTGCTGACAGAGGCAAAGGAATCCATTGATGTCTACGTCTCAGAAGTCTCAAACACCATGATCTCATGTAACTTATCAGTGACAAGCAACACAGATCAGAGTGAAGGCTACAACAACTTTCAGAGTCAAATGGAGGCCAGAATGAACATCTTTAAATCTTGGAGGACATACATCGACAATGCCTTGATTAAACTTGAAGAGCTGGAGAAAAACAAGAGTGACGCCATTACAGAGGACTGTTCAGTCTACACACTGTCTCAAGAAAAGAATTTCATCATCACAAATGAACTGAGATCGTTATATGACATCGGCCTTGGTGTTGTTTTTGAGGTAAAAGAAAAGCCCAAGTTTTGCATTGATGCTTTGATATGTTTCATTCTCGGTGTGGTCCAGGTTCTTGCAGGGATCCTGGTTTGTGCGTTCACATTTGGAGCCGCCAGCCAGATTGGAATGGGTCTAATTACAGAAGGAGTTTCTGATATGATCAATGGAATTGAGGGGATGATAAAGGGCACGTTCGATTGGGCGTCATGGGCAATATCTAAGAGCATCAGCATCGGGATTTCTTTGCTAACAGCTGGGTTCAGCATTATCAAGAAAGCAGTTACTACAGTGTATGAGGTGACCAAAGGTCTCCTGAATGGTACAAAGTCTTTCTCTTCAGTTGCCTCTGAATTCATTAAATCAGGAAAGACAATGTTTACTTCAATCAAAGGGAGCATTAAGTCTGGTATATCATCGCTCAGTAAGAAGTCTCTTGAATCTTCAATAAAAAACATGACATCTTCTTCAGTGGTCAGGCAGAACTTCAAACAGGCGACCACACACGCGCTAAAGGAAATCGGGAAACAGTCTGTGCTCTGTGGTATGAACTACGCAATCGACACCGCGCTTCAGGAAGTCTTTAAGAAAATTTTACAAAGTGCATTTGAGAATGAGGTTACTCAATCAGTGAAGCAGAGCAGGCAATTGGACCAGACTCTTGAGGAGTTCATCAGTTCAAGAATTCCGAAAGCGGCCTTGAAAAAAGAGAATTTTAAGATTGACCAGCAATTGCAGACGCAAATAAAGGAATCAGTCAATATGCTGTGTGTAAAGATTGTTCCTGACCTCATCCTGGACTGTACCACAGCACGAGAGGTTATCAGCAGGCTCTCTGAAGTGTGTGGAGCAGCCACCGAGCTCATGCAACGAGCAAAACTGTCTGGTGTGGTGGAAAAGGCAAAGATGGTTCTGAAAGTAGCCGAATATTCCACACGTCTCATTGAAATACTGGGCTCCATACCAACAAAAGACATAATAGACCAGAAATTTGTTCCTGAATTAAACAAAAGCATTGGTGAGCTTCAGAAAGACTTGACGAAGTATGACCAAGACGGACGACACAATTTACCGGATGTACAATGCCTTAAAGGAGAACTTCTACAGACTATTGCTCAGAAGGTGTCTGAGCAGTTCATCGCCTCCTGTTCTGAGCATATTTCATCTTTAATGACCAGCACCTTTAGGAGTCAGATGAACACCGCCGCTGGAGATGCAGTAGACAAACTAATGCGTAAACATGAAACTCAGCGATTCTTTGATGATCAGAGGCAAAAACACGACAAGAAATCTGCCAGCCACAAGGAAGTGGAACAGCTCTCAGATGAGGACAAGACCAAACTGAAGCAGTATTCAGAAGATATGGGCAAAGCCAATCAGCCTGCTTCAGCCCTCGATGTGTTCGTACTCACACAAAGTAACTTGCTCAATGGGAAAGGAGTTTACCTCACTGTTGTGGATGAAGATGGCAAACAGCTCAATGAGGAACGCTACCCAGGAATCAACAAATCAGCCGGCAATATAAAACTGAGATTAACCAAATCTGCAGAGGCCTCGCATCCATCTCGGTAAGATTATTAACAAGAACCTTGTACCGCTAAAAGACAGAAATACATTTCAGTGTTTAGGCATTTAATGAACCTTGTGTCCATTTGTGTGTAAACCCAGAGCTGGTCATGAGCTGTACAATGGCCACTTTGACGTTGTAGGAGACGATGGAAGGATCATCAGTGTCAGCTCGGATCCTAAAAACGCTCTTTATCAAGCAGTAGCACAAGCAACAGGCAGCGTGACCGAAGACCCAAAGAAAGAAGCTCTGATACTCCGTGAGAAAGTGAAATCTGAGGTGAGGTTCACTAAGACAGCATCTGCTCAGTTTACTGATGTTTACTGTATACAGTTTACTGAAACATTATAAAACTAGAATAAAAAAGAAATAGAATTACAAGTGGAGTATGAAGAGTGAATAAATCTAGAAATTCAGTACATATGAAAGTGAATATGTTTGAGTGGAGACAAACAGATGATGAAATTAAATTAAGTTAAGAGTTATTGTCAGCTAATCTGAAGTTTTATTTTCATAAATTTTGAATTTTAGCTTTTTTTCTGTTTGTCCACCATACAAAAATGTCAGCTGGTTGATTTGTTTTGATTGGTGGTAGAGATGGTTAATACACCCTGAATATACCGTTGTGCTCATACCTACCCTGGAAGAATTGATTGTGATTTTTTGGGGGGTAATTTTTTAGAGAATAATAAAACAAAAAGTTTTCTTTCACTCATAGTTAGTGGTTGGGTGAAGCAAAGAACTGTGAAACTTCTGTGTTTACGCTTTTAAAATCATAATGACAACAGAAACTACCCAAATTACTCTGAAAAAAGTAAAAAGTTTACATACCCCAGTTCTTAATACTGTGTATTGTCACCACATCATTGACAGCTTGAAGTCTTTTGTGGAAGTTTGTGGATGAGGCTCTTTATTTTCTCAGGTGTAAAGCTGCCCATTCTTTTTGACAAAAAGCCTCCAGTTCTTGTAAATTCTTGGTTTGTCTTGCATGAACTGCAGGTTTGAGATCTCAGAGTGGCTCAATGACACTGAGGTCAGACTGAGGTCAGTCCAGAACCTTCTCTTTCTGCTGCTGTAGACAATGACAGGTCGACTTGTGCTTTGGATCGTTGTCATGTTGGAACGTCCAAGTACGTCCCATGCACAGTTTTCGGGCTGATGAGTACAAATCTTCCTCCAATATTTTCTGATAACATGCTGCATTCATCTTTTCCTGAGCCTCTGTAGCTCATACATCCCCAGAACATCAGCTCCACCTCCATGTTTCACAGAAGGACTGTGTACCTTTCATCGTAGGCCTTGTTGACTCCAAATGTAACGTTTATGGTTGTGGCCAAAAAGTTTAATTTTTGTCTCATTACTCCAAATTAATTTCTTCTTTAGGCTTTTAGTTTTTTAGGCTTGTTTCTGTGCTGTTATGAATATTTTAAGCAGGATGCTTTTTGACATTTGAGTAGCAATGGCTTTCTTGACCATTATTAAGTGTTTCCTTGTGCATCTTGAAACAGTCACACCATTTTTTTCAAAGAATTCCTCAGTTTGAACACTGTTTATTAGCATTCTCAATTCCTTGGATATGGTTTTATATCCCTTTTCTGTTTTATACAATTCAATTACCTTTTTTCACTTGATTAAAGATGCAAGGGTCTGTCAGAAGCCCAGAAACTCACTGACCTTTAATACACAAACACTGATTACAAGCAAACAGGTCACAGGTGAGGATGGTTACCTTTAGTAATCATTCAAACCTGTTTGTGTCGACTTGTGTTCATGTTATCAGGTCAAAATCATCACAACTTTTGATCAGTGTAATTTGGGTAGTTTCTGTTGTTATGTTTTAAAAAGAGTAAACACAATTGTTTTACAATAAATGGTTTCAACCAACCACTAACTGTGAATAAAAGAAAAGTTTTTGTGTTTTAATTCATATTTGCTAAAAAATGGTCAGAAAAGGACAAATTCTGCCAGGGTATGTAAACTTATGAGCACAACTGTAAAAGACAGACATATATTAAGTGTTTTGGAGTTTTGTGAAGGTAGAAGCCTACAAGCAGACAAAAATCCTGCAGCAGTTTTACCTGATGGTGCGACGGGGGACCATCAGGATGGTGTTTAAACTCTCACTCTTTTAATTAGATCCAGACAAACCTTGAATTGTACGCACCCATGCTCAATCTCCAGAGAGGCTACGACCTCTCCTACACAAACCCCGGGAAATACCGTGTAACTGGAGGAAGTAAGAAGGAGCCAAACACTGCGCTGCAGAAATACTCCCAGAGCATCAACTTCATCCGAACTGACGAACAAATGATAATCAGAATGTGTCTTCTTGGATTTGTTGCTGAAAGAAAAAGGTAAAGTTTCTGATTGGTTTCATTGTGTACCAAGATTAAACACAGATTAAACCAGCATTATTAGAACTGAATTTATAAGGCTAGTCTTGATAACTAGTGTGCGTTACCAGAGACGAGCTCAACTGTCTCTCTCTCATCAGTGTTGTAAGTGCACGGATGTCCCGTAGCAACACTGGGACACTGAGCACGAGCCACATTCCACCAAAGGACTCCATCAGACAGGCACAGACCTTCATGGAAACCTCGGACTCAACAAACAACCAGCTGAAAAGTCAAAATCCAGGGCTTTATAATCTGATCAGCAGCATAAAGACAGATATTACCGGACAGAACCTTATTGCCATGGAGGTTCTACGTCAAGATCACAGACGAGCTTTAACGACGGGCCCCAGCACCAGCGCACAGAAGGCCAGGTAACACCACGCTGATGGGATAACACCTACAGATTATTTTTTTATTATCTGCATCATTACAAATGTTAAGCAGTCGATTATTGACCAAAAATAAGCAAAAAAAAAGTTTAATCGCTTTTAACGTTTGTTTTTCTTGTTTTTTTTTGCAGGAAACTTCTAGCCGACACGATGATCAGTGGAGATGTAGAGCTCCTGCTGAAGCGCTGCATGATTCTCCATCACCCCTTGACCTCAGAAAAGATCAGAGACTCTCTGGGTAAGAAACTCGCAGGTGTGCGTTCTCCAAAAGACCTGCAGGAGAGGCTGTGAATTTTCAGGGTGTTTACTGTAGACTCCATAATGTAGCAGTTACTGGAATGTTACCATCATTTCATAAATGACGCTGTTTATCAAAACTGCAGCTCTATCAGAACACACTCTAATATTTATCAGTCCAGTTAATCCGGTCAAAAAAACATTGATATTCTGAAAATGTAATATTAGGTTTAAAGATACAAAAATGAGGATGAGATAAAAATTGTGTGCCATTGTCTTGCTCACTTGTTAAGGTGAAAGCGTCCTGTCTCAGAGTCACGTTCTGTCTGAAGATGGAATCCGAGGCTATTACAAAGCAGGATACAGAAACCTGGTGATGGAGTACAGTCGCATGGGAATCCTGGATCAGAGCCAGCGTCAGTGTCTTGTCTTCAGTGGGTGAATGAGGACCAGCACGAAGACTCCAACACTACAGAGTTCAAGGAGATTCTGCAGGGATTAAAGGCATTGTGATGATGAAGATGATGAAGATGATGATGATAATTTATGATGATGATGATATTGTTGATGAAGATGATGATGATGATGATGATGATCATACTGTTGATGATGATGATGATGATTATGATGATGATGATCATATTGTTGATGATGATGAAGATGATGATGATGATTATGATATTGTTGATGATGATGAGTATGATGATGATGATGATGTTTTGTGATGATGATGATGATGATAATTTATGATGATGATGATATTGTTGATGAAGATGATGATGATGATGATGATGATGGTGATGATCATATTGTTGATGATGATGAAGATGATGATGATGATCATATTGTTGATGATGTTGAAGATGATGATGATGATGATGATGATGATGGCTACAGAAAGCATGATTTTTGGTGCTATTCATTGCAGGATATTCTTTTGGTTGATTTTTTTTATTTTTTTTTTATGTTTTGTGAAGTGTGTGAGTGAAACAGGAACATGCTGATGTCTCAAGCTTCTCTTTTAATAAAAGTTCAAATATGCTTCATGAAGTTGTTTTAATTTTATCATAATCATTAAATGAGGGGATTTTATGAAAAATAAAATCACATTAAAATGTTTTGTTAATAACTTAAATTATGCTGGTGAGCTGAAAAATACTTTTAAATGGTTACATTTTATGAACATTTTGTCAATCAAATTTCACTATCTCATTTTGTCTTGTCTGTTTTATTTCCTAAAAATTTGACATATCGTCTGGACCAATCAGACAACTAGATGGGTTTAGACACGCCCACTAATTACAATATAAGCAACAAGGCAAATTTTAAAGAATAAACAAAATGCATAACTGATAAAGAAGGTAAAGAATTAAAAAAAGGGGAATTCAAAGAAGAAAATTAAAATATATATATCTAAAAATCAGCTTTAACTCACTCACTTAAACAATCCCACATTGCTACAGGTTAGAATCCAGAACATGGTGCAGGTTATTCTCTTTGCGTGGAGTCCTTTCGGTGGAATGTGGCTCAGTGTCCCAGTGTTGCTACTGGACCGTCGAGCACTTACACTGATGAGAGAGAACCAGAACTAGTGACGCTTTGTTAGACTGGAATTAGCTTTTTTTAATTTCATGTGAGTGTTTGACTCTCTTTAAGCTCGTCTCTGGTAACACACTCTAGTTATCATGACTAGCTTTAATAATTCAGTTCTAATGCTTTGTTGGTTTAAGCTGTGTTTAATCTTGGAACACAATGTTGTGAATAAATAACAACTTAAACCAATCATGAACCTCACCTTTTACTTTCAGCAACAAATCCAAGAAGACACTTTTTCTGATTATCATTTGTTCGTCAGTTCGGATGAAGTTGGGAGTATTGGGAGTATTTCTGCAGCGCAGTGTTTGGCTCCTTCTTACTTCCTCCAGTTACACGGTATTTCCCGGGTTTGTGTAGGAGAGGTCGTAGCCTCTCATGGGTGCGTACAATTCAAGGTTTGTCTGGATCTAATGAGACAGGAAATGCAGAGTGAAGGGGTGAGAAAATCCCTGGTTTTCACAAGAACTGACAGAGATCATACACGAGCGTAACAGAGCGAGAAAAACGGATTCTTCCATTGATTGGTCTATTTTCAAACGGCTTAGAAATAAATGCACTTCTCTTATAAAAAAAGGCCAAATCTGAATACTTTTTGTCAGTTACCACTGATAACCTCAATGATCCACATACATTTTGGAAAGTAATTAAGTATCTTTCTGTGAATAAAATATCTCAGGTTCTTCCTACATTTAGTTTTAAAGATTCAGTCCCAGTTTATAATAGAAGCGAAGTCTTGAAATGTTTTAATAAACACTTTATATCATCTGGTTCTTTGTTTGGTACTGCAAGAACTTGACGAATCCTTGCACAGAATCCCTAATGTTTTCTGGAGACCCTTTTAAATTTGCACCTTTTACTGTCCTTGAAGTGCATAAGGCTCTAAAAGCATTGGACCAGAGAAAACCCCTGGACCAGACCTGATGGAGCCTTACTTTTTAAAGTTGGCAGCAGATTTTATAGCAGAGACACTTTCAATTTTATTTAATCTTTCAATCAAAACCAAAGACATTGCATTAGTTTGTAAATCAGCTTTTGTTCTACCTTTATCTTTATTAAAAGGAGGTGATGCAGCTATAGACCAATATCAAATGTATGTGTTTTATCAAACATTCTGTAATCTCTTTGTGATCAGCTGAAGGCGTTTCTGTTTTCAAATGACATCCTTTCTAAATTTCAGTCAGGCTTCAGAAAAAAGCACAGTACTATCAGCGCTATTATGAAGCTGATAAATGATGTTATTGTGGCACTTGATAAGAAACAGTTCTGTGCTTGACTTTTTTTGTTTTAAAGAACAGATGTATTTACTCAGGATTGTCAGAGCAGGCAGTAGCATGGTTCTCAAAGGATCTGAATAACAGGACTCAATGCATTAAATATGAGGGACTCTCTTCTGCTTTTATTCTTGTCCATAAGGGGGTGCCACAGGGCTCAGTTTTGGAGCCCCTCCTTTTTATCTTGTACATTAATGATTTGGGTCAAAATGTTTCTGAAGCAAATCTATATTTTTATGCTGATGATACAATCATTTACTTCTATGGATCATCACTTGCTCAGGACTTTGAAACCCTGCAGAAAGCTTTAGTTGCTGTTCTTCAGTTAAAACTAGTCCTTAATGCTGACTAAACTAAGCTAATGTGCTTTTGAATTGTTACAAGGGTGCCTCAGACTGTTCCAGTTCTGTCGACTCTTGAAGGGAATATTATAGAGGTGCTTCATGAACATAAATAACTCACTTTTAAACCTCACAGAGAACAACTCGTGAAGAAATTAAGACTTAAACTGGGGTTTTTCTTCAGTAATAAATGCTTCTTCTTCATGTGTTCAGATGGTGGACACAGTTTATCTTTGAGCTTCATGACTCACTGTAGAGCCCTGACGAGTGGGACGGCCCTCTCTGGCCACTAGGAGGCAGGGACACTTTTATTTTCAAAGCTCTGCTTGGATTACTGCCTCCATACATTTGTTCTTTAATCACACAGAGGAGTGTTGACTCTTACTTCCTGCGATCGAAGGATCAGCTGATGCTCTCTGTTCCTTTTGCCCGACACTGAGTCGAGGAAAAAGCCTTTGTCCACTCGGCTCCTTGTGTTTGGAACATGCTGCAGAAGGAAACTGACTGAGCTCTTGTCCTTAAACACTTTTAAAACTAAGCTGAAAGCAATGGAGACTGTGTCAATAATGTGCACTTGTTTTTCATAACCTGTGTTTTTAATGTTTCTTTGTGAGTTTATAATTGTGTAAATGTTGTTGCCTCTTGGCCAGGACTCCCTTGAAAAAAAGGTTTTTAATCTCAATGGGACTTTCCTGGTTAAATAAAAGAAAAAAAAAAAAAAATTAAGAGTGTGAGTTTAAACACCATCCTGACGGTCCCCCGTCACACCATCAGGTAAAACTGCTGCTTCTACAGTCACAGAACTCCAAAACCACCTGTAAAACCAACAGGAACAAATCAAATCCTAGTCCAGGCTCTGGTCTTGTCCAAACTGGATTATTGCAATGCTCTACTGGCTGGACTCCTGCTGCACAACCAAACCTCTGCAGCTGATCCAGAATGCAGCAGCAAGAGTGGTCTTTATAGAACCGAAGAGAGCCACGTAACTCCTCTCTTCATTAGTTACACTGACTCCTCTCTTCATGAGTTACACTGACTCCTCTCTTCATGAGTTACACTGACTCCTCTCTTCATTAGTTACACTGACTCCTCTCTTCATTAGTTACACTGACTCCTCTCTTCATTAGTTACACTGACTCCTCTCTTCATGAGTTACACTGGCTCCTCTCTTCATGAGTTACACTGACTCCTCTCTTCATTAGTTACACTGACTCCTCTCTTCATTAGTTACACTGACTCCTCTCTTCATTAGTTACACTGACTCCTCTCTTCATTAGTTACACTGACTCCTCTCTTCATTAGTTACACCGGCTCCTCTCTTCATGAGTTACACTGACTCCTCTCTCCATTAGTTACACTGACTCCTCTCTTCATGAGTTACACTGACTCCTCTCTTCATTAGTTACACTGACTCCTCTCTTCATGAGTTACACTGACTCCTCTCTTCATGAGTTACACTGACTCCTCTCTCCATGAGTTACACTGACTCCTCTTCGTTAGTTACACTGACTCCTCTCTTCATGAGTTACACTGACTCCTCTCTTCATTAGTTACACTGACTCCTCTCTTCATTAGTTACACTGACTCCTCTCTTCATGAGTTACACTGACTCCTCTCTTCATTAGTTACACTGACTCCTCTCTTCATTAGTTACACTGACTCCTCTTCGTTAGTTACACTGACTCCTCTCTTCATGAGTTACACTGACTCCTCTCTCCATGAGTTACACTGACTCCTCTCTTCATTAGTTACACTGACTCCTCTCTTCGTTAGTTACACTGACTCTCTTCATTAGTTACACTGACTCCTCTTCGTTAGTTACACTGACTCCTCTCTTCATGAGTTACACTGACTCCTCTCTCCATGAGTTACACTGACTCCTCTCTTCATTAGTTACACTGACTCCTCTCTTCATTAGTTACACTGACTCTCTTCATTAGTTACACTGACTCCTCTTCGTTAGTTACACTGACTCCTCTCTCCATGAGTTACACTGACTCCTCTCTTCATTAGTTACACTGACTCCTCTCTTAGTTACACTGACTCTCTTCATTAGTTACACTGACTCCTCTTCGTTAGTTACAGTGACTCCTCTCTCATGAGTTACACTGACTCCTCTCTTCATTAGTTACACTGACTCCTCTCTTCATTAGTTACACTGACTCCTCTCTTCATTAGTTACACTGACTCCTCTCTTCATTAGTTACACTGACTCCTCTTCGTTAGTTACAGTGACTCCTCTCTCCATGAGTTACACTGACTCCTCTCTTCATTAGTTACACTGACTCCTCTCTTCATTAGTTACACTGACTCCTCTCTTCATTAGTTACACTGACTCCTCTCTTCATTAGTTACACTGACTCCTCTCTTCATTAGTTACACTGACTCCTCTCTTCATGAGTTACACTGACTCCTCTCTTCATTAGTTACACTGACTCCTCTCTTCATGAGTTACACTGACTCCTCTCTTCATGAGTTACACTGACTCCTCTCTCCATGAGTTACACTGACTCCTCTCTTCATTAGTTACACTGACTCCTCTCTTCATTAGTTACACTGACTCCTCTTCGTTAGTTACACTGACTCCTCTCTTCATGAGTTACACTGACTCCTCTCTCCATGAGTTACACTGACTCCTCTCTTCATTAGTTACACTGACTCCTCTCTTCGTTAGTTACACTGACTCTCTTCATTAGTTACACTGACTCCTCTTCGTTAGTTACACTGACTCCTCTCTTCATTAGTTACACTGACTCCTCTCTTCATGAGTTACACTGACTCCTCTCTCCATGAGTTACACTGACTCCTCTCTTCATTAGTTACACTGACTCCTCTCTTCATGAGTTACACTGACTCCTCTCTTCATTAGTTACACTGACTCCTCTCTTCATTAGTTACACTGACTCCTCTCTTCATTAGTTACACTGACTCCTCTCGTCATTAGTTACACTGACTCCTCTCTTCATTAGTTACACTGGCTCCTCTCTTCATTAGTTACACTGACTCCTCTCTTCATTAGTTACACTGACTCCACTCTTCATGAGTTACACTGACTCTCTTCATTAGTTACACTGACTCCTCTCTTCATTAGTTACACTGACTCCTCTCTTCATTAGTTACACTGGCTCCTCTCTTCATTAGTTACACTGACTCCTCTCTTCATTAGTTACACTGACTCCTCTCTTCATTAGTTACACTGGCTCCTCTCTTCATGAGTTACACTGGCTCCTCTCTTCATTAGTTACACTGACTCCACTCTTCATGAGTTACACTGACTCTCTTCATTAGTTACACTGACTCCTCTCTTCATTAGTTACACTGACTCCTCTCTTCATTAGTTACACTGGCTCCTCTCTTCATTAGTTACACTGACTCCTCTCTTCATTAGTTACACTGACTCCTCTCTTCATTAGTTACACTGACTCCTCTCTTCATTAGTTACACTGACTCTCTTCATTAGTTACACTGACTCCTCTTCGTTAGTTACAGTGACTCCTCTCTCCATGAGTTACACTGACTCCTCTCTTCATTAGTTACACTGACTCCTCTCTTCATTAGTTACACTGACTCCTCTCTTCATTAGTTACACTGACTCCTCTCTTCATTAGTTACACTGACTCCTCTTCGTTAGTTACAGTGACTCCTCTCTCCATGAGTTACACTGACTCCTCTCTTCATTAGTTACACTGACTCCTCTCTTCATTAGTTACACTGACTCCTCTCTTCGTTAGTTACACTGACTCTCTTCATTAGTTACACTGACTCCTCTTCGTTAGTTACAGTGACTCCTCTCTCCATGAGTTACACTGACTCCTCTCTTCATTAGTTACACTGACTCCTCTCTTCATTAGTTACACTGACTCCTCTCTTCATTAGTTACACTGACTCCTCTCTTCATTAGTTACACTGACTCCTCTTCGTTAGTTACAGTGACTCCTCTCTCCATGAGTTACACTGACTCCTCTCTTCATTAGTTACACTGACTCCTCTCTTCATTAGTTACACCGACTCCTCTCTTCGTTAGTTACACTGACTCCTCTATTCATTAGTTACACTGACTCCTCTCTCTTCATTAGTTACACTGACTCCTCTCTTCATTAGTTACACCGACTCCTCTCTTCATTAGTTACACTGACTCTCTTCATTAGTTACACTGACTCCTCTCTTCATTAGTTACACTGACTCCTCTCTTCATTAGTTACACTGATTCCTCTCTTCATTAGTTACACTGACTCCTCTCCTTTAGTTACACTGACTCCTCTCTTCATGAGTTACACTGACTCTCTTCATTAGTTACACTGACTCCTCTCTTCATGAGTTACACTGACTCCTCTCTTCATGAGTTACACTGACTCCTCTCTCCATGAGTTACACTGACTCCTCTCTTCATTAGTTACACTGACTCCTCTCTTCATTAGTTACACTGACTCCTCTTCGTTAGTTACACTGACTCCTCTCTTCATGAGTTACACTGACTCCTCTCTCCATGAGTTACACTGACTCCTCTCTTCATTAGTTACACTGACTCCTCTCTTCGTTAGTTACACTGACTCTCTTCATTAGTTACACTGACTCCTCTTCGTTAGTTACACTGACTCCTCTCTTCATGAGTTACACTGACTCCTCTCTCCATGAGTTACACTGACTCCTCTCTTCATTAGTTACACTGACTCCTCTCTTCGTTAGTTACACTGACTCTCTTCATTAGTTACACTGACTCCTCTTCGTTAGTTACACTGACTCCTCTCTCCATGAGTTACACTGACTCCTCTCTTCATTAGTTACACTGACTCCTCTCTTCGTTAGTTACACTGACTCTCTTCATTAGTTACACTGACTCCTCTTCGTTAGTTACAGTGACTCCTCTCTCCATGAGTTACACTGACTCCTCTCTTCATTAGTTACACTGACTCCTCTCTTCATTAGTTACACTGACTCCTCTCTTCATTAGTTACACTGACTCCTCTCTTCATTAGTTACACTGACTCCTCTTCGTTAGTTACAGTGACTCCTCTCTCCATGAGTTACACTGACTCCTCTCTTCATTAGTTACACTGACTCCTCTCTTCATGAGTTACACTGACTCCTCTCTTCATTAGTTACACTGACTCCTCTCTTCGTTAGTTACACTGACTCCTCTCTTCATTAGTTACACTGACTCCTCTCTTCATGAGTTACACTGACTCTCTTCATTAGTTACACTGACTCCTCTCTTCATTAGTTACACTGACTCCTCTCTTCATTAGTTACACTGACTCCTCTCTTCATGAGTTACACTGACTCCTCTCTTCGTTAGTTACACTGACTCCTCTCTTCATTAGTTACACTGACTCCTCTCTTCATGAGTTACACTGACTCCTCTCTTCATGAGTTACACTGACTCCTCTCTTCATTAGTTACACTGACTCCTCTCTTCATTAGTTACACTGACTCCTCTCTTCATTAGTTACACTGACTCCTCTCTTCATGAGTTACACTGACTCCTCTCTTCATTAGTTACACTGACTCCTCTCTTCATGAGTTACACTGACTCCTCTCTTCATGAGTTACACTGACTCCTCTCTCCATGAGTTACACTGACTCCTCTCTTCATTAGTTACACTGACTCCTCTCTTCATTAGTTACACTGACTCCTCTTCGTTAGTTACACTGACTCCTCTCTTCATGAGTTACACTGACTCCTCTCTCCATGAGTTACACTGACTCCTCTCTTCATTAGTTACACTGACTCCTCTCTTCGTTAGTTACACTGACTCTCTTCATTAGTTACACTGACTCCTCTTCGTTAGTTACACTGACTCCTCTCTTCATGAGTTACACTGACTCCTCTCTCATGAGTTACACTGACTCCTCTCTTCATTAGTTACACTGACTCCTCTCTTCGTTAGTTACACTGACTCTCTTCATTAGTTACACTGACTCCTCTTCGTTAGTTACACTGACTCCTCTCTCATGAGTTACACTGACTCCTCTCTTCATTAGTTACACTGACTCCTCTCTTCGTTAGTTACACTGACTCTCTTCATTAGTTACACTGACTCCTCTTCGTTAGTTACAGTGACTCCTCTCTCCATGAGTTACACTGACTCCTCTCTTCATTAGTTACACTGACTCCTCTCTTCATTAGTTACACTGACTCCTCTCTTCATTAGTTACACTGACTCCTCTCTTCATTAGTTACACTGACTCCTCTTCGTTAGTTACAGTGACTCCTCTCTCCATGAGTTACACTGACTCCTCTCTTCATTAGTTACACTGACTCCTCTCTTCATTAGTTACACCGACTCCTCTCTTCGTTAGTTACACTGACTCCTCTATTCATTAGTTACACTGGCTCCTCTCTTCATTAGTTACACCGACTCCTCTCTTCATTAGTTACACTGACTCTCTTCATTAGTTACACTGACTCCTCTCTTCATTAGTTACACTGACTCCTCTCTTCATTAGTTACACTGACTCCTCTCTTCATTAGTTACACTGACTCCTCTCCTTTAGTTACACTGACTCCTCTCTTCATGAGTTACACTGACTCTCTTCATTAGTTACACTGACTCCTCTCTTCATGAGTTACACTGACTCCTCTCTTCATTAGTTACACTGACTCCTCTCTTCGTTAGTTACACTGACTCCTCTCTTCATTAGTTACACTGACTCCTCTCTTCATGAGTTACACTGACTCTCTTCATTAGTTACACTGACTCCTCTCTTCATTAGTTACACTGACTCCTCTCTTCATTAGTTACACTGACTCCTCTCTTCATGAGTTACACTGACTCCTCTCTTCGTTAGTTACACTGACTCCTCTCTTCATTAGTTACACTGACTCCTCTCTTCGTTAGTTACACTGACTCCTCTCTTCATTAGTCACACTGACTCCTCTCTTCATGAGTTACACTGACTCCTCTCTTCATTAGTTACACTGACTCCTCTCTTCATTAGTTACACTGACTCCTCTCTTCATTAGTTACACTGACTCCTCTCTTTATTAGTTACACTGACTCCTCTCTTCATTAGTTACACTGACTCCTCTCCTCATTAGTTACACTGACTCCTCTCTTCATGAGGTTACACTGACTCCTCTCTTCATTAGTTACTCTGACTCCTCTCCTCATTAGTTACACTGACTCCTCTCTTCTTTAGTTACACTGACTCCTCTCTTCATTAGTTACACTGACTCCTCTCTTCATGAGGTTACACTGGCTCCTCTCTTCATTAGTTACACTGACTCCTCTCTTCATGAGGTTACACTGACTCCTCTCTTCATTAGTTACACTGGCTCCTCTCTTCATTAGTTACACTGGCTCCTCTCTTCATGAGTTACACTGACTCCTCTCTTCATGAGTTACACTGACTCCTCTCTTCATGAGTTACACTGACTCCTCTCTTCATGAGTTACACTGACTCCTCTCTTCATTAGTTACACTGACTCCTCTCTTCATGAGTTACACTGACTCCTCTCTTCATGAGTTACACTGACTCCTCTCTTCATTAGTTACACTGACTCCTCTCTTCATTAGTTACACTGGCTCCTCTCTTCATTAGTTACACTGACTCCTCTTCATGAGTTACACTGACTCCTCTCTTCATTAGTTACACTGACTCCTCTTCATGAGTTACACTGACTCCTCTCTTCATTAGTTACACTGACTCCTCTCTTCATGAGTTACACTGACTCCTCTCTTCATGAGTTACACTGACTCCTCTCTTCATTAGTTACACTGACTCCTCTCTTCATTAGTTACACTGGCTCCTCTCTTCATTAGTTACACTGACTCCTCTTCATGAGTTACACTGACTCCTCTCTTCATTAGTTACACTGACTCCTCTTCATGAGTTACACTGACTCCTCTCTTCATTAGTTACACTGACTCCTCTCTTCATTAGTTACACTGATTCCTCTCCTCATTAGTTACACTGACTCCTCTCTTCATTAGTTACACTGACTCCTCTCCTCATTAGTTACACTGACTCTCTTCATGAGTTACACTGACTCCTCTCTTCATTAGTTACACTGACTCCACTCTTCATGAGTTACACTGACTCTCTTCATTAGTTACACTGACTCCTCTCTTCATTAGTTACACTGACTCCTCTCTTAATGAGGTTACACTGACTCCTCTCTTCATTAGTTACACTGACTCCTCTCTTCATTAGTTACACTGACTCCTCTCTTCATTAGTTACACTGGCTCCTCTCTTCATTAGTTACACTGACTCCTCTCTTCATGAGTTACACTGACTCCTCTCTTCATTAGTTACACTGACTCCTCTCTTCATTAGTTACACTGACTCCTCTCTTCATTAGTTACACTGGCTCCTCTCTTCATTAGTTACACTGACTCTCTTCATTAGTTACACTGACTCCTCTCTTCATTAGTTACACTGGCTCCTCTCTTCATTAGTTACACTGACTCCTCTCTTCATTAGTTACACTGGCTCCTCTCTTCATTAGTTACACTGACTCCTCTCGTCATTAGTTACACTAACTCCTCTCTTCATTAGTTACACTGACTCCTCTCTTCATTAGTTACACTGACTCCTCTCTTCATTAGTTACACTGACTCCTCTCTTCATTAGTTACACTGACTCCTCTCTTCATGAGTTACACTGACTCCTCTCGTCATTAGTTACACTGGCTCCTCTCTTCATTAGTTACACTGGCTCCTCTCTTCATTAGTTACACTGACTCCTCTCTTCATGAGTTACACTGACTCCTCTCGTCATTAGTTACACTGGCTCCTCTCTTCATTAGTTACACTGGCTCCTCTCTTCATTAGTTACACCGACTCCTCTCTTCATTAGTTACACTGACTCCTCTCTTCATTAGTTACACTGGCTCCTCTCTTCATTAGTTACACTGACTCCTCTCTTCATTAGTTACACTGACTCCTCTCTTCATGAGTTACACTGACTCCTCTCGTCATTAGTTACACTGACTCCTCTCGTCATTAGTTACACTGACTCCTCTCTTCGTTAGTTACACTAACTCCTCTCTTCATTAGTTACACTGACTCCTCTCTTCATTAGTTACACTGGCTCCTCTCTTCATTAGTTACACTGACTCCTCTCTTCATTAGTTACACTGACTCCTCTCTTCATTAGTTACACTGACTCCTCTCTTCATTAGTTACACTGACTCCTCTCTTCATTAGTTACACTGACTCCTCTCTTCATTAGTTACACTGGCTCCTCTCGTCATTAGTTACACCGACTCCTCTCTTCATTAGTTACACTGGCTCCTCTCGTCATTAGTTACACCGACTCCTCTCTTCATTAGTTACACTGACTCCTCTCTTCATGAGTTACACTGGCTCCTCTCTTCATGAGTTACACTGACTCCTCTCTTCATTAGTTACACTGGCTCCTCTCGTCATTAGTTACACCGACTCCTCTCTTCATTAGTTACACTGACTCCTCTCTCTTCATGAGTTACACTGACTCCTCTCTTCATTAGTTACACTGACTCCTCTCTTCATTAGTTACACTGGCTCCTCTCTTCATTAGTTACACTGACTCCTCTCTTCATTAGTTACACTGACTCCTCTCTTCATGAGTTACACTGACTCCTCTCTTCATTAGTTACACTGGCTCCTCTCTTCATTAGTTACACTGACTCCTCTCTTCATTAGTTACACTGGCTCCTCTCTTCATTAGTTACACTGACTCCTCTCTTCATTAGTTACACTGGCTCCTCTCTTCATTAGTTACACCGACTCCTTTCTTCATTAGTTACACTGACTCCTCTCTTCATTAGTTACACTGACTCCTCTCTTCATGAGTTACACTGACTCCTCTCTTCATTAGTTACACTGACTCCTCTCTTCATTAGTTACACTGGCTCCTCTCTTCATTAGTTACACTGACTCTTCTCTTCATTAGTTACACCGACTCCTCTCGTCATTAGTTACACCGACTCCTCTCTTCATTAGTTACACTGACTCCTCTCTTCATGAGTTACACTGACTCCTCTCTTCATTAGTTACACTGACTCCTCTCTTCATTAGTTACATTGACTCCTCTCTTCATTAGTTACACTGACTCCTCTCTTCATTAGTTACACTGGCTCCTCTCTTCATTAGTTACACTGACTCCTCTCTTCATTAGTTACACTGACTCCTCTCTTCATTAGTTACACTGGCTCCTCTCTTCATTAGTTACACTAACTCCTCTCTTCATTAGTTACACTGACTCCTCTCTTCATTAGTTACACTGACTCCTCTCTTCATTAGTTACACTGACTCCTCTCTTCATTAGTTACACTGACTCCTCTCTTCATTAGTTACACTGACTCCTCTCTTCATTAGTTACACTGGCTCCTCTCTTCATTAGTTACACTGACTCCTCTCTTCATTAGTTACACTGACTCCTCTCGTCATTAGTTACACTAACTCCTCTCTTCATTAGTTACACTGACTCCTCTCTTCATTAGTTACACTGGCTCCTCTCTTCATTAGTTACACTAACTCCTCTCTTCATTAGTTACACTGACTCCTCTCTTCATTAGTTACACCGACTCCTCTCTTCATTAGTTACACTGACTCCTCTCTTCATTAGTTACACTGGACTCCTCTCTTTACACTGGCTCCTCTCTTCATTAGTTACACTGACTCCTCTCTTCATTAGTTACACTGACTCCTCTCTTCATTAGTTACACTGACTCCTCTCTTCATGAGTTACACTGACTCCTCTCTTCATTAGTTACACTGGCTCCTCTCTTCATTAGTTACACTGACTCCTCTCTTCATTAGTTACACTGACTCCTCTCTTCATTAGTTACACTGACTCCTCTCGTCATTAGTTACACTGGCTCCTCTCTTCATTAGTTACACTGACTCCTCTCTTCATGAGTTACACTGACTCCTCTCTTCATTAGTTACACTGGCTCCTCTCCTCATTAGTTACACTGGCTCCTCTCTTCATTAGTTACACTGACTCCTCTCTTCATTAGTTACACTGACTCCTCTGTCTTCATTAGTTACACTGACTCCTCTCTTCATTAGTTACACTGACTCCTCTCTTCATTAGTTACACTGACTCCTCTCTCTTCATTAGTTACACTGGCTCCTCTCTTCATTAGTTACACTGGCTCCTCTCTTCATTAGTTACACTGGCTCCTCTCTTCATTAGTTACACTGACTCCTCTCGTCATTAGTTACACTGGCTCCTCTCTTCATTAGTTACACTGACTCCTCTCTCTTCATTAGTTACACTGACTCCTCTCTTCATTAGTTACACTGGCTCCTCTCTTCATTAGTTACACTGACTCCTCTCTTCATGAGTTACACTGACTCCTCTCGTCATTAGTTACACTGACTCCTCTCTTCATTAGTTACACTGACTCCTCTCGTCATTAGTTACACTAACTCCTCTCTTCATTAGTTACACCGACTCCTCTCTTCATTAGTTACACTGGCTCCTCTCGTCATGAGTTACACTGACTCCTCTCTTCATTAGTTACACTGACTCCTCTCTTCATTAGTTACACTGACTCCTCTCTTCATTAGTTACACTGGCTCCTCTCTTCATTAGTTACACTGGCTCCTCTCTTCATTAGTTACACTGACTCCTCTCTTCATTAGTTACACTGGCTCCTCTCTTCATTAGTTACACTGGCTCCTCTCTTCATTAGTTACACTGACTCCTCTCTTCATTAGTTACACTGGCTCCTCTCTTCATTAGTTACACTGACTCCTCTCTTCATTAGTTACACTGACTCCTCTCTTCATTAGTTACACTGACTCCTCTCTTCATTAGTTACACTGGCTCCTCTCTTCATTAGTTACACTGGCTCCTCTCTTCATTAGTTACACTGACTCCTCTCTCTTCATGAGTTACACTGACTCCTCTCTTCATTAGTTACACTGACTCCTCTCTCTTAATTAGTTACACTGACTCCTCTCTTCATTAGTTACACTGACTCCTCTCTTCATTAGTTACACTGACTCCTCTCTTCATTAGTTACACTGACTCCTCTCTTCATTAGTTACACTGACTCCTCTCTTCATGAGTTACACTGACTCCTCTCTTCATTAGTTACACTGGCTCCGCCCCCTCATATCTTCACTGATACAGACCTATGTTCTACCAGATCCTGCGCTCTGCAAATGAACAACGTCTGGTGGTTCCATCTCAAAAAGTAAAAAAACACTCTCACGTACTTTCTCTGGATCTGGATTCTGGAAACTGACTAGTTTTTGGTGCACTTCTGCTTTTTGTTAGCTTGTGTTGTTAAATTTTCTCCCATTGTTTTCCTCACGTGTAAGTCTCTTTGGATAAAAGCTTCTGCTAAAAGACTAAATGTAAATAAATGTAAACAAGGGACCTTTAATGAACCAAGACTCATTTTTCCAGAGCTGTCTTGTTCCTTATGCTCCAGTTAAATTGCCCTGCCTTTAAGGCTTGTTTTCAGACTCCGCCTCTTGGTGTAAGGGCCCATTCAACCAGAAGGGTTGCATCCTCAATGGCTGTGGAAAAGGGGGTCCTCTTGTGTCGTCCTTTCCGCACAATTTTATAAAATTTTAGAGCCTATTTCCTTGGGTCAACATCTCGGTGGCATGTCTGAGACCTCTATGTTTTTGTGAACACACACTACACAACCCTCGAGGGGTCCACACACTTCCAGTGTGGCTTCAAAAATAATCCAACAAATGAGATCTGTCACTAAATCTGCTTCAACCCCTGGCTAAACCATCGGACCAAAACCAAACTACAACACTGCAATCCAAATATAACCAAATGTGTCATCTCCATCATAACTAGAAATACTGAATTAACAAACTTACCCCAAAACCAATATAGGCTCCTGGACGAGCCCCCATTTTGTCACGACTCTGCCACAAGGAGTCAATGACAAAAAGAGGAGACCACATTTATATTTATTCATTTAGCTGACGCTTTTATCCAAAGCGACTTACATTGTTCTACAGTAATTACCAGTGTTACAGCCACTGGAGGCAAGGTGGGTTAGGTGTCTTGCCCAAGGACACAACGACAGAATGAACTGTGGGGAGAGTGGGAATTGAACCCCCTACCTTCCGGTTGAAGGACGACTGCTCTACCCACTGAGCTACTGCCGCCCCACACATTAGAAGCAAGATAAATACATGTATTAATTAAATAAGAAATAACCTGACTGTGTTAATCAGTGTGAGTGCAATGTTGTGTGCATATGATGCGTGAGTATGTAGAATAACAAAAGACAAAGATCCAGAACACAGCCAGGGTGATGGCACCAAAGAGAGACTGAAGCCATCATCTCAGGCCCTTTTAAAGAAGGAGACTCGAGGTGACTGACACTTTGTCTTTGTTTCTGTTCCAAAGATGATTAGTTCAGTCTTGTTTCTGTTCAGTTGGAGACAGTGACAGTGAATGGATTGGTCCATTTTCAGCTGCTGTGAGTGAAATGTAAATCTGAGTGTCATCTGTATAATTCTGGTAAGATACGCCACAGCTGTGTATTAACTGGCCTAAAGGAAGCATGTAGAGATTGAATAATAGAGGTCCCAAGATAGACCCCTGTGGAACCCCACATGTCAGGGCCATTTGGTCTGATACACAGTTACCGACCAAAACAAAGTACTTCCTGTCTTCAAGATAGGACTGAAACCATTTAAGAGCAGTTCCAGAGATACCTATCCATTCATCTAATCTTTGTGACAGGATTTCATGGTCCACTGTATCAAACACTCAAGTCCAACAGAACTAAGACAGAGGCCTGCGTCAGTGTCAGACGGAGGTCATTTGTGACTTTGATAAGTCTCAGTCTGTGATGGGCCTGGATCCTGACAGAAAAGGATCAAAGCAGTTGTTAAGAAATAGATAGTCATTAAGTTGCTGATATACAACTTTTTTCAATGATTTTTTTTCTAAAAATGTTAGGTTTGAAGACTGCTTTTCTTTAGAAGAGGCTTAATGACAGCAGTTTTTAAGGCCATTGGGAAAGTTTCAGACTGTAGGGAATTATTGACTATATCAGTGAGTTTTGGAAACAAACTGCTTAGTACTGATTTTAGAAATCTAGTGGTAAAACATCAAGGCAGCAGGTGGATGAACTCAGGTTAAAGACAGTTTATCACCTGTCGTTGAAAAACAATGACAGATAAATTATGGACAGATGGAAAAAGACCCAAGAATGATCAAAGCAACATCAATCAGTGACGTCTGAAATATGAACAGCCTTAGTAATGACCAGGTCCAGAGTGTGACCTCTGTTATGGGTCGGCTCAGTAACATGCTGACAAAGACCAAGAGTATCAAGAATAGTAGAAAGTTCTTTGGCATTCCTTGGTTTTGTTGAACATGTTTTTTTGGACTTTCAACAAAACCAAGAGGACACAGACACCAAACAGACCGGAACCAGGGACAAAAGGGAAGGGTGTAGTTATCCCTTATGTGTCTGGTTTATCTGAAAATCTTAAAAATTCAGATTCAAATTTACAGCTGTGAACGTCAGAAACTGGTCCATCCTAAAGACAAGACCCCCACAAACAGAGTAATGTAGTTTAATCAGTTCAGTGAAGAGTGCAGTGACAGTAAACAACAGCTTCACAAGAGGATGTATCAGGGAATTCCTTTTTGTCCAGAGAGGACAAGGAAATGGAAAAAGCCCTCTCTGAACAGAGGAGGTGGTCTCAGATTCATGTTGCCGAGTATTTACAACAGTGTTCTGAACCTAAATCAAAACAGTTTCACTCTAGAACATCAACAACACCTGAATGGAACAGAGTTAGTTTCGAGTTAAACCCCTCCCTCTAGAGATAAAGCTCAGCTCACTTACCACCCCTGAGTTATTACACCGGTAAACAGGTTACATGTTGATGTTTTTATTTCTTGTCATCTCCACGTGAAGCGCCAGCTCTGTTCAACTTGCCATGTCCAGCCATGGAACCCTGCTTGCGAAACAAAATCAAATCAAAATCAAATGCTCCAAAGCACAATTCAGAGCCAACAGGAGTTAACCGCCCAGGTAACCCAGCTTGACAACAGACTACAGGCCGCTTTCCCCAGAGGAGCCCATGCAACTGGGACGAGCTTGGTTGAATGCAGCCGAACACTGAGGTGTATCTCAGCTGGTGAATGCCTCTTCTGCAGCCAGCTGGGTCATTTCCTGAGGTCGTGCCCGGTTTGCCCAAAAGACCCTGCTCACCAGTAGAAGTGGGAGTGCTGGTGAGCAGGACCTCCTCGACACATTTCCCTCGACTCTTTGTTCCGGCTACACTCCAGTCCCAGCGGCAGACCCTTCCTAAGCAAGCTCTGATAGACTCTGGGGCGGAGCAGAGTTTTTCTGACTCTAACCTTGTTCGTCAGGCGGGCATCGCCCCTGAACCATTGTCCGAGCCAGGTGAGTGCCCTCAATGGAAAACTTCTGGTCTATGTAAGTCATCAAACTGAACATGTACATTCAATTCTTTTTGGTAACCATCATTAAACTATCCGTTTTTTTGTGTGTTCGACTCTCCGTTATGCCCACTGGTTTTGGGGTTTCCCTGGCTTCAGCTGCACAATCCCAAAATGGAATGGTCTGCGAGTAAGATTGTCAGCTGGAGCATTTCTTGTCATGCAACCTGTCTTCACTCTGCTCTACCTCCGACAGAGGGCGTCAAAGCTTCCAGATCAAAACCACCTGATCTGTACAGCATCAGGAGCCTTGGCTCTTCCTCCACAACAACCTTACGATTGAACCATCGACCTCCTCCTGGGTGCACCGTTGCCCATGGGACGCCTGTTTAATCTTTCCTGAACCAGAGAGTGAGGTGATGGAGAGCTATCTCAAGGACCTGGAGGTATCATACTCTTCCTCCCCCATCGGGTTTTTCTTTGTGGATAAGTAAAATAAGACCTTGTATTGATTACAGCGGCTTAAATAACTGTCACGGGGTGCTGGCCCAGGGGAAGGAAAAGACTCCAGTGCAGTAACCCAGACTCCAGATAAAACGTAAACAAAAATTTATTTAATACGAACAGAGGAGCATACAAAAATCCAAAAACTCTCCCAGAACAGAACAGGCAAAAATCCAGAGATAATAAAAATACAAAAACACAACGGACTAGAAAACTTCACCAGAGACAAAAGAAACACAGACCAAACTTACGGGTAACGAAGACAAGGAAAATGACAAAGACAATGACAAATGACAAAGACTTGGTCCTGAGGGGAAGGACAAACAGCTATAAATAGACACAGACAACAAGGGACAGGTGAAACATATTAGGGCGGAGCAGGTAATCACACAGGAGGGAAAGACACAAGGCAGGAAGTCAAGCAGAGACACAGACAAGGGCACGACATATCAAAATAAAGTCCATGAAATACAACACAAACTGGAAACAATATAAAACAGACATAAATCCTGACAATAACATCACTTTGAAGAATAGGTTTCACTTCCACTTATTTTTGTCTGCGTTTGAGCCACTTCACGGGGTCACCATCTTTACCAAACTGTGACGAGTGGAAGATACTCTCACTTCCAATACTTAGTCATGGCATTTGGACTAACGCACCTGCAGTTTTCCAAACCCTCATTAATGACTTTATCAAAGAATTTGTTTTTGTCTATTTACTGTAGATAACTATTTGGTGTTTTTTTTGCTCCATTGTGTTATAAAAGTATTAGTAATAAATAATAAAGCAGTCCTGAGCTGGTGATTTGAAGGTTTTGACAGTTTCTTAAGTTTTCACACATTTCATTTTTGTACTGTTTTGTCTTTTCTCTGGTTTATGAAGCTGGGACAGTTGTTCTGTTTGTAACTATATGTTTTAGGTCTTTTTTTTTTTTGAATCAGCTTTATGTGGTTAAAATGACAATAACAAGCTTAACAAAAAATAAAATAAAATAATAAAATAAAATAACAAGCTTCTTGACTTGACCTCATGGTATTTTCAGAGAGGTTTCATTTTCTCTTGGGTTCTTTGTCTCCACCTCCACTAGACACAGTTCAGTTGTGTTTGTACTTTAGGGGAGGAGAGAATGATCGAGGGTATATAAGTGAGAGAAGTTATTTTAGACTTTCCAGAGACTCAGGAGAAGAATAAGAATAGAGACAATTTATTTTCAGCCATTCATTGCATTTATCTGTCAACATGGCTGTTAAAGAGATTAAAAATGTAAATTTATTTTTAAAGAGCCAAGTTGGAAAATTGGGGCTCTCCAGTGTTGTTCTTGCTGGTTTTGAGAAAATTGTTGACAGTGATTTTACTTGTCCTTGCCAGCCTGGATATAATATAGGCATATGTGCTCTTTATGCCATAGTGCCTTTCATTGTCAGCTGTGGTTTTGCATTTTTTCTGGATCCAAAGTCAAAGGATGATGACAAGTGTTCTAAAGTCCTGTACTCTCTGCTCACAGGATGCATCTGGCTGTTTCTCTTCTTTATCGACGGCCGGTACGTGGCCTGTGGATGCTCACATTGGGGAGGAGAATACACTGAAACTGGAGCTTTACAGTGGTGCAGACCAAGAGGAAATGAAACAGAGGCATTTGAACGACAGCAGGAGACTCTGTGGTATGACACCATATCTCAGGTGAGATTGAACTTCACACAAAACCATGTCTTTAACAGAATGAGACAAAACAAGTTTAAAAGCATGTGGACACCTGACCTTCTCACTGCAAACTCCATTAACATAAAGCTGTTGTGATTGTTGGGTTTTTTTTTGGTCCTGTTCTGAGTCTTTACTGCTGCTGCCTTCACTTCCTGCTTGTTGTTGAGACATTTACTTCTTCTGGTTCTTTTTAAACAAATGAAAAGAGGCTCAGGTAGATTCAACTGAGCTGTATTAGATGTGGTTTGGTGAATATCTGCTTATTGTCTTTATGGACAAATAAATAAAATAAATATTGATTAATCTTTTTTATTTTTTTCAGTTTACAGGTTTTGGCATAGCGCTGGTGGCCGTCGGCATGTTTGGTGTATTACATCGTAGGGGTTATTTTGTTCAGGAGAACGAAGAAATAGCAATGAATGAAAGAGGTTAACCTAATATAAGACTCCATAATCAAATCATTTTTATAAAAGCTGTAAATGTTCCTCTTTTAGAATGTAGTTTTACTAACACGTTCTTTCTGTCTGTCATTTAGGTTCACCAGAAGAGGCTCAGGGTTTGAATGTCCAAGGTTAATGAAGATTTAGTACAGATTGAAAAGTTTCTACAATTTTTACAATCTACAAAATAAAAGTACATTTTGTGCTCAATAAAACAATAATAAAAATATGGTGTTTTGTTTGAAATTTGTTTTTATTAGTTTTGACACACTTTTTACATTTTGTTATTTTTATTTTTCTATTTGTCCAAGTTGTTTAAAAATTGTAATTATTCAAATTGTTGCTATCCTCTGTGAATATAGTTCTCTGTTAAACTGTAATTTTGTTTATTTTGTCGTTTGATTTTGAAATAAAATAAAAGTAACTTCCTGTTGATTTAAATAAAGAGGCTGTACAGCACTGATGCATTATTCATTAAATCTAAAAGGATCAGAGAATTTCCTGGACATTTGTCCTGTTTGTTGGTTCTTCAGATTATTTGTGCTGCATTTTCATGATTTCTTTTCTCACACAGTCTGTTTTAAACCCTTTATTCTAGTCAGATCTGTTGAGTCAGAAACACTGTTCAGGATCAGAGACTACATCAGTCTCAGGTTCAGTGCTGTTCAGACGAGAAGCTGGAACTTTGTTTTCCCACATCTTCAGAAACACTTAAAGCTGAAAGAACAGAACAAAGAAAACTTTTACATCAAAGTTCTGAAACATTAAATGTAACTAGAGTCTAGTGATGATGAGAGCGTCTCAGACAACTGCATCACACCTGTCGATGCTTCCAGGTGCTTTCTCTGCTTCACTGCGCCACCAACTGGTCACACAATGTACTGCACTCTGAGTGTTTAATAAAATGGTGGAGAGAGAGTTGTGATGTGATGCTTGTGTTTCCTGATCTGGTCACGTGATACGGCTTTGAACGTCATCAACTCATGCATCAATCCGTGCTTCAGCAGAACCTTCCTGGTTTATTCTGAGATACTGAGGGGAAAATAAACATGAGCAGTGCCGACAGTGAGGAGACTGTAGCCTGTGTCAGACTCCGATAAAGACACTCGTCTCTGTAAATCCCACGCTCTCTTTCAGCGCCGCTTTGGACCTTGAATGCATCTGTATGAAGCCAGATAAGAGCCACTGAATAAAATATTAGCATTGAAACATTTACATTCAAAATGTTTTTATAACGGCCGGAGCTAAAATTTTTACAATTTTGATGGTAATTTTTTCTCAATGTTAATGTTCATTCATTTTCTACCACTTTGTCCCGTTAGGGGTTATGGGTGACTGGAGCCTATCCCAGCAACTTTGGGCCTGAGGCGGGGGTCACCTTGGACAGTGGCCAGTTAGTCGCAGGGCTAACATATAGAGACAGACAGTGACAGACAACCATTCACTCTCACATTCAGTCACTAGGGACACTTTAGAGTTGCCAATTAACCTGTACATGCATGTGCATGGTGGGAGGAGCCGGAGTACCCGGAGAGAACCCACAGTAACACGTGGAGGACATGCAGACTCCTCGCAGAAAGACCGGAGTCGGCCGAGAATGTTTGAGCCGGCTGGGTTTTGAACTCACGACCTTCTTGCTGGAACACAGGACAGTGAGAATTCTTTACTAGAATTAGACCAACAGTTGAGACATATTACAGAAATAAAAAAAAAAAAAAAAAAAAAAAAAAGCCAATAGAATATCAATTCAAAAACTAAAGGGTTATTTTATATTAAAGCAGTAAAGTACATTCAGTAACACAAACAGTGTTGCAGGGGTTTTGTTTGGTTACGTCACTGAGACTCATCTGGCTCCATGACATCATTAGACATTGTATTGTACTTTAACCATTAGATTTATGAACAGAAAGGAATAATCCACAAAATGAGGCTTAATACAATTAGGCACAACCTGTCACGGGTGCACTCTGGACTAGGACTGTTTGAAGGACTCACTGTGCAGACCCCACAAAAGGTAGCAGGTTCAAAACAGTTTAACAAAAAGGCAGATGTGCCAAATCCAAAACATATAATCCAAAAACAAGAACAATGTCCAAACACAAAACTCTGGAATCAAAACCACCAGAGATGCAAATAGAAACTTAAAGCTATAACTCGGAACTCGAGATAACAGTTCAAACACTTACAGTCCACGTAAGATTTTCACAAAGGCCACACGGCAGAACAGACTTAAAGTTACAAGTCAAAGTCAGGTTACAATCCAACCAAGGACAGGGGAACACACACAGACTATATAGGTAACACAATGAGACACAGGTGAAGCACATTAGGGCAGAGCAGGAAATCACAAAGGAGGGAACGACACAAGGACAGGAAGTCACTCTAACAAACCAACAGAAGACATTCCACAAGAATACACAGGAAATTCAGTACATTACATAGACAGACTAGTTTGGGACATAATAATAATAATTGATTGGATTTATATTGCGCTTTTCTACCGAGGGACCAAGGGACTCAACTGTAGCCACAGATGCCCCGGGGCAGACTGACAGAGACGTGGCAGCCATTTTGTGCCTACAGCCTCTCCGACCATCACCACATACATTCACTGAACATTCTTACACATCCATACAAGGCAAGGTGGGTTAAGTGTCTTGCCCAAGGACACATCGACAGTATGAAGTGTGGGGAGAGCGGGAATCAAACCCACCACCTTCCGGTTGAAAGACGACCGCTCTACCACTGAGCCACTGCCGCCCCAACATGACACAACCCTCTTGTTGACTCTAGAGCTGCTGTAAATGTCATGATGTCAACTAAAACACACCAGAATACATTCCTATTCTAACAAATTGTTTTGGTGTTTTTCACTAATACTATTTCTGATTAATGTTTTGTATTAGTTGGGCTGTATTCTCTGCACTTTTGCAAAAATGCAGTTACAAAAATACATTTATTGTAATAATGAAGATGGTTATAAGGATTGGTATTATTAGCCTACAATAGTTAATAACTGATTTATATGACATTCGTTATGCCTCCCTCTCGAATGGCTTTGGGATTTTATTTTGTTAATTGTCCCCTCAACAATAATGGAAGAGGTTTGCCCCTGCTCACAGACGGGAGGAGGCAACATGGCACTGGGGGCAGTTGTGACGCTCAGTTGTGTCGTCTGCACTTTAAGGGATACATTTCCTGACCTCAGTGAACAATATGAACAATACGCAGGTTTATTCCCTCGAAGACCGCAGTTGCACTGGTAAAAGTGTTTATTCAGGGTTTGTTTTCTTTTTAATTTATATGAATAAATAACTTTTATATTTATACTTTTTAATATTTGTACTGTAAACATTACCTCAACTTCTCGTTTCCATAACATAACATACTTGTTTTTAATAAGTCTCTAAAAACTTTCTATACGTTCTCTAAGACACTATACAACACACTTTATATGTACATCTCAAATCCACTCTATTTCTGATTGACAGGTTCATAGTCCAGTAAGTTACAGTAGATAGAAAACACAATTAGACTTTCCAGGCAAAGGTCTCAAGATCAAAAATTAGAGTTTGGCCGGAGATTTCTAACACTGAACAGACGGAATAATCGAGGAGTGGAGGGAAACTTAGAGGTTTTATATTGTGTCTGATGAGAAGATGAGAAACAGCTGCTTCTGCTCGCACCTGCTCACACCTGCTCACATCTGCTCACATCTGCTCACACCTGCTCACACCTGCTCGCACCTGCTCGCACCTGCTCACACCTGCTCACACCTGCTCACACCTGCTCACACCTGCTCGCACCTGCTCACATCTGCTCACATCTGCTCACACATGCTTACACCTGCTCACACCTGCTCACACCTGCTCACACCTGCTCACACCTGCTCGCACCTGCTCACATCTGCTCACACCTGCTCACACCTGCTCACACCTGCTCACACCTGCTCACACCTGCTCGCACCTGCTCACACATGCTCACACCTGCTCGCACCTGCTCGCACCTGCTCGCACCTGCTCGCACCTGCTCACATCTGCTCACACATGCTCACACCTGCTCACACCTGCTCGCACCTGCTCGCACCTGCTCGCACCTGCTCACACCTGCTCGCACCTGCTCACATCTGCTCGCACCTGCTCACACCTGCTCACACATGCTCGCACCTGCTCGCACCTGCTCGCACCTGCTCACACCTGCTCGCACATGCTCGCACCTGCTCGCACCTGCTCGCACCTGCTCGCACCTGCTCGCACCTGCTCACACCTGCTCACACCTGCTCACACCTGCTCACACCTGCTCGCACCTGCTCACATCTGCTCACATCTGCTCACACCTGCTCACACCTGCTCGCACCTGCTCACACCTGCTCACACCTGCTCACATCTGCTCACACCTGCTCACACCTGCTCACATCTGCTCACACCTGCTCACATCTGCTCACACCTGCTCGCACCTGCTCACATCTGCTCACACCTGCTCACACATGCTCACACCTGCTCATATATGCTCACACCTGCTCACACCTGCTCACACCTGCTCGCACCTGCTCACATCTGCTCACACCTGCTCACACATGCTCACACCTGCTCGCACCTGCTCGCACCTGCTCGCACCTGCTCGCACCTGCTCGCACCTGCTCACATCTGCTCACATCTGCTCACACCTGCTCACACCTGCTCGCACCTGCTCGCACCTGCTTACATCTGCTCACACATGCTCACACCTGCTCGCACCTGCTCGCACCTGCTCGCACCTGCTCACACCTGCTCGCACCTGCTCACACCTGCTCACATCTGCTCACACCTGCTCACACATGCTCGCACCTGCTCGCACCTGCTCGCACCTGCTGACATCTGCTCACATCTGCTCACACCTGCTCACACCTGCTCACACCTGCTCGCACCTGCTCACATCTGCTCACATCTGCTCACACCTGCTCACACCTGCTCACATCTGCTCGCACCTGCTCGCACCTGCTCGCACCTGCTCGCACCTGCTCACACCTGCTCACACCTGCTCGCACCTGCTCACACCTGCTCACACCTGCTCACACCTGCTCACACCTGCTCGCACCTGCTCACATCTGCTCACATCTGCTCACACCTGCTCACACCTGCTCACACCTGCTCGCACCTGCTCACATCTGCTCACACCTGCTCACACCTGCTCACATCTGCTCACACCTGCTCACACCTGCTCACATCTGCTCACACCTGCTCACATCTGCTCACACATGCTCACACATGCTCACACCTGCTCACACCTGCTCATATATGCTCACACCTGCTCACACCTGCTCACATCTGCTCATATATGCTCACACCTGCTCACACCTGCTCACACCTGCTCACACCTGCTCATATATGCTCACATCTGCTCACACATGCTCACACATGCTCACACCTGCTCACACCTGCTCATATATGCTCACACCTGCTCACACCTGCTCACACCTGCTCGCACCTGCTCACATCTGCTCACACCTGCTCATATATGCTCACACCTGCTCACACCTGCTCGCACCTGCTCACATCTGCTCACACCTGCTCACACCTGCTCACACCTGCTCACACCTGCTCACACCTGCTCACACCTGCTCACACCTGCTCACACCTGCTCACATCTGCTCACACCTGCTCACATCTGCTCACACCTGCTCATATATGCTCACACCTGCTCACACCTGCTCACACCTGCTCGCACCTGCTCACACCTGCTCACACCTGCTCACACCTGCTCACACCTGCTCGCACCTGCTCACACATGCTCACACCTGCTCGCACCTGCTCGCACCTGCTCGCACCTGCTCACATCTGCTCACATGCTCACACCTGCTCACACCTGCTCGCACCTGCTCACACACCTGCTCACACCTGCTCACCTGCTCGCACCTGCTCACACCTGCTCGCACCTGCTCACATCTGCTCGCACCTGCTCACACCTGCTCACACATGCTCGCACCTGCTCGCACCTGCTCGCACCTGCTCACACCTGCTCGCACATGCTCGCACCTGCTCGCACCTGCTCGCACACCTGCTCGCACCTGCTCACACCTGCTCACACCTGCTCACACCTGCTCACACCTGCTCGCACCTGCTCACATCTGCTCACATCTGCTCACACCTGCTCACACCTGCTCGCACCTGCTCACACCTGCTCACACCTGCTCACATCTGCTCACACCTGCTCACACCTGCTCACATCTGCTCACACCTGCTCACATCTGCTCACACCTGCTCGCACCTGCTCACATCTGCTCACACCTGCTCACACATGCTCACACCTGCTCATATATGCTCACACCTGCTCACACCTGCTCACACCTGCTCGCACCTGCTCACATCTGCTCACACCTGCTCACACATGCTCACACCTGCTCGCACCTGCTCGCACCTGCTCGCACCTGCTCGCACCTGCTCGCACCTGCTCACATCTGCTCACATCTGCTCACACCTGCTCACACCTGCTCGCACCTGCTCGCACCTGCTCGCACCTGCTCACATCTGCTCACACATGCTCGCACCTGCTCGCACCTGCTCGCACCTGCTCGCACCTGCTCACACCTGCTCGCACCTGCTCACACCTGCTCACATCTGCTCACACCTGCTCACACATGCTCGCACCTGCTCGCACCTGCTCGCACCTGCTGACATCTGCTCACATCTGCTCACACCTGCTCACACCTGCTCACACCTGCTCGCACCTGCTCACATCTGCTCACATCTGCTCACACCTGCTCACACCTGCTCACATCTGCTCGCACCTGCTCGCACCTGCTCGCACCTGCTCACACCTGCTCACACCTGCTCGCACCTGCTCACACCTGCTCACACCTGCTCACACCTGCTCACACCTGCTCGCACCTGCTCACATCTGCTCACATCTGCTCACACCTGCTCACACCTGCTCACACCTGCTCGCACCTGCTCACATCTGCTCACACCTGCTCACACCTGCTCACATCTGCTCACACCTGCTCACATCTGCTCACACCTGCTCACATCTGCTCACATCTGCTCACACATGCTCACACCTGCTCACATCTGCTCACACCTGCTCATATATGCTCACACCTGCTCACATCTGCTCACATCTGCTCACATCTGCTCACACCTGCTCACACCTGCTCACACCTGCTCGCACCTGCTCACATCTGCTCACACCTGCTCACACCTGCTCACACCTGCTCACACCTGCTCACCTGCTCACATCTGCTCACACCTGCTCACACCTGCTCACACCTGCTCGCACCTGCTCACATCTGCTCACACCTGCTCACACCTGCTCACACCTGCTCACACCTGCTCACATCTGCTCACACCTGCTCACACCTGCTCACACCTGCTCACACCTGCTCACACCTGCTCACACCCGCTCGCACCCGCTCACACCTGCTCACACCTGCTCACACCTGCTCACACCTGCTCACATCTGCTCACACCTGCTCACATCTGCTCACACCTGCTCACATCTGCTCACACCTGCTCACACCTGCTCACACCTGCTCACACCTGCTCGCACCTGCTCACATCTGCTCACACCTGCTCATATATGCTCACACCTGCTCACATCTGCTCACATCTGCTCACATCTGCTCACACCTGCTCACACCTGCTCGCACCTGCTCACATCTGCTCACACCTGCTCACACCTGCTCACACCTGCTCACACCTGCTCACACCTGCTCACACCCGCTCGCACCTGCTCACACCCGCTCACACCTGCTCGCACCTGCTCACATCTGCTCACACCTGCTCACACCTGCTCACACCTGCTCACACCTGCTCACATCTGCTCACACCTGCTCACACCTGCTCACACCTGCTCACACCTGCTCACACCTGCTCACATCTGCTCACACCTGCTCACACCTGCTCACACCCGCTCGCACCTGCTCACACCTGCTCACACCTCGCCCACCAGCTTGAGCTAAAAATAACATGACCACACGAGGGAGACAAAGACTAGGGACACAAGGCAAGGCAATTTTATTTCTACAGCACAATTCATACACTGGTAACTCAAAGTGCTTTGCAGGAATAAAAGACAATTTACAAGATTTAGATTTAGGAACATAAGAAAAATTTAAAACATTATAAAAGAAAAAAAAACCTTTAAGTTGTGTGTAGGCAGAGCTAAAGAGAAGGGTTTTTAACTTCTTCTTGAACATTGTTAATACTGGACTGATGTGGTTGTACTTCCTGGTGTTAGTTAGAACCCAAGCAGCAGCGTTCTGAATAAGCTGCAGCTGTCTTAACCCTCGTTTTGAGAGACCCGTGAGCAGGCCGTTACAGTAATCTAACCTGCTGCAAATAAAAGCATGAATAAGTTTCTCTAAGTCTGGTTGAGACATTATCCCTTTGACTCTGGAAATGTTTTGAAAGTAATAAAATGCTAAATGTAGTTGACTTAATGTTACTGTGGAAATTCAAGTCTGAGTCCATGATGACCCCTAGATTTCTAACCTGGTTTTTAGATTTTAGAGAAAGAGACTCGAGGTGACTGCTGACACTTTCTCTTTGTTTCTGTTCCATTTACATTTACATTTAGTCATTTATCAGACGCTTTTATCCAAAGCGACTTACAAGTGAGGAAAACAATGGAAGCAATTTCAACAACACAAGGTAACAAAAACCATAAGTGCACAAAAAACTAGTCAGTTAAAAACCTAGCACAGCATACAAGCTAAAGATAGGAAAGATTTTTTTTTTTTTTTTTTTTTTTTTAAAGAAGGAATTGATAGAAAGGAAGTTAAGAATTCAGTGTTTGTCAGTCAGGTGTTGGCAAAAGAGATATGTTTTCAAGCGTTTTTTAAAGATGTCTACAGAATCTGCTGATCTTGTAGCAGCAGGTAGATCATTCCACCAATGTGGAACAGATCCAGAGAAAGTACGCGAGAGTGATTTTTTTCCTTTTTGGGACGGTACAACCAGACGCTGTTCATTAGCAGATCGCAGGGATCTGGTAGAACATAGGTCTGTATCAGTGAGTGAAGATATGAGGGGGCGGAGCCAGTGGTGGTCTTGTAGGCCAAGAGCATAGCTTTGAACTTAATGCGTGCCTCAACCGGGAGCCAGTGTAACCTAATGAGGAGAGGAGTTACGTGCGCTCTCTTCGGTTCTTTAAAGACCACTCTTCCAAAGATGATTAGCTCAGTCTTGTTTCTGTTCAGTTGGAGAAAATTATTTTGCATCCACACATCAATCTGTTCGATGCAGTGACAGTGAATGGATTGGTCCATTTTCAGCTGCTGTGAGTGAAATGTAAATGTTATCTGCATAATTATGGTAGTATTACGCCGGGGCCTGGTTAGCGGCTGGAGGTCAGTGAGATACAACGAGCAATGATACACTGGAATCAAGGAGTTTGCATAGTTGGCAAAGTTTTTATTTTTATTTTCCTTTCTGTTTCAATAAATATACAAAAGTGCTAGGTGCAAAAGTGCAATGGAGGCAGGAGGAGCTCAATCCTTTCCAGCAGCAGGGACGACCTAGAATAATGATTTGAGGCGCTTAAATACGTCCCAACTAACTGGGTAAAGCCAAACCAACCCCACAGGTACATACATTAACATAAGCTTTTGCTAAAACTATGTTAATACCATCAGGACAAATAATCCAAACCATAAACCATATTCAAAACTCAATTCACAAACCCTAAAACCAAACATCTAGACTTCTTTAAAACCCATAAGCCCTGGCCTTGGTCTGGCCTGGAACCTTTTTAAAGTTGGTTGTTTCCCCTGGGAATCTTTTAGCCTGACACCTGGACACAAGGAACAGAGCAGTGAGTAACACTAACACACGACACTCTTAACACCAAACACAAAATTACACATATCTATTGCACATTTCTCAATTAATAAATTATTTCTTAAAACCCATTGTGTGCAATGTCATTTTTGTGCAAATTTGCATTTGTTTAAAGTGAACTGTCTGTTCGTTACAGGTATGATACGTCAACAGCTGCGTATTAACTGACCTAAAGGAAACATGTAAAGATTAAATAATAGGGGTTCCAAGATAGACCCCTGTGGAACCCCACATTTCAGGGCCATTTTGTCTGATACACAGTTACCAACTGAAACAAAAGACTTTCTGTCTTTAAGATAGGACTGAAACCATTTAAGAGCAGTTCCAGTGATACCTATCCATACCTGTTATAAGAATTTAAATTTTAATGTTTAGAGTTACTGGGGGCTTATAGTTCTCCTCAGGTCATGTCACATTCATGTCATGTCCTTCGAGCTAATCCATGAAGTAGACAGAACTAGACTGAGACATGGCTTGTCACAGGACTTTTGCAGGTGGTTCAATTCCCACTCTCTCCACAGTTCATACTGTCGTTGTGTCCTTGGGCAAGACACTTAACCCACCTTGCCTCCAGTGGCTGTAACACTGGTAATTACTGTAGAACAATGTAAGTCGCTCTGGTTAAAAGCGTCAGCTAAATGAATAAATGTAAATGTAAATGTAATCTCATGTTCTGTTTACATCTTTAAGCAAACCTCCCTTGATACTGTGTCTGCTTTGCTTCAATTCTTGCAAGGATTAAAACCTGGCCATTGCTTGTTAAATTATAATCTGTCTCCGTGTCTCTCTGGATAAATATAAGGACATAGATAAATTCCTACAACATTTGGTGCCGTGACCCGGATATCAACAGCTGCTGTTTCTCATGCGGAAAGTGAAACTGACGTGCACGGGAGAAATGCACAAAAAAGCATTTCTCTGTAAGTCCCAAAACTATTGCATTTTTTTTAAACAGTACGGGCCAGACCTTCACTGTCTGTGTGTGAGACTCAGTGACGATATCTGAACAAAGAGAAAAAGAGAGGACAAAGAAAGAAGTCTGGCTGCGGAACAACTGGACCATTAGAGTTTTTATTCAGGTAAACAGCTGTTTAATTTTTTTTTGTGTGAATGTGAACGAACAAAACTTCCGGAAGTAGTGGTTTAGGTTGCTCCTAATTAAACTGTTCGGTGATTACATGTTATCTACCTGAGAGTATTTCCATGTAGTTATCATTACTGTAGGAGATCGCTAAACGCTGAAATTACCGTCCAGGAGACGGGGAAAAGTATGTGTTTTGGTCAAGACCTTACAGGATAAGTGAGGCCTTGATGTTAATCTATGGTAAAGAGTGCATAGACCTGGATTGTATGCATGTTTAGATACCTGTGCTTTGTAAGTTTTATGGAATCTCTGAAACCGACTCCCACGAATGATCACGTGCGAACTCTATGCGAGATGAGATTACCGATTATGATAAGAAGCATATTGTCTAGACATAACTGGTCTAGAGAGTGCATGATTTTGCTTTAGTTTCATAGCATGTATCCTAATATACCTCATTCAAACGTCTGGCCTAACTAGTTAATGTTGGTAAAATGTTGTGCGTTGGACGCACAGGTAACTCGAGTATATAGACTATTATCGAGATTCTTAGCCTAACAACTTTAAAGTGAGATGAATAGGTCCGGAGTCTGTGTGACTTGGTAAAAGCAGGCCTGCAGAGAATTGTTCACTGTGTGACGCAGTGAGACAAAGGTTTAAAAGCCCACAGAAGAAGTGGCTTTGATGAAGTCTATCTAACCTGAAGGGTTAGTGAGTAAAAAGTCTGAGTAAAAAGTGTGTTTGAGAGAGTGATTGTGACGCGACTGTGGATTGAATGCATTTAATTGATTTTATTGGAAGTTGATTCAGTCTGAATAATGAGATCGAACATTAGTCAGCCTGAATGTGAGAAAGCCTTAACTTGTGAAAAGTTAATGCAACATAGTGATTCTGAGAATCTGATCCATCTGAGGAAAAATAGCAAGAAATACGGATTTATGTAAATTACGAATACCTGAAAGGGAGGAGTTAATTAGAAAAATAGTAACAGAAAATCTAACATTGTGACACATTTGTACGGTTGATTTAACCTTAATTTGATAATTTATCCATAATTTTATCCATCTGAATAAGTAGAACTACGTAGAAGTGATCACTGCGGGAGACGCAGAGAGAAGAACAGCCCACAAACAGAAGAGAAGAGTTTTTGAAAGAAAGTGCACAAATGGACTTCAAAACACTAATCATTTGTATTTTTATAAATGTGTCCTGTGAGATTTCTCGGTCTTGGCCTCTCTGCTCGGCACCAGTGTACCTCAAATTTCCTCTGCCCTCCCCCCACACCCCCGCTCTCTTCGGATGAGAGAAGCTGCAGACAGACAGCAGCAACACACGCGGTGAGATAAACATATTCCAGACAAATGTTTATTTTAAAGTGTATCTATTGAGAGAGACCAAAGAGCAATTTGTAAATTAAATTTGGAAATTGTGCAAAACTTGACCTTAATATGAATGAAATGTATTTCTCTGTGGAAAAATGTTACCATGGCGACCAGAGGAAGGAGGAGGGGGGGAGTCGCAGACGAGGGGAACAGGCGAACACTACAGTACAACACTACAGGCCAACACTACAGGGCAACAGTACAGGCCAACACTACAGTACAACACTACAGGCCGACACTACAGGCCAACACTATAGGCCAACACTACAGGCCGACACTACAGCACAACACTACAGGCCAACTCTACAGGGCAACACTTCAGGGCAACACTACAGGCCAACACTACAGGCCGACACTACAGGGCAACACTTCAGGGCAACAGTACAGGCCAACACTACAGTACAACACTACAGGCCGACACTACAGGCCAACACTACAGGCCGACACTACAGCACAACACTACAGGCCAACTCTACAGGGCAACACTTCAGGGCAACACTACAGGCCAACACTACAGGCCGACACTACAGGGCAACACTTCAGGGCAACACTACAGGCCAACACTACAGGGCAACACTTCAGGGCAACACTACAGGCCGACACTACAGGGCAACACTTCAGGGCAACACTACAGGCCGACACTACAGGGCAACACTTCAGGGCAACACTACAGGCCAACACTACAGGCTGACACTACAGGCCAACTCTACAGGCCAACACTACAGGCCGACACTACAGCACAACACTACAGGCCAACTCTACAGGGCAACACTTCAGGGCAACACTACAGGCCAACACTACAGGCCGACACTACAGGGCAACACTTCAGGGCAACAGTACAGGCCAACACTACAGTACAACACTACAGGCCGACACTACAGGCCAACACTACAGGCCGACACTACAGCACAACACTACAGGCCAACTCTACAGGGCAACACTTCAGGGCAACACTACAGGCCAACACTACAGGCCGACACTACAGGGCAACACTTCAGGGCAACACTACAGGCCAACACTACAGGGCAACACTTCAGGGCAACACTACAGGCCGACACTACAGGGCAACACTTCAGGGCAACACTACAGGCCGACACTACAGGGCAACACTTCAGGGCAACACTACAGGCCAACACTACAGGCTGACACTACAGGCCAACTCTACAGGCCAACACTACAGGCCGACACTACAGCACAACACTTCAGGCCGACAATGGGTCCACTCGAGAGAAGGACCTTTGACTGACCTTTGAACAGGTCAGGAACATAAACACACATGTACACACACACACATAGACACAGAAGCACATATAGACAGATACACACACAAAGACACACACACAAACACGTAACAGACATCTGCAGAAGGTGGATGTGCTTTTGAATTATGAGAAAAGTTTATAAATAGTCTGTTAAAGAACAGATATTGTATTACGTTTGTGTGACACAGCCGAGATTAAAAATGAAAAAAAAAAAGTAAAAAAAATACAAACACTTGGATCCAAAATAGAATAATCTTTATATAGCACTTTTCCACCTACTGTAGCAGGCCTCAAAGCGCTTTACACTCATTCAACTATTACCAGTGTTACAGAACTTCACTGAAGGCAATGTAGGTTAAGTGTCTTGCCCAAGGACACAACGACAGTATGCGGGGGAGAGCGGGATGTTATGGGATGTTTTGAGCGGGGATCGATCCGCCCACCCGCCGGTCGAAGGACAGTCGCTGAGCTATACTGCCGCCCTAATAATAGAAGTAGTGATTATTAGTATTTTGCGAAAAAAATTGTATGTATCCATTAGTACGAGAAGTAATAGAGGTCCTTAATATCAGAGTGGTTCAAACACACGGTATAACGTTTATAAAAATGTTCACTTTGTAATCAGAAGAATTTAAAAATGTGTCTTAAAGTCAAATTGCGCAGAGCAAATTTATAAAGAGAATACAAAATTATAGATATTTGGGCCATCAGCTCGCATTTAAAAGAAAATAATATTACCAGAAGAAAAGAAATGAACAATTATGTATATCTCTGGTTTGGTTCTGACAAAGTGTTGAGAAAATGGATTCAAAACAATCGATGTTTGGATTCAAGGAATGTTTCAACACAAGGTAACAGTCTATGAGAGTCAAGGTTTATGCTCACTTTTTGGAGCTGTAGAAATGTGGAGTCAGTCCAAAGTCAGTGTGGGAGCCTTTACATTAAACAAACCCTTTAATGTTGAGAAATGCTGAAGTAGAAATGTCAGTGACAGAAACAGATTGCACTGAACTGATGTGTTAAATAAAGTTTATGAGACTTAATTAGGAAAACTGTGGAAATAAATAGAGGATTTTCTAATTAGATTGTGATTTTAAAGTCTTTGGCTAAAAGTATGTGACGATAGATCATGAGAAACTAGTTCTGGTCTATTTAAATTATTTATGTTTGCATCAACTGAATAAAATATTATCATGATTGTGGATGATAGCACTTACAGTTACAGGTAAAGACCTACAACTAATGGTAACTAACTAACATACAGACAATAGTACATTAGAGCAGTAAGAAGAGAGATACATATGCTTATTTATCTTATGTCTATTGTTTAACCATTCAATACCATGTGGACTCAGTGGCAGTGAGGAGTCAGTTGACACCAGAGTTGGTATTTCTGCATAAAGATAAATGTAATTATATAAATATTAAAGATAGAGTAAGTATAGTAGTATATAGTATAGTAACGCATTACGCTGACACTGTTATTGCCATGTCTCTTGAAGATACTACTGCTGAGTTTGACTGGGTAGGATCTTTATTGGGGTGTTATTTGCAGATGTCCTCAGTTGTCTTGTTTTTATTACATTTTATTTACACTTTCCAGAATTAAAAAATGTTATACAATGCAATACAACTAAGGATACATACTTGCATGTATTTATGTAATTTTAGTATTTAGTTTATTTATAATGCGTTTTAATATGTATTGTATATGCATTACTATTTATGTATACTGATTATAGTATAATCAAACTCAAATATACAAATAGTAATAAAGGTGGTAGATGAAGAGCTTAAAAAAGTGAAACAATGACTCATTATAAATGCAATAACTTCTAACATAAAAAAAGAACTTTATTTTTTAATGACAAAAAGAAAATCTTAATATAGCAATAAAAAATAAATGGGACTAATATTCCAAAAGATAAAGAAAAATTTTTAGGAGTTAAAATTGAGGAAGACTTGAGTTGGAAATCTCATAAATCACACAAACATTTACCATTTTCTACCAGGTTTTTATTGGCCATTACCATAATACATAATAAAAACAACTCTTTTTAAATATAATTGCACTTTAATCTGTACGGTTTGATTGTGCCATATTAATTTATACTTTTTTTCTTTAATTGTCAGTATAGAGCTCCATCAAACCCATTATTTATCTAATTTGAGGTTCTAAACTTCCATGATTTAGTTGATTTTAGAATATTTCAAATTATGTATAAAGCAAACAAGAAAACTTTACCAGAAAACGTCCAAAACAAGTTTGAAAAAAGAAATAGTCGGTACAAACTTAAAAGAATGGATATCTTTTAAAAAAATAAAATAAAATAAGGGAACGGAGTACAGTAAGAAGAGAGATCAGTTTGTGGAATGAAAAAGACAAAACAATCAAGGAGTGAAAAAACATTAAAGACATTTAAAAAAGATTTGTTTAAGTGTGAAATACACATTTATTTAATTTTTCCCTTTTGTTTGTTGTTATTGAATTATTAATTAGCAATGTTAAAAGTTTTCTCTGGTGACGTTGCTAGCAAAGCAAATTACTACAAACAGCTTTACATTACACCATTTATTCTAAAGCAAACTATCATTCAAAGTATTGCACTGGAAAGGTTTAGGGTACTGCAGAGTCTTTTATATTGTGACCATATTTTTTACAGTGAAATGTCTGTAATGAGCTGTCAATTACAGTATTTTACCAATTATAAACATTTTTTTGCAGTGTGGTGTTGTCCTTGAACTCTGAAGGTTTGCACACAGCTGCTCGGTTGCCTAAGAAAGTTTGAGTTTGGATGATTCTTTCTCTCCAGCTCCTGCTGAATCCTTCGCTCATGTTCCAGGCGTCTTCTCTTCTTCATTTCTTTAATCCTGTAAATGAGCACAGGATTAAAAACTTTCACAGATAGCACTTTAATTGTTTTTAGGGTTAATTACTTTCACACCCACTAACATCCCGCTGTCACTCTCAACAACCACCATGTGCTGTTCTCTGCTTTATTTTTTATTAACTGCATATTTAAGATTGGACAGAGATGTCTTTATTTCTCTTGCAGCCAGGTGACATTTACCTGTACGGGGCTGTGCAGATGCTCAAATGTTAGTGGAGACGAGACCTGTTCTAGACTGTAGGGTAGAGCACAGACTCCACCAGTTCAGTGAAATAATGATGGATTGAATTTATATATTGCTTTTCAAGGCTCTCAAAGCACTTTACACAGTCTGTTATTCCTTCACTCCACAGTCACACACTGGAGATGTCAGGGTGTGTCTATTGACAATGACGTCAAAGCACCTCTCTGAGTCTCTCTGGGTAAGTCATGCTGCTAAAACTGCTTGTACAAGTTGTAAAGGCAGCACAGGGTTTTGCTTTTATCCAGCTAATTTCTGTACATTCTGAAAATGTAAACAAAAAATAATCTGAATCTGAATCTTTTTGCTTCAGTGATTATCTTTTTTATGACACTAATTAGGCCTGAGCCACTAACCTTTAGCAATGGTAACTATTATATCTTTTAGGATCATTTGTTAATATTATAATAAAAAGAATTGTCTGCATCAGGGAGAGCTAATTTCCCCCTGAACGTGCTCAAAAACTCAGCTACTTTGGCCAAAAAATATTTTGGAGGTCCAATAAAAACCCATGTAAATGAAGCTGTAAAGCGCACCCTGGTAAAAATACTTTTTTTAAAGTACTTTTTAAAAACATACAATCATGAAATCTAGAAAACTACACATCAAAGTTAAACAAAACTTAATATTACAGCTGTAAACAGTCCATTGTGGGTTGAACGTGCAACCACCTAAATCGTACTCTGCTGTTTTTGTTTTTGTGAAAAGCTGTCCTCCCAAGGTTTTCAGCTCTGGCAGTTGCAAGGGAGGCTTGCAGTTTTAATTACATTACAATGCTTCCCAGGTGTGAAAACTTTCTTTTAATGGCCATTTTAACCTCTGTGTGTCAACCTGTGAGTTTAAAATGAGGCCAAACATTCAAGAACAATCATTAGCTTTAAAAAGCAGTCAAACAACTCAGGAAATAATCTTTTGCCTTGTCAGTCATATTTTCCAAATAAATGGCAAGGTTTAACAGAGCATGCAAACTTTTGAGTGTGTATTTGTGAAAGGGTTTATTACTGACAAAGAAGACTGTCGCTGAAGGATCACTAATCCCCACAGTCTCAGCATCTTTAAATATCCTGAAGCTAGACAAATGTATCTACTATTTATAATATACTAGATCAACATCATCATTCAAGAGTTTTTAAACTTATTTATTAAGTTTGGTGTTTTTATAGCTGTAACATTTTTGTTTTTAATTCACAGATCATCTTGCTTCTTTCTAGAAATGAATGCTTAAAATGATCTGAGATTAGAAAAAGAAAATTTAAAGCTTGTTGTAATCATTGGAATAAGAAGTAACAAACACATTTATAGATTTGACTAGATATTTAAAATATTCGAGTTTTTCCCCTCAGCAGTATGGAGCTCATAAAAAGAGCAGAGTAAGAAGAACTCTGGACTGAGGTGGTCAGGACTCTTTTAGGTCTGAGGGGCAGTGGTGCACATACCTGTGGCTGTTTATTGCAGAAGTGATATGTTTTCTGGAACTTACCGTAGTTGGGACAGTACTCCGAGAGTCCCTCGGAGGTGCAGTACAACTGAATCCGAGAATGGTCGGGGGTTTCCTTCAAGATGAAGGTGGTGTTACCTTTGTTAGTGTTAAACTCAAATTTAAAACAGTTCTCTTTTTGATCCCCAAATCTGAAGTAGATGTAGCGGTACATTGTACGCGTCTCCTGATAGGATGTGGAGCAGCCAGGCTCAATGCGAGTGTAGGTCAACTGTGGAGAAGAATAAAGACCTCACTGACTGATCTGAAGATGTGCAGACCAGGAAAAAAGAAATCTGAGCAGGATTCAGAACACACAAATGCATAAATGTCATGTCATTGCACCAAAGGTTCTTACCTCATTGTCCTGGGTGGAAAAGTGCCAGGTGTAAGGAGTCTCATTGCTGACAGAAACATGCGCTCCCATTATTTGGCTTATTCTGTGAAATTAAAAGATTGCTCAATATTTAAAAGTCCTACAAGATAAAAATATAATTCTATAGCATAATTAAATATAAATAAAGTTAAAAGAAATGGAACCTGGTTTGATCCCTGTGCAGAAACTTCTATCACCGAGAGAACTGAAGAAGTCCATGCCGTCTGCAGCTCTTTATATCCAGCACCGACTAAACAGGAAACAGGAAACAGGAACTATTCCACCGCATTCCACAGAAGTGACTTTCAAAGGTTCGATGCTGCATAGAAATACGCTATGTGGAAGATTATTTAAGAATTGGCTTAAATATCCTGCTGGCAACGTAGCTTGATCAACCGCACCTGTGTGTGAGCATACCTGGAGGTTATAAATACATGTGACACGGAAACGTTTCAGGTTTCTTTGTCTTCAAGGACCTGTTTAGTCTGTGTGAGCAATTTTGTTTAATCATATATTCTTTCCTGATTCCAGATTAAGAGGAAGTTTTTGGGAGAAGAATGAATGAATGAAAAATCCCCAAGTCACTTTTGTGTAAACAGAAACTGTAGAATACTTTCACTTCTGTGGAATACTTTCACTTCTGTGGAATGTTGTGGAATGTCAGGTTACTTGACTGCAACCCTGTTCCCTATAAAAGTGGGAACGCGATGCTGTGCAGAAATACCCTATGGGGAACATTCTTTGTGTGACCGGTTGTGGAGGAGACACCTAAAATGTAAGGGCTACGATGAAAGGTTGTCACACGTTCAGGTCAAAAAGTGTCCGTAGCTCTGGTGTATGAATGTGTGTGACTGTGGAGGTGTGTTTGGTGGAGGTAGGAGAAGGTTGATCCCCTCTCTGTCTGTCCCAGGAGTGGATGCGTGTGAATGGGGCGAGTGGAAGCACCATGTAAAGCACTTTGGGTGCCCGAGAAGGGTGCAGGAAAGCACTATATAAATGCATGCCATTTACCATTTACCATTTACCATGAGAAAACCAATGACGCTGCACTGAAAGTGTCTGGACCCCTCGAGGGTTGCGTACTGTGTGTACACAAAACCTCTCAAATGTCTCAGACATGACTCTCGGATGTCGACCCAAGGAAATGAGAGCCTACGGTTGTGCGGAGAGGACCAGCCCGCTGCATCACACACTTGTTGTCACAGCCAATAATCAATTAATCAGTCAATTAATCATTTATTTACATAGCTTTTTCCAACAACCACAGATGGCCAAGGTGCTGTACAACATTAACAATAAATAAACATTATTACAAATATGTTTAAAAAAACGTTAACACAATAAAAACAGAGCAGTGTCACAGAGCCAAGTGCAAAAAGGCATTCTGAATAAGTGGGTTTTAAGTTTGGATTTAAACAAAGGCAGGTCAGTGATGGAAATGTAACTCACTGGGCAAAGAGTTCTAGACCGGTGGGTGGGCGGTTCGATCCTCGCTCGAAACATCCCAAAACATCATAATATCCCGCTCTCCCCCACATACTGTCGTTGTGTCTTTCGGCAAGACATTTAACCCACCTTATCTCCAGTGGTGTTCTGTAACAATGGTAAACAGCTTAATGTGTGTAAAGTGCTTTGAGGGCCTGCTACAGTAGCAGCAATATATATATATATATATATATATATATATATATAAAATATAATAATAAGCTTTATTTTATATAGCGCCTTTAAATAGGAATCTCAAAGCACTTTACATACACTTACATACATATACAATTAAAAGATACACAAAACCATAAAATCAATTAGAAAGCCAAAGTAATACAAGCAAGAATAATAAAAAGAGTTACATAAAAGCTATCCTAAAATAGTACGTTTTAAGTAATGATTTAAAAAGACTAAAAGATTCTGCATTCCTAATCTCGGAGGGCAGGGAATTCCACAATTTAGGAGCCAAGGAGGAAAAAGCCTGATCACCCATAGTTTTTAACCGTGTTTTTTGGACAGTTAAGAGACCAGCTTCAGAGGAGCGTAGTGCGCGTGAAGGAGTGTAGAGAGTTAAAAGTTCACACAGATATTGGGGGGCTAGATTATTCAAGGCCTTATATGTGAGCATGAGAATTTTAAAATCAATACGAGAACTGACAGGAAGCCAGTGTCATTTTTCAAGGATCGGTGTGATGTGCTCCCTTGCACTGGTTCCTGTTAAAATTCTGGCAGCTGAATTTTGTACCAACTGCAGCTTATTTAGGGTAGCTTTAAAGACTCCGGCCAGCAATGCATTACAATAATCAATGCGTGAAAACACAAAGGTGTTGATTAACTTTTCAGCCACAGAGCAAGTCAACATGGGGCGTAGTCTGGCAATGTTTCTGAGATGAAAGAATGATGCTTTGACAGTGTTACGGACATGAAGGTCGAATGTTAAATTGGCTTCAAATATCACCCCCAGATTTTTTAGTTTAGTTTGAAATAGTAAAGCAGTAGCCTGGCTCCGCCCTCCTACGTACTTCCGCTCAATTTCATTTCGCTTTAGTACTTAGTCTGGGATCGCTGTATATTCTTAGGTTTCCAGAAATCAATTTTTTGTAGGACCAATCAGCGAACAGAGGGAGTGACTTGTTGTTTCGGTCGGTTTGGCGCATGACATACGTCACAGCCACACGTTAGCGATTGGCTATGGCAGATCCTGAGTGACTCTGGGCAGATCCAATAGTTTTAAACTTCAACAGAGTTCCCGCATACAAGGAAGTAAACGCTTGTCAATGGAGCGAGGCCAGACTCTCTGTACAAATGAAATGTACGAGAGTCTGGTAGAACCAGGCTAGTAAAGCAGAGCCATCCACACTCAAAGATATGGACTCTGCTTTACGTAGTTGATGAGGTGAGCCAATAAGCATCACCTCAGTTTTGTCACTGTTAAGACAGAGAAAATTCTCTGACATCCATTTTTTAATCTCAGTAAAACATTGCGAAAGAAGAGACACAGGCATATTGTCATCAGGTTTTGAATGTATGTAAATCTGAGTGTCATCAGCATAAAAGTGGAAGTTAACTCCAAGAGTTCTTAAAAGTTGGCCAAGTGGAAAAATATAAATATTAAAAAGTAAAGGTCCCAGAATTGATCCTTGAGGGACTCCAGAATGCACCCCACTGACCTCAGATTTACAATCACCCATCACAACAAACTCCCTGCGTTCAGAGAGGTAAGATTTAAACCACTTTAATGCAGAATCAGAAACTCCAAAAACAGTCTCTAAACGGGTTATTAAAATGGAGTGATCTATAGTGTCAAAGGCGGCACTAAGATCAAGAAGGATCAGTATAGATAGACTGCCAGAGTCAGAAGCCATTAACAAGTCATTAGTGACCTTAACTAACGCTGTTTCAGTGAAGCTTACGGAACCCAGACCGAAGTGGCTCAGAAAGATTGTTAGAGTGAAGATGAGATAGAATTTGAGAAGCCACTGTTTGTTCTAAAATTTTGGCAAGGAATGGAAGATTCGAGATGGGACGAAAATCATTAAGATTATCAAAGTCCACATTTTTCTTCTTTGGTACAGGGATGAGAGCAGCAGTTTTAAGTGCTACTGGCACAACACCAGTGCACAATGAGTTATTAATAATTCTCAAAACAACAGGAGAGAGGGAATCAAAAAAAGTTCAATGTACTTAACTGGTCAAACAGTAGTAGGTTAAAGTGAATCATTGACTCTTCTAATTTGTATTTGTGCCAACTGAGTTTATGTAATAATTTAATTGTGTAAACTGATGTATTTAAAGACCCACTAAAAGCTAGCTAGAGATAAATTGTGAGCATGGTTTTGCTAAAATAGGCCCTGTTTGTCTGGCAGGCCAGATGTGCCCGGTTGGATGAATCAACCATTGATGGCGAGCTAATGTGGTGGCAAAATTATCTGAAAGTGACCCGTCAGCCTTTAGATGCACCATCGTATGGAATAATTCACAAACGCACAACCATCTCCATGCCACAGAGTCTTTTATTGTTCACAAGCCCAACAACAAAACGACCCAAGTAGACTATCTCAAAAATCTGTGATAGAAAGCAGTATAAAAAAAAATATATATAATTATGATATTTTGGGAGGCACCTCTCATGTCCTCCCTGTGCCCCCCAGTATTTACACCTGTGTTGATATCACAAAAATATTTTTCAAAAATATATCAATTGTTCATATTACTTTCATGGAAGTTAAACTGTATTTTCTTGCCGTGCACTGTGTGGAATGTGTGTAAAGTGTGTAATCCAATCTAATCTAAAATGTTCATCTAAAAGCGTAGATGCAGCACATTATCAAAAGAACGATAGAAAAACAATAACTAAGCAATCTTTAAAATGTGTTAGTTTGCAAATAAGCAAATAAGTCGCCTGTTTCGCATACCTCAGCTCTGACTAATCAGCATGTCCCGGAGGCACCTGAGAATCCGCTCCACTGGACCAGTCAGCGGTGCGTTCAGAGAAACATGCCCTTTTATGGAAAAAGAAAAGCGGGAATTTATTATTTTTTCAGCATAAATACTGCTCGGCAAAGCTCCAGGTGAATGCCGCGTGCAGAAACACTCTAGCAGAACCAGAGCAAGGACACCTTCCACAGACACCTGACACTCACCTGCACAGGTAACAGCACAGGATGATGTTTGTAGCATCTTTTAACAAATTCAGAACAGACATTTCTCATCAGACTTTAGAGTAAGCTCTGACTTGTATTTACAAAGCTGGACAAGTTGCAGACACGGATGAAGTAAAAAATGTCTGACTTCCTTTTGGTGACGTAATAATATTAGGAGAATGAGGTTTTAGGGATCGTGCCTCCAACCCCAAAATGGCTGACTTCCTGTTTGTTTAGGACAGGGTCATTATGTGTTTTACCAGTAAGAGCATCAAGTCAATTTACTTATTCTCATTCTGTGTTAGTCATTACATCCTGATAACAGTCATTACAATATAAGCAAAAGTAATAAAGCATCATTGTTTTATAATGATAAAAATAAATATTCTTTTCTCCAGTTTTAAATATTCCAGTGGAGACAAAATGGCAACTTCAAAACTCGGTGAGTCCAAAAAAAACTTATTTTTTTCTAAATTATTTGGTATCTTACTCATTTATTTACAGTTTATGTAATTTTGTCACTATCATTTATTGTAAAATTAACATAAATTGATTGTAACTTAGCTGTAAATGGAGAAAAACATGAAATGGAATAGTAGGAATGAATTTAAGGTGGGAGTAAATTACTTTTTTCCACTCTCTTTCGAGCATGTAAATAAATGTGGGTACATGTGTAATATAATAGTAATATGTGTACAGTGTATGTTTGGAGTTTAATGTGAGCAATGCTGTACAATTTATTTGTTTTTCTTACTAGCTCAAAATAAAGCAATACCATACCACCAAGAACAACAACAAAATGCATTTTATAAAAGCACATGAACAAAATAAATCATAAGAATGTAGAAAAAATAATCAATACACAAGCAAAGAGGAGAGGAGCTATCCAAATTATTATTATTATTATTATTATTATTATTATTATTATTATTATTATTATTATTATTATTATTATCTGTGACTAACTGGCCATTGCCCAGTGTGTACCCAGCCTCAGGCCCAAATTGCTGGGTTAGGCTCTAATCACCCGTGATCCTGGACTAAGTGGTAGAAAATGAATGAATAAAAAACTGATTATTATTAGGCCCGAGCCGGTGATAACTGAGAGGGACTATATTTTCCTCAAGTTAAATATATATATATATATTTTTTTTTTTTTCTGCAAAATGATCCTTAATTTGACCCAGTGAACATGCGCGAAAAGTAATTTTTTTTTGGGCCCAAAGTTCAATGTTGGCAAAAGATTTATGTATTTGAAGTCCCCCCCCCAAAAAAAATATGAAAAATGACTCAGTGGCCTATGGAAAATGAAAGTACTTTTTTTCCAATGTAGAAATACAAAACTTGGTTCATTCATAGGACACGTCAGGGCAAACAGAAAAGTCTATGACAGCCACAGCCTAAACTCAACAGGAAGTCCGCCATGTGGGGTGAAAGGCGCGGCCACCTAAATCGCACCCCTTACGCCAAAAGATTCAACTCATTGTGTTTTCATCTAAATGGCCCCAATTTTGGTGAGTATCATCTAGACACATGTGCCAACAAAAGTAATTTTGTCATTTTGTTTTTGATATCTTATCGGGTGTGGGTGTGGCAAGCCTGTAACGAGGCGGCCATTTTTGTGGTAATAAATTATCAGTTAACTCTCAAACGCCTTCTCGGATCAAGTTGGACCCAAAAAGGCGTTTGTGCACATTCACGACCTGAACACAAAGATATGCAAATAAAAGGGTTTGCTTTAGAAATGGCCCTCTAGCGCCCCCTACAAACTTATAATGGGACCCAAGAATTTAGTTTGCCATAGAGACATGAAATTTGGCACACACATCTCTTATGTCATGACGAACATAAAAGCCATTGACAACCACCCCCTATCTATAAATGTGTTGCCATAGCAACAGAGCAAATATGTGGAAAAAGTCTATTAAAAAGGGAAAATTTGAGTTTGTCCTAGGCAAATGAAACTTGGTACACACATCCAGCATGGGCTTATGAACATAAAAGCCAATGGGGACCACACCCTATCACACACGAGAAGGCGGCCATTTTGAATTGAAAATGTGAACCGCCTTAGAAAACACCTCACTTTTAAAAAACAACAGAAAATAGCTGCTTCATTCAAGAAACACCAAACTTGGGCAAAATGAGCTTAACACATCTGTGTTCAATAGACAGCGCCTTTTCTTGTTGTTTTTGCTCAATTTATATAATTTTTTATTTAAATTTTTCTGCAAAATTATCCTCAATTTTGACCCAGTAAATGTGCACAAAAAGTACATTTTATTGGCCACTAAACTCAAGCCTGGTGAAAAATTTATGTATTTTAAATATTTGAAAAAAATAATAAAAAGAAATGATGATGATCTAGACACGAGTGCCAACAATGTTATCAGTTTGTTTTTTGATACATTTACGGCTGTGGTCGTAATGAGCCTTTGAAGAGGCAGCCATTTCTTTGGGAAATAAATGCCATTTCCCAAATGCCAGGATCCTTCCTTTAGAGGACGCTCCTCCAGAGCCAAGACTAGAGTCTTGGAAAACTCCTCAGAATCTTTTGGAACTAGTAAACTTGTTCTTTTAGACAACTAATATTTACATTTTTACTTTGTAACAGGGGGGTGCAGCGCTTTCTGAGTCATTGCAAATCTCCAGCCTGTACTTTGTTTTTCTCGCCTCAGCCCAAGTATAATCTATTATTTTCAAAAGTTCAGACAGATCCCAGGAAAACCAGGGAATGTGGAGACCTTTAACTCTAAATACAAGGTGGTGTAGCAGGCCCCAGCAGTAGCACAGGCCCGAGATGATGAAGCAGGCTCCAGCCAGAAGAAGATTCAAGCAGAGGCACAGGCCCGGTTATTTCACATTACTGTGAAGTTTACGCTTTAAAGCACGAAATGCAATCCTCCGAGTACATGTGTCCCCGCGGTCGCACTCCTAAAAACCCTTTAAGAATAAGATTATTCCACCAACATGTCTTTTCTGTTGTTAACAAGGTCTAGTGCAGGGTTTGGCAACCTTTTGGAGACAAAGAGCCACTTGTCACTGAAAATATCAAATGTCCATCTGTTGGGAGCCACAACCATTAGGCATCATTTTAATTTTAAATTAAATATTTATTAATCATCTCTTAATGTGTAATGCCTGCAAAAAAGATCACTGTTGACCAGAGAAACTAGGTTCCATTTTGTAATAAATAGTTCTTTGCTTGGTTATTAAACATTTGACTGAAAGAAATTCAAGTCTAGCTGAATCTCAGCGGAACACATTTAACTCCCTGACTGACGTCAGAGGGAACTGCAAGAGGGGCATATAGATTTAAATGAAGATGCATACAGTTGTCTTTATAATCAAGTGGATCGCATATTATAGTTAAAATGTACCACTGTCTTTTTCCAGGTGAATACAATTATCTGAGGATTGTGATGATGGGAAAAAGTGGCAGCGGAAAGAGTGCTTCAGGAAACACCATCCTGGGACGAAAGGAGTTTAGAGTCAAGTCAAGTCAATATTCAGTCACAAAACTCTGTGAAAAAGAATACGCTAACGTTGGCGATCGTCGCGTCGCTGTAGTCGACACTCCTGGACTGTTCGATACAAAGTTGTCACAAAG